>JBBBDQ010001457.1:387500-755000 GCA_037127315.1 Ascarosepion bandense
ATATATATATATATATATATATATATATATATATATATATACACGAGTGACGTTAAAAATGACAGCAAAATATTTATATCGCCATGCCGTTCAAAATGACGGCAATATATATATTAATGGACTTACTATCGAGTGTCTTACATTAACCCGAGAACACTAACCATGGGTACATAGTATCCAGCGCAAATGACGCCATTTTAATTACAATTGAATTAAATTTTCAATACCTGATTTTCTTACCTAAATAATATTTTTTTCAGTTCCTATTAATGTTAACTCGAAGTACGAATTTTGAAGTGCCTGCATGTAAAATATTTCAAACAAAGATTTATATTTAATTAGCAGCATAGCCCGGCGTTGCTGGGGTGTAATGAGAGCTTTAAAACTAATCCATGGTCCTGGAGCTCAGACTCTTTGGACGTTGGCAGAAAGACTAAAAAGCAATAGTTGTTTCCAGTTAATGCGAAAGAAAAATGAATGAATGTAAGTCAAACTTTGATTTCCTGGTATCAATATCAAATAATCTTTTCGCCGTAAACTGAATTTTGAAGGCTAAATAAGTCCTCTGAGTAAATGGTATCATGGCTGAGACTAAAAACTAAAATTATACCTACTTAGAGCCAAACCCGAAGCAGAAACTAAAATAAAAGGGCTGAAAAAAATACAGACATACAGGCAGATAAACAGACACACACACAAACATCTTGACTTTTGTATGTATATATATATATATATATAATCGATTTTCTGCACTATTGTAAGAACTGCAACCTTGAAACTTCTGAATATCGTTTCTTATGTCTTTTTCTATGAGTGTATGAAATTTGATTAAAATCGGACCACTCCTTCTATAAACCGATTTTTTCGATTATCGATATTTATCGGCGGTACCCCGACACAAAGCCTAGCTAAGAATACTCGCAGACGCTTATAGTACAACTTTGTAAATTTTCAAGAAAATCGGTTCAGCCGTTTCGGAGTCTATAGGTAAAGGAGACACACACAGAGACAAACACACACACAGACAAAGTTTCATTTGTAAATAATTTCAGATAGATTAGATATTTTTTTATATTTTCAAAATTGGGTATGATATACCCATGGTTAGTAGTGGTTTAACTTTAAATCATGGTTAGTATTCAAGGAAGAAACAAAATAATCCCAACCTCTAATCGTGAGTGGAGGGATAGTACTGCTGCCATTTATGGTCAGGTGCCCCTGCCGTTCTCCTCAGTGTTCTTGACAAGCTCCAAAGGAGAGTCTGTAATGTGATAGGTACTGATCTGGCGACTCGTCTGCAGCCACTTTCCCATCGTCGAAATGTGGCCTCCCTCTGTCTCTTCTATAAATACTTTCATGGCTTCTGCTCGGATGAGCTTAAGTCACTGATGCCTCCTCAACAGGTGTTTACCCGTTCAACCAGACTGGCAACTGGGTCCCACCCATTCACAGTCAGGTTAGCCAAACGCAGACGACAATTCTACTCCTGCAGCTTCCTCTCTCGCACTTCCTGCCTGTGGAACTCACTCCCGTATTCTTGCTTTCCTGACGACTACGACCTCCAGAAATTTAAAAGCAAAGTTAATACTCACCTACTAACCACTGGCCTCTAGCTCTCTCCCCTCCCCTGTATAACCTTCCCTTTCTCTCCGCCCATGTACCTGTCATTGCACCTGCTTTCTCAGTTTTCTATTGTTCCGTTCTAACTAGCTTGTACTCCTCACTCTTTTCTAATTAATCTTTCTACATTTATGTAACCCCCTGCACATCAGTGGCGTTTCTGCCTTGCTCGGGGTGAAATGATTAAAAAAAAAAAAAAAAAAAATATATATATATATATATATACACACACACAAAGGTCTTTATTATAATACAGAGGTTATAAGATTTAACAACCACATATTGTCTTAAAGCAACAGTAAATACAGCAAAAGTACTGCTTTATCCATAGATTATTGGAAATTAAAAAACAACAACAACAACCTAATTATTACCTGGAATATCGTAGCTAAATCCAAACATTACAATGGAAAAGGAGAAAAATGTAATCTATGCCTTTTAGAAAACTTTTCATTTTAAACTATATCAATAATCCTAATTTGCTTAATAAAAAAGTAATTTAATGACCACATGCTGGCATAGAACAAATACTTAAAGTTTTAGATCCAGATTGATATAGATTACTCTATACGTTTGTTCCTTTCTTTCTTTCTTTCTTTCTTTCTTTCTTTCTTTCTTTCCCCCGCAAATTACTTTTAACAATTATGAATTAAACCCCTTTTATTTTTGCTACCTACATTGTTCAATTTTTAATTTTCATTCTAAATTTTACTTTTTAATTCTTAATTTTTATTTTCATTTTATTTTATTTTATTTTTATTTTTGTTTTAATTTACAATTTTAAAATTTTATTTTTTTATCTGCATTTAATATTTGAATGAATATTTACATTTTGACGTTTCATGATTAACGCACCTTTGATTTCTTCTCCCTGCATTTTATAATTTTTGATACTTTTTATTTTGAAATTAAAATTAGAATTTTTAATTTTTATCTACCTATAACCTTAGAATATTTAAATTTTTAATCTTATTATTAAAAAAGCAGTAACTTAACTTTATATTCCAATGAACATCGAATTAAATTAAATTCAAATCTATTAAACTGTCAATTTGAAATATGCAACTGATGATTGCATAACGGTAACGCCACTGATGTGCAGGGGGCTACTTAATAGTGAAAAGATTGGAAAAGAGAAAGCCGGAAACCACATCCTAAACAGGGAACAAGGGATGAACCTCTACACCTGTTCAATAGACGTGGGTGGAGTGTGAACCGGACGATAGAAAGATCTATCTACTCCAATTGAAAAAAAAAAAAGAAACCAAAGTGAGCAGATTGGAAAAGAGAAAGCCGGAAACCACATCCTAAACAGGGAACAAGGGATGAGCGTCTACACCTGTTCAATAGACGTAGGTGGAGTGTGAACCGGGCGATAGATCTATCTACTCCAATTGAAAAAAAAAAAAAGAAACCAAAGTGAGAAGATTGGAAAAGAGAAAGCGGGAAACCACATCCTAAACAGCGAACAAGGGATGAGCCTCTTAACCTGTTCAATAGACATGGGTGGAGTGTGAACCGGGCGATAGTTTAGTCCATCTACTCCAATTCTGTAACGCAAGTCAGAAAGTATGGTGCACCCATTGAGGATTGAACTCAGTATAAAGTCGTTATTGATCTAGCGAGATAAGCTTGTTAACCGTTACACCACATCAAAGTGCACAACCCTACCATTTTATTAGTAGAAAACTGTTTAAAAACTTTTATGTATAGACTAGCAGTATAACCTGTGGTTGCTCGGGTGTAATGAAAGCTTTAAAACTAATCCATGGTCCCGGACTCTTTGGTAGACTGAAAGAAAAATGAATGAATGTAAGTCAAATTTTGATTTTCTGCTATCGATATCAAATAAGTTTTTTTTCGTCGTAAACTAAATTTTGGTCTTCTGAGTAAATGGTATCATGGCTGAGACTAAGAACTACAATTACACCTACTTAGAGCCAAACTCGAGGCAAAAACTAAAATAAAAGGGCTGAAAACCTGATTTTGATCTGACCCGATAGGATATCGTGGTATCGATTTCCGATATCGGGAGGAAACTCGGAAAAAATAAGTAGCCCATGACCTGTCCGAAAGCCTAAAGAATATTTGTGTGAAGTTTGATGAGAATCGGATAAAAATTGTGGATTTGTAAAAAAAAAAGACATACAGACAGACAGACAGATAGATAGACAGACACACAAACATTTCGCCTTTTATATATAGAGAAAACTGTTTAAAAACTGGAGACCAGTCAATAGTTTTTATAGTAAATCCAGCATGAGAGAAATTATATTGTTAAAAATGAGAATTAGCAGATGAACACACGATTATGTATACACAGGGTCCGATGGATAAATTGTTGTTTAAATTAAGCAAAAATTAAAATAACACTGACATCTTATTTTAAAAGATATATTTACAAAAAAATGCACAAAAATATCTTCAAATACTAAAGAGTAAGTTTCAATAAAACCGCTATTGGCTTCAGCCATGACCTCCAGACGACTTCAGAATCTTCTGAAAATATTCTGAGAAATTTTCTTTGGTTTTACAAGGAATTTTGTTGGTCTCTCGCTCAACTATGCCCCACACATAATAATCAAGGGGGTTGCAGTCTGGAGAGTTAGGTGGCCTGATGTAAGGGGTGACGTGGTCGCAGAAATTGCCTGACAGCCATGACTAGGTTCCCCTACTTGCGTCGCAATGTGCAGAGTCCTGTTGTCAGACATATAATCTTCCAGCAGCCCCCATTTTCATCCAGGGAAGCTCTACTTCCTCAAGGCACTTGCTGTAGGATTCCGTGTTGAGTCTGATGTATTCTGGGGAGATAAATGGAGGCAGAACATCGCCATCAATAGTGATCACTCCAAATACCTTCCTAACAACCATTAGACTCATCCAACTCTTTCCGAGTTCTCTGCACTGTCCTCAGATTGACACCCAAACACTCCGAAATGTTTGTATTGGAGCAGTCAAGCATTCTGTTTCCAAATTTCTGGCGGGGTGAGTTGCATCATGACGCTCTTTTTCTCACGGGTGGTGCCCCACTGACCCTACCATACTGTGCATTCGGCAAAATCTAAAACAAACAACGCACATGCGCGAAATAAAATATATGAAATGACAATAATTTATCTATCGCACCTTGCGTGTTTAGCTAGATAGAAGGAGAAAGATATTGAGACAGACAGAAATAAAATCTATTTAGGAAGAAAATCTACCAAGAACTCTAGTCAGTATGGTGATTTTCTAAGCGCAGAATAAATGTGGCGCAAGGCCGAATGTATATGGCGCCCATTGAGGATCGAACTCACTACTCAACTGGACTGATTCTCGCGAAACAAGCTTGCTAACCATTACATCACCTCGAGGTGCAAAACTCTCTTCAGTATGATTGGTGACCCTTTCCAAAAGTGAATAAAAATAACTATTCAGTATTTTTAAGAAATTTAGAAAAGTCGCTAGTAATTTGCTGTAAAGAAGACACAAGTTTTGATTTAATAATTACACAAAAACCCTGAGAACAGTGCCGTGCTTAGCAACATCGCGCACTCCCACCCGCAGAATGCGCCTTTCGGCCCCTCTACCCGCAGAATGCAACTTGCGACCCCCCCCCCCAAACCACCACCACCACCACTAACATACTGAACTCACAATAAATGGTACTTCAAACAAAATTACACACTCTCGGAACGCTGATATTCCGTGATCACGGAATTGGCGTTTTGAAGCTATAGATTACGAACGTTTTCACAACTTTTAGCTACTTTTTGGATAAACATGTTATGTTCTTGTATGTATGTTGAAACAGATATCTCTCTCTCTCTCTCTCTCTCTCTCTCTCTCTCTCTAGTTCTTTTTTATGACAAATGATTTGCGATTCTCTTTGGGGCTCGTAAGGCTTCTATCAAAGATTTTATTATATATATATATATATATTGTTAAATATAAGAGACAATGAATGTCTATTATGTTTAATGTAATAGACATTCATTGTCTCTTATATTTAACAGTATATGTTTAGAAAATTATCTGCTGCCTCTATACACTAAATATATATAGACAGACAGACAGACAGAGAGACGGGTTAATACATGTTTATTTCAACATACAAGTAAGATAATAATTTTCCAGTTAATCCTAATAATTATTTTGTTAATTTTTTTTTCATTACAATAAATCTGCGGAGCCAAGAAGCCTTGAAACTGCCCGGGGCTTTGCGGCCCCGAGGGAACTTGCGCCCCCTCCCCTCAATTGCGGGATCTGCGGAGGCCCTAAGCACGGCCCTGCCTGAGAAGCAGTTGCATAAACATGAGGAAACAACAGATTTGTTTCATTATTATTATTATCATCATCGTTATCAATATTGCCCAGTATTTGCTTCTCATCGAATTCCTTATTAATGATCGTGTTAAAATCCTGGAGAATCAGTTTTGGAAAAGAAAGCTATAAAAATATCGATAAGTTTTCTGCTGCACTTTTAGCTTATGGTTATAAAAAGCACAACGAACAGGAATAATAAGATAAAAAATATAATCATGTAAATGTTAAAGATTAAATAAAAATTAGACATGTTTTACAGGGAGGAGAGAAGATAAGATTATTTTAAAAAAAAAAAACTTCGAAAAGAAAGAAATTGTTGTTGGTTTGAAGATGATGATGAAAAGTGAGGCAATGCTGAACTGAAGTAAAAATAAGCTTGATAGCATATAATAGAAAAACACAAGGTGAGATCGAGAAAAAGAAAAATTAAGGAATGAAGAAAAAAAAAGACTAAAGCAAAAGAATTTAGTTATTATTTTTTTTTCCAAATTATAAAATAACACCTGAATTTCAATGTCAGAATTCATATTTTCATGAAATCCATGATCTCTTGAGGTGTCAAGTCACAAATGTGAAAGAATATTTTTATTACATAAATTTTTATAAGAAGAGTAAAAAAAAAAAGAAACAGACTGTAAATTTGTTTGTTATTTATTTACTTATTTTACTAATTCTTACCTTATTTTTTTTAAATTTGTCATAAAATTTACGACAAGAATTTTTCTAAAGATTTTGCATCTGTCAGCAAAAGGCTACGCATGTGCAACCAGTTACGTCATTTGTCGGCGTAAAACAATCGGATGAAATATAAATATAAAGCTTCACAGTCGAACAAGAAACAAAAGAAAATTTCAATCCACCGCAGCTCAACAAAATTCAGCAATGTCACGCCCATTTTTGTTTTATTTTGTTTTTGATACTTGTTTTGTAATATATTTTTAATCTGTCGTTGGCTTCTAATGTCGTTGAAGTTGATGGTGACAGAATTGGTGTGATATAAGTAATAGTAATTTACCATGATCGTGTTTGGTATAGATAGTGATCTTGATAGTTGATGGAGATTGGCGATTTTGCCTGAAGTTATAAGATGAATTTTTGTTATCCGCCTATTGATTATTCGAAATTTTTTGTTATCCGCCTATTAATTATTCGAAATTTTTTGTTATCCGCTTATTAATTATTCGAACTTTTTTGTTATCCGCCTATTAATTATTCGAAAGTTTTTGTTATCCGCCTATTAATTATTCGAACTTTTTTGTTATCCGCCTATTAATTATTCGAAAGTTTTTGTTATCCGCCTATTAATTATTCGAAAGTTTTTGTTATCCGCCTATTAATTATTCGAAATTTTTTGTTATCCGCCTATTAATTATTCGAAAGTTTTTGTTATCCGCCTATTAATTATTCGAACTTTTTTGTTATCCGCCTATTAATTATTCGAAAGTTTTTGTTATCCGCCTATTAATTATTCGAAAGTTTTTGTTATCCGCCTATTAATTATTCGAAATTTTTTGTTATCCGCCTATTAATTATTCGAATTTTTTTTGTTATCCGCCTATTAATTATTCGAAATTTTTTGTTATCCGCCTATTAATTATTCGAACTTTTTTGTTATCCGCCTATTAATTATTCGAAAGTTTTTGTTATCCGCCTATTAATTATTCGAAATTTTTTGTTATCCGCCTATTAATTATTCGAAATTTTTTGTTATCCGCCTATTAATTATTCGAAATTTTTTGTTATCTGCCTATTAATTATTCGAAATTTTTTGTTATCCGCCTATTAATTATTCGAAATTTTTTGTTATCCGCCTATTAATTATTCGAAATTTTTTGTTATCCGCCTATTAATTATTCGAAATTTTTTGTTATCTGCCTATTAATTATTCGAAATTTTTTGTTATCCGCTTATTAATTATTCGAAATTTTTTGTTATCCGCCTATTAATTACTCGAAATTTTTTGTTATCCGCCTATTAATTATTCGAAATTTTTTGTTATCCGCCTATTAATTATTCGAAATTTTTTGTTATCCGCCTATTAATTATTCGAACTTTTTTGTTATCCGCCTATTAAATTTTTCGAAATTTTTTGTTATCTGCCTTTTTTTTTTCTTGTTTTTTTTTTTAATCGTTTTCACCCCAAGCAAGGCATAGCGCAGAGGTTACATAGGGGAAGGTGCTGAGAGAGCGATTCGATATAAGAAATGTCAGAAGGAGGGTGATAGACGAGTAAGGATGTACATAGGAAGAGTGTTTGAGAAAATGGGTGCGAGTTAGTGTATTAGGAGGTGTCTATTGAGCTTACATTTAAACTCCTGGAGATTGTAGCTGTCGGGGAAGCAAGTATGCGGAAGGGAATTCCACAGGCGGGAAGTGCGAGAAAAGAAGCTGTTGGAGTAGAAATTGCGGTTACATTTTATCAGTTTCACTGTAAAAGGGTGGGACTTAGTTGCTAATCTAGTATCTCGTGCAAATTCGTACCTAGGGGGCACCAGTGATCTAAGTTCATCGGAGCAGAAGCCGTGAAAGTATTTACAGAAGAGGCACAGGGAAGCCACGTCACGCCGATGAGAGAATAACTGCAGGCGGCCAGCCAAGTCGGTATCGATCACATAATTATTCGAAATTCTTACGTTTTTAAAACCGATTTAAAAAAAAAATTATAGATATTTTTCTATATAATTCATAGAATAATTGATAATAGTGTTAGGACCTAAAGCTCCAAAACAAAGACAACAGTATACTAGATAGTCCGGAATAAATGGTCTTAGGTCAGCGGTGTATGTGGGGAGGTATATAGATAATGTAGCTGTAACGGCGTGGCCGTGACAGTTACGGAAGGTGGGCAGAATATAAAACTGTTTGCAGGTAGAATGATTGCTGGGCTAGAAAAATGGAGTACTCTTATAGTGGGTTGCTTATCTATTCTTTTCTGTTAGTAGTGGAGAGTCCATTCTAGTGAAGGGTAGTTGTCTACTGATGCAGGTTAACGGAATTTGGCCTTGTTGTAGATAGCCCACTATAAGTCATAAAGACAGGTTGTAAACCAAGAAAAGCAAATTGAGTTGAAAGATAACATTTTATATATAACACATATCAATTAATGTTTTTACAATTGAAGTAATACATGAAGTATAGGTCCAACGGAGGTTAAAATGCCCATGGCAATAAAAGGCTGAAAGAGAATTAATGCTTAGGAATTTGGGAGCGTATAAGTAAGGAATGTCTTTGCTGTATTCGCTCCTTAGGTCAGTAAGTAGTTTTTGAGGCAGGGAAGACGGAAAGAGGTAAGGGAGGCAAGCGTAGTAAGCCACTTGACTTCGGTCAAGGGAGATACTAATTACTCTCTTCTCCTCGAGTCGGTCTGTCCATCTATGCTTTCTGTATCCGCTTTTTATATCTTCTTTTTGGATCACAGCAGCTCCTTTGGGATTTCACACTTGTATTTGGTTTTGGGCTTCCCATTGGCTGATAAATAAAATTCGCGTAGGCTCGCGAACTGGAAATTTAATATTTAATTAATTTTTAGTTTTCAACCGGAACATCTGCGCGGAGCTGGCGGCACAGCGACGACTTTTGGTCATTTGCTTTTTGGTCGTGAAAGCGCAAATATCCAGTCCATCGCTTTTGCTCGGTATCACTACACTCTTTCTCTAAGATAGCAACTGGCTTACGTTTTTATCAAGCAAAAAGTAACTTTTCTTGCTCTAAAAAAGTGTCTAATTTTTATTTAATCATTAATATTTAATTGACTATACTTTCTCTTATTATTCATGTTTTTTGTTTGTTTGTTCTTTTCATGACATAAACGAAAGGTGCGGCGAGCAACTTACAAATATTTTTTACATCTTTCTTTTCCTTCTTCAAAATATACAAGGAATACATGAAATACTTATTGATATCAGCGGCAAAATCTGAAAACGCTCAAAGATGATACAAGATTTGGCACAAGGCTGAAAGTATGGGGCACCCAGTATGGATGGAACTTACTACTCAATTGTAATGATTCTAGTGAGGTAAACTTGCTAACCATCAGATGATACAAGGATGACATTGCTGACGATAGACAGGGACTGAACGAAGCGTGACATTGCAATCAAACACATTCCATTTCGATGATAATGCTATTGAATCTATCAGTCAACGATTTATATAGCGTATACTCTATTCTATAGGATTTCTTTGTGTTATAAATACTAACCTGTGAAACTTCCTGAGGGAGGCAATCGAAACGCAGAGTTACTTGACAGTTCAGACGAACACTTCTATCTGCTGACTAATAACACTCTTATTTTGCATAAATGTTCTGTTATTCCAATAAACTGGTTCAACCTACCTTCTTGTTTTCGTGTCTTTACTTCCTGGCCCTAACAGGCCACAACACTTTGTGAGTGACCAACAAAGGTACTATTATGGACATCACGATATCTCCATTAGACCATGAAAAACAGCATCGTGTAAGCTGATCATGTCTTTCAAGCAGACCGTGGAGTTTGTGTGTAGACTGCTTGATGCTATGGATCCAACCTAACAGCATAGTCTTGTGCAAATTGGTGTTTACTCTGTAATTGTTCTGGGGCGCTATCTATAGGAATGAACTCTTCCTCCTGCTATAAATACTAACCTGAGTGATTTCCGGGGACGCAGCTGTGACGCAGTCTAGAGACAGTCGAGACGCAGCGTAACTATACCGTTCGGACTTACATTTCTATTTGCTGATTACTAACACTTATTTTTGTATATATTGTTCTGTTATTCTATTACATTGTTTGAAACTACCTTCTTGTTTCCGTGTCTTACTTCCGGGCCCAAACAGACAACAACAACAATTTGGCGACGAAGATTTCGCTACAACAGTAATGAAGTTGAGCGTTTTCTACTAGAGTTCATTGCACTACAAGTGAAACCGTTTTCTGTCTTGACAGATGTAACATATGCAGAATTTGTTGTACAACATTTGCACTTTTTTTTTATACACACAGTTCTTCCGGTAGAGACGTTTATTCCAAAATCAAATTAACGTGTTCAGGTGACATGAAACTGGTTTCAGGATCAATTGGTCGATTTTCATGTAGTCCATTGATTCTTGTGTTGTTTAAATTTAAATCACATCGAGCATGTACTGAGAATGTTGAGACTTCACTCAATACAGCCACACTCTACAAGCACAACCTGGTGTCTGAAGAGGTACACACATGCAACGACTGCAGTAATTTGTAGACCCAAAATTGCGTTGCCTAACCACTATTATTCGATTCAAAGGAGCGGTTACATGTTTTTAGGTAGCATTCCAAGTTTTGGCGCTCCAGTTTATCATAATGTTTGTCAGTAACAGAAAGCCGAGAATGTCTCCGGTTTATTTCCATGGTCGTTATTTTCTTGCTTCATATTTCTACCATTCTTTTCTGCCATGCATTTTATTCACCACGCGTTGGCTAAAAACTAATGCCTGCTCTAATTTGCAGTCTTACCTTCTTTCAAAATATGTGACATTTTTAGAAGCTGTCATAGAATTCCTTTTTTAGAAAACGAAAATGCTGCAATTATTGACAGGAGTTTAGTGAATGTGGCTGGAAAGGCTAATTTGATATAAGCACAATAAAAAATGAGTAGACTTAATGGCAATCCTATGGGGAAATGAGAAACTGACCTTAGTGATAGGTTCCGCAGTGGCAAGTCAGCTGCTGCTGTGAACGAGAAAAAAGCCGAATAGACTGATGTCTCCATTATTAGAGCTTAGAGAAAAAAACATTATTGTGAAAATTTATAAAAGACTTCAGATGAGTCAGAGTGCCTGCAATTTAGTACAATTTTAACATAGTGAGTGTGGTCCTTTACCTGTTCAGGTACGTACATCACCAAAAGTGTCAGCTAGTGAATTAATTGATAAGTGATGGAATGTCTTATTTTGGAAGGTGATAGAAAAATAAAGAAAAAAGTGTTAATTAAGCGTGAATGCAGAGTGGGGTTACTAGCGAAAAAAAATTAAAATGTTAAATAATTACGATATAAGAAATCTACCTGAAATATGCTGAGATATTATGCTGAGATATTAGGCCACTCCAGTTTTTAAAAAAATGATGTATTTCATACTATTTTTAGTATTTATTTTCAATTGGATAATTCTAAATGAAAAAAAGAACTGTTCTTTTGTTATTATTACTTTGCAAAAGTTTACAAGGCAGCCAGGAAGCCTTTGCTTCGGCTAGCCAATAAGAAGAGACTAGCATGAGGAACGGATCACAAAAACTGGACACCAGAACAGTTCATTTGATGCGCATATTATTGTTCAGTATTAAAAAAGAACCATTCTATTTTCATTTAGAATTATCCATTTGGCAATAAATACTAAAAATAGTATGAAATACATCTTTCTTTGTTTTTTAAACTGGTATGGCCTAATAATTATGGCCGGTAGTGTACGTGTGTTGACTTGCTGTCACGTATCCTCAAAAATATGGAACAAGAGGTACTTTAGAATAAAGTCAATGACGACATTCTTGATCAATATGATAAACTCCTGTCGACTGAGAGAGAGGGAGAGAAAGAGCTATCCTGATTTGGAGAGAGAAAAGGAAGCGCTGACCTTAGCAGTGGTAACAAGGGAATATCAGATCGACTCCTAGGTAAAGACCCTGAGGGTGGCTATACAATCAGGAAAGGTAACAATTCCGATAAGGCTTAGTTTACTGTCTTCAATAAAAATGAGGAATAAAGTCCTAAGCTGTATATGCCAAAAGCGTTACCGGTGGAAATGTTGGAGCAATGTCATAAAATGATGGGATACGTTGATAGAATATTTGACTAGATAGGCCGGAAATATTATATAAGAATGTGATATGTTACGTCAATAGTTGCGTGACTTGTCAAGCGGGAAGTGAGTTGGTACCGCGCCTCTGATTTTGCATGTTACCCTTTCGAAAGGCAGTTTGGATGTATCGAGATCCTACGCCGGGGGAATATACATACAGTGAAAGTTGCTGACTGGTTAATCAACTGGCAGACGGCATATTCAGTGGTCGATAAATAAAACCTAGACGATAGCTGGGTTACTGTGAAATTAGATGTAGATGATCATGGCTCCCCACGGGTTCCTTTTCTTTATAGTTTATAAATTGCGATGACTTCTTATAAAGAAAGTGAAGTGGTCTCCCATTGCCTTCTCTACAGTATAGAATTCAGAGTTTTTCTTTCCTAGAAATATGTGCGAAAGTAAACGCAACAGATTAGACTGGAATTTAAAGGTTCGACAATAAGGCAGTGGGGAGCCATCATGCCACCCGTTTGAACCCTTCTCTATATCATCCTCAATCACTCAGTTAAGTGTCATACATGAAACACGCTTGGGCGATCATGTCTCGAAAGAAGAATCCAATCCAAGAGTGATCACAACGAGATCCAAGTTATCGATACCAAAATCGTATAAGGCCTTATTAAGAAGACATCAGTGAGAAAACATGTCTATAATTTCTTATAAACAATATTTACTCAGTTGCTGTCTGTTGTCAACACTATACGCTACCTGGTTACTACATTATCAAGGTTGCAGCACATATTCGGTCAGTGATCAAATAAACTAGCAACCGACTTCTTCTATGTGCCCTGTCCCTTCAGGACGTAGGTGATCATGGCTTTCCACGTTTCCCTATCCTTGGTGGCTCTGAGTACGCCTTCTCCTGTTACACCATGCAACCCTCGTTCCGTCATCCACCTGATTAGTTCCTTCAAATATGTTATCCGTTGCTTTCCTCTGTCTCTTTTTTCCTTCTATCTAGCCTGTTAGTATCAGATTCTCCGAGCCCTCCTTCTTCATCGTGTGTCCCAGGAACTTCAGCTGTCTCTTCCTGATACTCAGTATTACCGACTTACTAATATTAATATTGAACCTAGGCCAACAACTATGGAGATTGACTCATTCTACACTATCAATCTCCTGTCTTTGAACACGGTTTTCTTTTCAAAAGCATTAGTACTGTGAATCAATACAAGCCCCTTAATGTTATATACACATAGATATTGATATCAATTCTACGCTACAGTAATTCTTTATGGTTAAAGATAGTAATTGGCATCCGTTTGACTGAAGACAAAACCCAATAAACTTGAGGTCCGTTAAGACACACCCAAAATCAATAAAAAAGGAGATATTTTTTAATTTCATCAAAGGTATGAATTAAATCAACTGATACTGTCAGATCAGTCAGTCAGTTAAGTGTCATACTTGATACACACTTGGGCGATCATGTCTTGAAAGAGACATGACTGACTGAGCAGAAGATTATACCGCAGTAGGTTGCTATTGCTTTCTGCGGCAGACTGATTGCCAGCCAAGGCTATAGAACCCAATCTGTTCTGTTGTTTAACCCATAACTAGAGGGAAGGGACGGATTAATACCTTTCCCAAGGGTATTTGAGAGTAAGTGAATGCAACGAATTCCACTGGAATTCGAACTCGGCTCCCCGATTTCTCGTGTCGAGCCGATATCTACTGCACCACAACGAACATCTAAACTCATTTATAAATGGAACTTTGTCTCTGTGTGTGTATGTGTGTGTGTATGTGTGTGTCCGTTACCTATAGACTCCGAAACAGCTGAACCGATTTTCTTGAAAATTTACACAGTTGTACTATAAGCGTCTGCGAGTGTTTTAGCTAGATTTTGTGTCGAGGTACCCTCGATAAATATTGAAAATCGATAATCGAAAAAATCGGGTTATAGAAGGAGTGGTCCGATTTTAATCAAATTTAATACACTCATAGACAAAGACATGAGAAACCATATTCAGAGGTTTCAAGGTTGCAGTTCTTACAATAGTGCAGAAAATCGATAATATATATATATATATATATAAAAGGCAAGATGTTTGTGTGTGTGTCTGTTTATCTGTCTGTATGTCCTTTATACAAATCCACAATTTTTATCCGATTCTTACCAAACTTCACACAAATATTCTTTAGGCTGAGTCAGAGCTCCAGGAACATGGATTAGTTTTAAAGCTTTCATTACACCCGAGCAACGCCGGTCTATACTGCTAGTAGACTACTAAAAAGATAGTTTGGGAATCACCTATGCTTGAATTTAACTATTTTATTTTCAAGTACACATCCTACTACTCTTTCCCCTAGATATGAATTCAGCAGCACTCCTCAACGGCTTGACACGTAAACTAAAATCGCTACGTTTACATATTGTATAGTATAATGTAGGATCTTTTTATATCATACGATTCGCTTTCAATTAGTTTCTTTTTCGTTGAGTTATATTTCCTTAGCTTCATAGAAAAACACATTCCCAGGAGCCTTGAAATCCCCTCTTTCTTTCTGGGTATTTTGAGATTAGGTTAATAAACTAATCCCAGATTCCTGGTAACACGGTAATTTTCACTGATAAGTAAATACCAAAGAAATGAAAAAGATAAACAATAAATCTCTGTGGAAACCAGAAGAAACATGCCTCCATTCCAACTTGACTGGGGCTTCCAGCATATTGTTTTCATCGTCTATCGTACTAGTAGTATCTGTGCTGTTATTTACAACATGGCTGTAATTTTTTGTTATCTGACTCCATTTTAGTCACAAGAAAGCTAGAATGACAAAGCACATATACAGATGTTATTTATGAACAGGTTCTGTCATCATTATGAACGATTCTAATCTATAATTATTGTATATTTTTAAGGGCAAGATTACACAGGAAGGAATAAATTTACTCTTCCATAGAAACGAGTCATCGGTCCAAAAGGAATATCAGCGCCGCTTATTTGCAACAACAATTTCCTTCTTTATTAGATAACTTGCAGTATAGCCCGACGTTGCTCGGGTGTAATGAAAGCATAAAACTAATCCATGGTTTTGGAGCTGAGACTCAGCGTAAATAATATTTGTGTGAAGTTTGGTCAGAATCGGATAAAAATTAATTGTGGATTTGTATAAAGGCCATACAGACAGATAAACAGAAACACACAAACATCTTGCCTTATATATATATATATATTATCGATTTTCTGCACTATTGTAAGAACTGCAACCTTGAAATTTCTGAATATCTTTTCTTATGTCTTTGTTTATGAGTGTATCAAATTTGATTAAAATCGGACCACTCCTTCTATAACCCGATTTTTTGGATTATCGATTTTCGATATTTATCGGGGGTACCTCGACACAAAACCTAGCTAAGAACACTCGTAGACGCCTATAGTACAACTGTGTAAATTTTCAAGAAAATCGGTTCAGCCGTTTCGGAGTCTATAGGTAACGGATACACACACACACACAGACACACACACACACAGAGACAAAGTTCCATTTATAAATAAGTTTAGATTTAGATTTGGATTTACATATGTCCTCTAAACATCATAAAGGTAATTTTGGATTTACCTTCACCAATTGCGGTTGTGTTGATTGTTTTGTTTTTTCATGTTGGTTGCTAGCTGGGTGAGAATAATGCAAGATTATTGACTGTCTGTCCTTGTGCAACGCTGGACAGAAGATACAGCGTGTCAACGGGAAGCAAACTGACATGTGACCTTTGTTGAAAAGAGCAGAGATTTACTGCCAAAAACAAATGAAGTGAGTGAAAACATCGGAACTAACAGAGAAAAAGAGAAAAAGTAAAAAGCATTTGGGTCGCCTTGACAGACAGACAAAAGAAAACAGGCATACTACAAAAAAAAGAAAATAAAAAACGACAACAAAAAAAAAAAAAAAGAATACGGCATCAACGGATTTTTCAAATATTTCCCATAATTCTTTACCCAACATAAAACAAGTTCTTTTTTTTTAAGAAATACTAGCAGTATAGCCCGGCGTTGCTCGGGTGTAATGAAAGCTTTAAAAATAATTCATGATCCTAGAGCTCAGACTCAGCCTAAAAAATATTTGAAATAATAAAATAATTGCTACAATTTACCAATCGCACCTAGTATATATATATATATATATATACTAGCAGTATAGCCCGGCGTTGCTCGGGTGTAATGAAAGCTTTAAAACTAATCCATGCTCCTGGAGCTCAGACTCTTTGGACGTTGGCACGAAAGATTAAAAAGCAATAGTTGTTTCCAGTTAAAGCGAAACCGTAGACTGAAAGAAAAATGAATAGATGTAAGTTAAATTTTTATTTCCTGGTATCGATATCAAATAAGTTTTTTTTCATCGTAAACTGAATTTTGAAGGCTAAATAAGTCCTCTGAGTAAATGGTATCATGGCTGAGACTAAGAACTACAATTATACCTACTTAGAGCCAAACCCGAAGCAAAAACTAAAATAAAAGGGTGAAAAAAATACAGACATACAGGCAGACAAACAG
This sequence comes from Ascarosepion bandense, assembly GCA_037127315.1. Lineage (NCBI taxonomy): Eukaryota > Metazoa > Mollusca > Cephalopoda > Sepiida > Sepiidae > Ascarosepion > Ascarosepion bandense. The sequence continues at coordinate 404,739 of JBBBDQ010001457.1, forward strand.
ACACACACACACAAACAACTTGCCTTTTATATATATATATATATATATATAATCGATTTTCTGAACTATTGTAAGAACTGCAACTTTCAAACTTCTGAATATCGTTTCTTATGTCTTTGTCTATGAGTGTATCAAATTTGATTAAAATCGGACCACTCCTTCTATAACTCGATTTTTTCGATTATCGATTTGCGATATTTGTCGGGTGTACCTCGACACAAAACCTGGCTAAGAACACTCGCAGACGCTTATAGTACAACTGTAAAGATTTTCAAGAAAATCGGTTCAGCCGTTTCGGAGTCTATAGCTAACGGATACGCACAGACACACACACACACACACAGACAAAGTTCCATTTATAAATAAGTTTAGATTTAGATTTAGATAGATATATGAAGGTTTAAAAATAATTTCAAAATTATGACAGTATTTGTATTAAAGTGTGAGACTGTAAAAACGAAGTGTGCAACAAATTTACTCAGAAAATTTTATTTAAGCTGAAATAAATTATTAAGCTAAAATAAATTTATATGTTACAACCATTAACTTCCAGGCATATAACCTATTCTTACGGGAGCACAATGAAATTTTAAACAATGTGAATTAAGCATAATTAATTAATGCGAAGTTAATGTCTCTTTAGCGTGTAAGTGCATTCTTGGTTTCAATAACCAAAATAGGCTTAAGATATCTCTTTTGTTAGCTGATATATATACATATATATATATATATATATATATATATATATATATATATATAAATTAGAGAAAATTTTCAAAATTCAAAGGTGTCGGATGTACATTTCGACATAGGATCTCTAATAGAGATTCTACGTCACGTCAGCGACATTGTTTTTTTCCAAATGGCGAAAGCCCTGGGTTAGAGTGTGGAGGGGTTTTAGGTTAACAACGGTCACAAAGTAGAACAGGACAGAGCTGGTAGTCGCAGGGTTACAGGGTGTTGAAACGGTATATTTAGGAAGGGGAGGAATAGGAGTTCATATTTTATAAAGATAGACAACTAAATGAGTTAAATTACTTTTTAAAGTTAAGATTTGGGGCTCTTTGAAGAGGTGTATTTAGGCGAGAAGGAATGGGTTTCAATATAAGATTTTAAAAATTTTTATTTAAGTTTATTTGATTAAACCTTTTAGGTAGAAGCGAGTTAAATGCCAATTACAGGAAGTTATCAGTTTAAAAATTATTAGAGAAAAAAAATATTAGAGAAAAAAATATTAGAGAAAAAAAATATACATGTGTTAACCAAGGAAAAAGGGGTTTAGTAAAAGAATCCATATTTTCTAAAGATAGGCAATTAAAGGAGCTTGGGATAGGAAGGTAGGGGGTTAAAATACTTTTTTAAGGTTAACGTTAGGGTAAAATTAAGATTAAAACTTAAATATACCGTTTCAACCCCCTGTATCCCCGCGACTACCAGCTCCGTCCTGTTCTACTTTGTGACCGTTGTTAACCTAAAACCCCTCCACATCCTATATATATATATATATATATATATATATATATATATATATATCCAGTGATATCATTTAGCATTTACAAGGATTTATAATATATCAGCCGAGTTCGAATTCCAGTTGAATTCATTGCATTCACTTATGCACAAATACCCTTGGGAAAGGTATTAATCCGTCTCTTCCCTCCGGTTATGGGTTAAATAGCAGGACAGATTGGGTTCTATAGCCTTGGCTGGCAACCAGTCTACCACAGAAAGCAATGGCAACCTACTGCGGGATAATCTTCTGCCCAGTCAGTCATGTCTCTTTCGTGACATGATCGCCCAAAGTGTGTATCACGTATGGCACTTAACTGACTTACTGAATATTATAGTTGGGATCATGATTAAGGCTTCTAATGGTCATAAAGTGGGGGATCGGTTTTCTATTGTTGTAAAGTAATAAACTGATCCCCTCTAATTACTACGTAATAATATAATACATCGCTTCTCCCTCTAGCTACGACTTAAATGATAGGACAGATTGGGTTCTATAGCCTTGGCTGGCATCCAGTTTACCACAGAAAGCAATGGCAACCTACTGCGGGAAAAATCTTCTGCCCAGTCAGTCATGTCTCTTTCGTGACATGATCGCCCAAAGTGTGTATCACGTATGGCACTTAACTGATATTATATTAATGCATTTTTTAACCACACGTTCGAAAGCTTTTGCATACAAAATATTAATTTGCTTTAAGAGAAAAAAAAAGTGGGGAAAAATCGGTTTATTTTGGGTTTAACTTGCTTAGATTTGTAAGGCTTGATATTGCTTACTTTAATTCACATTTGTTAAAAATTCCGATTTTTTCTATATAACAGAGCTAAGAAAAATCAGACCCGGTTAAATAATATGCCAAAATTAACGTGTTTTCTCTGTTAGTTTCTTTATTTTTGTTCTTTTCCTTTGTCGAGCATTTACTAAAGACACTTCTTCTTTTCTTTAAAACCAATTATTTTTTCGGGAAAAGATATCTGAAAATATCATCTCTCTTAATCTCAATGCAGTTGAATACAGATCGAGATCTATAAAAATTAGTGTCGTCACTTAGCACCACACATAGAAACATTTATAGGTAATACAAAACATAATACGATGCATTTTCTTCGTTTCAAAATCTAAAACTTGTCATTGTTTGCATAATAAAATGATGAAAATGTTTACAAGATATCTGGTCAGACTAAACAATATTATTCTTTTTTTTTTCTTTCGATGATTCATTAAATTGTTTTATGTGATCAAAAGAGAGCAAATGTGAAATATTTTTCCAAAAGTTTCAAAAGCTTTTACTTATTCATGATAACCGTCTTATTGATTGATTTGTTTTTTTTACAGCTTACCAACCCTGTGAGGATTATTTAAATCCCAAACACATTTGGATTTTAAGAATAATTCTTTCTACAGATTTCATGAGAATAACCCTGACTTTTCCAAACAATTCTATTTACACATAGTGGGTGGATGGGGGAAGTCATACCTTTCCCAATGGTCTTTACGCGTTAATGAATCTAACGAATCCGGCCGTGTAATTCGAACACGGTTCTCTAATTCCTCAATCCGAGCCGCTACACCCGACAGCCATCTATGAAATATGCAATAATTCTAGAAAACTAATGATGTCAAGTCAAAATTTCGGAATTCATTGTAGATATCTGTATTTATACTAAAGTCACTCAGATTAAACTCTACGCAGTTTCTATACAAATATTTATTTTATTAATTTGTCACTAACGATAAAATTAAAGAATTCTTACCTTTTTTTATTATATTCAATCAGTTAAGTGCCATACGTGATAACGCTTGGGTGATCATGTCTCGAAAGAGACATGACTGACTCGGCAGAAGATTATTCCGCAGTAGGTTGCCATTACTTTCTGCGGTAGACTCGTTGCCAGCCAACTCTATAGAACCCAACCTGTCCTGTTATTTAACCCATAACTGGAGAGAAGAGACGGATTAATACATTTCCCATGGGTATTTGCACGTAAGTGAATGCAATGAATTCAACTGGAATTCGAACTTGGTTCCCCAATTTCTCGTTCCAAGCCGATATCCAATGCACCACGACAAACATTCGGATGTTTTTCAGCTTTGCTTTACTCGATATCCGTTCCCCGAGCATTTTACAGAGACCGCAATTCGTGTCTGGATTTTGCTAGACGAGGTGGTTTAATCATAATGTATTGTCTCGTTCGGACTAATTTCCTCATTTTTTTCTTAATTCAGCCGTATATTCTTCCCCACCGGCCTTCCTTGTGTGTCTATTGTGTTCTTAAATAGTGTTGAATGATATTATTCTTGGGGAGCATACACACCACGTTCGGCGTTTGTGTCTATGTCTTCTTAAGACTGCTTTTCCTGTTCTTCGTGCTGATCTCAATGTTATCAAAGGCCAGACTTGTGGAATCGCATGTTTATTGCTTACTCTGTTCTGGTTAAGCCATCTCAAAAATTACCAATACCGATATTTGATTTATTATTAATGCTAAAATTAACCACTTATTATGTGGCTAATTTTAGCATTAGGTTATCTATAAGTTAGGTTGGATTCCAGTTTTTCCCGAACCACCGAAATCTGTAGAGAACTTAATGAATAGGTTCACAACATTGATGCTCATCATCTGAGTGCATTGAATAAGAGTGTTTTAATGATTTCTAAAAATGGGATGGCTTGTTTAAATAGTATAAGAACTTACCTGTCAGTGGGGTGACTATATCTACCGAAAATTAGATTAGTGGACATCGTATTAACAATTGGAAACTGACAATAAGTCTTATAAAAAAAACCCTAGTTTATGGATTTGGGGAAATGAGTCTATTCATCAAAGTCCCTAGGGATGAAGCTATAGCCATGGTTCGCAAAAACAACTGCGCACGATCAACACACATTTCAGAATCCAATTAGAAGTATCTACAAAATGTTATGGGTGTCACCACTGTGCTCAGAAATAGCGAACATATAAAAGTACTTTCAGAAAATGGCATGTAAATGCTTCCCCAGAATAAGATTCAAAAACATTCTCGAACGCAGCAGATGCTCGAGGGTGGTTAGCAGGGTAAACAGCTGAACCATTATGAAAAATGTGGGTAAGTAGCCCGAACAAAACCCACATAAAATGATCGCATTTCTGTGATGGTTTTATTTTTTCTCTTATTAGCCACATTGTGACACTATCTCCCGCGGGGATACTTTCCCTTGTTTGGTTTAATACAGCGGAGAGAGAGAAATTGTTATTAGTAATATTATTAGTTATGCTTTATTGTAATACGCGATGTGAGCTTATGTAAAAAACTATTTTAATACTATCAAATGCTTGTAAAATATGGGGACTAGAAAAATTAACTATTTTAATACTATCATGAACTTCTAAAATCCGGGGAATATAAAATCTAACTATTTTTGGGAAAGAAAAGGGAAAATATAATTTTTCTTCTTTCGTGTTCGAAGCGGATATTTTTTGATAAAGCTAAAAATTTTAGTAGCCAAAACCAAATGTCAAAGTTGGTTTGATGGGGTCAGGCGGGGTTAAAGTCCCTCAACAAATTTTTCTGGGAACAGAAATCTGTGGGAAATTGGATACGATGTGAGCTGGCGATATCTCATTCGTTGAGCTAACCCCTTCCGCAGATCGAGTGGGCGAAAAATGATTTCATTAACCGAGGGATTCAAGTCGGCTAAATCCTCTGAGAGGATTGGGGATGGTAATAAAAATCCGGACTCGGCGAGAAAAAGCAGTTGTTTTTCAGTTTTTCAGTTAGTTTGTTTTAAGTTGGCTGAGTAGCTATCAGTCGAAATGTAACAACTGTGAAAAAGGGTTCCCAACTGGGGAGCCATGACCCACGACTGGTCATCTACCATAGAACTTATGGCTAAACAGTTAATGTCGAATGAAGCCTGCCGCCGATTAACTTAAAGAGTTAATTTGGAATAATGCGCCTTCGATATGAATCCCGAAAGAACGTTATTGTTTGTTTGTTTTTAATTCATGGGAAAATCGAAAATTCTGATTCCTCGTTCACTTTACTTCGGTAAACTCCGTTAAACTCCGATAAGGACCCGAAAGACTTTGTTATTTTAGAAGTTGCATAGAGAATTGACAGCCTTAATTATAGAGAATAAGTGAAAAGACTTTAACGAAAATTTTGTAAATACGTGAAAAGACTTTAATGGAAATTTAATGAATACGTGAAAAGACTTTATTGAAAATTTGAAGAGCTCTGTTTACTTTAACGAAACTTAGAAAAGATATTTTTATTTAAGGATTGAAAGCTCTGATATTTTTAAACGAACTTTCTCTCTCCGTTGTAACCGGCATTCAGACAACTGTATTATCATTTTTGACAACTGTATCATCTGCTCCTGTGAAAAAAAAAAAAGAAACATTGTTTTTTTGTTTATATATATATATATATATATATATATATATATATATATATATATATATATAAAGACATTCTTCGTAACTCTCCAGGCGTGTTCGACCTTGTTCATTTATTTTATAATTTTTTTTTTTTTTTTTTTTTTTGGTGCCGTATTTATTTTTTTTTAACCATAAGTGTGCACCAGTGTCCGGACTGGCTCTAAAAGGCGACTACTAAAATTGCACAACGCGACCTCTGGGATTAATTCACAACGTGGGACAGTGGCGCGTTGTTGCAAGAGACGTCTTGTAAACCAGCTTTTGTAGACAAGCGTTACAATTAGATGGCCAGCCCCAGGCATAAAGCATCACAATTGGTGCCGTCTCGACCAGGATGTGACCCGAGGGTTATCACGGGCAGATCATGTCACAACATAATAAATGAATCAAATATAAGCATTAGTAATTTTCTTAAATTCGCCACATAATAAATAAATCAAATATCGGTATTGGTAATTTTTGAGATGGCTTAACCAGAACAGAGTAAGCAATAAACATGCGATTCCACAAGTCTGGCCTTTGATAACATTGAGATCAGCACGAAGAACTGGAAAAGCAGTCTTAAGAAGACAGACACAAACGCCGAAAGTGGTGTGTATGCTTCCCAAGAATAATAGCATTCAACACTATTTAAGAACACAACTGATTCAGTATGTAGAACACATCATAACCCCTAGTCAACAGTTTTGTTTTTAAAAATTACAACTGGAAATTCATAGTGCTCATTTCATTTGTAAGTAGGTACAATTCGATGTCCTTCCACCGAGTCGGTTTTCGATATTTAGTGCCAATTTCGAATCAAGATAACACTTGTAGGAATCTCTAAATTCGGGGAACTGAACTTTGACGACTTTTCCGAACATAAAATTTATTCATGTGCGATTTTCCATACAAACAGGTGCTGAAAAGTTATTGTCACGATTAAGAAAGGAATTAGCCATAACACGTACATTTAGTTCCATATATTTAATCTGCAGTTCAATTCACTTAGCATATCGCTTCTCAAATTTATTTAAACTTTAACAGGAAAATTCTTTTTTTGATTCTTGGAATATTGCTCTGCTGCTGCGATCACCTCCGAATCATTTTAAAATGTTCTTTCATCCGCACTCCTTTTAAGGTTTGAAATCAGAAGGAAAAAGCTCTGGTGAGTAGGGTGGATGGTCTATGCACTCAAACTTTAACTTCTTTAAAACACCCTTCATTTGCTGACATTAGTAAAAAAAAAAAAATTTTTTTTTTTTAGATAAGCGAGGGAGAAATACCTGTAAAAAGGAACAACTTTCCGCATCTTTCATCGTTTTTTCATCAACGCTTCCGTTATTCGGTGTAACAGACAAAAGTAGATTAATGCAAATACGGTATTAACTATTCGGTTCTTCTAAATAAAAAAATAAAAAAAAGCCAATCCACAAAATACCTGCCATCATTTTAAAAAAGAGCTGTACCGTAGACCTTCCTTACTAAATTTTATTTTCTCATTTTTTCGGTCATTGACCACCCGAGTACCACCATTAGATGGACTCTTATTTAGTTACCAGATCATAATTGTATAATTTGCTTTATAAACATCGACTAGCAGTTTTCCCCAATATTGCTGTAAATGGTTCCAAATCAGCTTAAAGATATACATTCGATATTGTTTCTGAGAGGAATTACTGACAGCTTCTCCACACACAATTGATCATCTAAACTTATTAAAAAATAGAACTTTTTGTGTGTGTGTGTGTGTGTGTGTGTGTGTGTGTGTGTCCGTTACCTATAGACTGCGAAACGGCTGAACCGATTTTCTTGAAAATGTACACAGTTGTACTGTAAGCGTCTGCTCTTAGCCAGGTTTTGTGTCGAGGTATCCCCGATAAATATCGAAAATCGATAATCGAAAAAAATCGGGTTATAGAAGGAATGGACCGATTTTAATCAAATTCCATACACTCATAGACAAAGACATAAGAAACGATATTCAGAAGTTTCAAGGTTGCAGTTCTTACAATAGTGCAGAAAATCGATTATATATATATATATATATATATATATATATATATATAGATAAAAGGCAAGATGTTTGTGTGTGTGTCTGTTTATCTGCCTGTATGTCTGTATTTTTTCAACCCTTTTATTTTAGTTTTTGCTTCGGGTTTGGCTCTAAGTAGGTATAATTTTAGTTTTTAGTCTCAGCCATGATACCATTTACTCAGAGGACTTATTTAGCCTTCAAAATTCAGTTCACGACGAAAAAAACTTATTTGATATCGATACAAGGAAATCAAAATTTGACTTACATTCATTCATTTTTCTTTCAGTCTACGGTTTCGCTTTAACTGAAAACAACTATTGCTTTTTAGTCTTTCGTGCCAGCATCCAAAGAGTCTGAGCTCCAGGACAATGGATTAGTTTTAAAGCTTTCATTACACCCGAGCAACGCCGGGCTATACTGCTAGTCACTTATAAACCCAACGATCCCCTCGGATATCTCAAGTATTTCATCAATTCTTTTGGCCAGTATTCATCGATCGGCCAAAATTAGGTCAGGAAGTTGATCAACATTTTGCAGGTTTGACGGCTTCCCAGACTATGATGCATCTTGGGTCTCAAAATCTCCACACCGGAAGTTGTCACATCTTCACGTATGAGTATGATGGGAATGTGTTATTCGATGTTTACATCAAATCCTGATTGATTTCCTTTTGAAATCTTTTCTGCGGGAACAGAATCTTCAATACTAAAAAAATCTACACTTTCCGTTGATATTAGTTAACGATCCAAAACAAATTAAAAAATAAACGCAAAGATCCTGAAAATAAGTATTTTACAACATCAAAAGAACATTATTTCCATCTATAATGACAAAATAACGCTCAGATTTTGCAAAATGTGTTGGGTTGTGTTTGAGTTTTGTTTAACGGCATATCAACATCTCTGTGGGTTACTTAATGCCAATAAGTTTTTATTTCTTTTTATTTTAGAAAACTGAAAATGTTTTCTTCTGTATTCAAAAATGTTTTGCTGAGCATAATTTTCCCTTCAAAAATTGCGTTATGGTAAAAACTTTTTCTTCAAAAATGTATTGTTGGTAGTATTTTTTCTTCGAAAATGTATATTTTTCTATAAAAGTCTATTTTTATGTATAGATTTCTAGAAAAGTTTATTTCTATACTTTCATTGTGTTTTGACCCCAGTTTGGGGGTTAACTATTTGCCCATAGCTGGGACCCTAACAGGTGCTACCACGCCGGGTCAGAGTGGACCTGGGAACAACAGCAATTAAGAGGTGGTTATATACTCCTCACAACCTCCCAATCAAAGATCTTGCTGCTGGATGCAGTTTAAAATCATGCTCAGGACCATGTGTTGGGTTGAAGACGTTTTAGCACCTCCTCGTACATTCCGTTTACAAATACTAAGTTAAAACGAAAATCACAATAATGACTTAGCTTGCAAACAGAAAATGTTATAATGTCCAATAGTGAACTATTCATCTAATATCTTAAGTTTATATATATATATATATATATATATATATATATATATATAAGTTGATCACTTTTTTTTAAGTTACTCTGAAGATAAGAGTTAACATGGGCACATAGTGGAGCTGTTGTCGGTGAAGAAAATGCAATTGACGTGCCAAATTCAAATTCTAGCTGCTGTATTTAAACAAATACCCTTGGAAAGTTATGAATCCAACTTTTCTTCCCTAGCTTAATAGCAACACAAACTAGACTCTCTTTCGTTTGTGACCTGAGGAGAACAATTCTGAATTGAAGACCAGTTGGTCTAGCCTGTTAAAAAAAAAAAAAATGCTACGAAAACCACATCAGTAACAATGTGATGAAACTCCAACAGAGGAGATTACAAGGTAAGTATATTTAAACAAAATGGCAATTTTTTTTTGTTTTTTGTTTTTTCATATCGAAGTTAAATTCAAACCAATATGGAAACCTGTCTAGATCCTAAGAAAGAGTAGCATAAAACAAAACTATTCTTTAAATAATTGTGTAACTCCAGTTCCACAAGAAAGTGAATCTGCCAACAACAAAGTTAGCCATTTCTTTTAAAATTGTTTATAACGCTGCTAACAAACTGCGATGATAAATTCTTTGCGTACTTTTTAATGGTACAGTTAGTTAAACGCCATACGCGATCAAGTCTCTTTCTAGACATCGCTGATTAGGCAGATTTTCCCGCAATAGGTTGCCATTTCTTTCTGTGATAGACTGGCTGGCAGCCAAAGTTATAGAACCCAATATGCCCTGCTTGATATTAATTAAGCATTAATAGCGTTCTCAGAGGTATTTGCGCAAGAGTAAATGCAATGAATTCAACTGGAATTCACCTTATCGCAACTTGAAGCTGCTCATGGCTTTTATTATCTCAAGATCGAGCAAACTTTATGAAACTGAATATTATTTAAGGGAATATTTTTATTATATTATGAAACCTGTTAAACATTTTTTCTGTTCCATTTTGCCAGGAGCAGGAAGAAAATTGACAAGATTAGAAAAATGTGTAATTGTTCGATTCGCATTTCTTACCAAAAAAATTGTCAGAATAACATTTTCAGTACAGGATATATTTCTGTTTTGATATTTCCTCCCCAATTTTGTTCTTTAACAAAAAGCTTTCATAGCCAATGTTGAATCCATTTTTTCTGTTCTTTCTTTTTTTAAGAAAGAGAAGAAATCAATTGGAAAAAAAAACATGTAAAATTATATTCTCATTGCAAAGCGTAAAACAAAGTGTGTTTGTGCATAATATGCCTCAACTCTTGTCCGATTGTGCATGTGTGTTGTAAGAAAATGGCGGGAGTAGTGAAAACTAGTTTTGTTGTGCTAACGTCAACTACTTTTTACTACTAAACGCAATCAGCTTTTTCCCCCACTTCCCAATAAACTATTTCTTCATCCATTTACTCAACTCCAAATATGTACCTGTTATTGATTTCTAAAATTAACACGATATTTTTCAAATTCATCTAAAATCAGATGAATATCTGTTTATTTCCTGTGCATAGCTTCCAGGCAGATTTTAGCATATTGCATAAAATTCTATTGTCTTGAGAAGTTTTAACCTAAGTAAATTTTTAGTTTTTAAACATATATCTGAGGAAATGTTACTGATTCATTGTTATCCTCATTGATTCTTTAGCCTATATGTCAAATGCATTATTAAGACATGTCATTTGGTGCGTATAATAACATGTTTAGCTCGACACACGCGCATATGGGGGTGTGTGTGCGCGCGCGCTTATGCGTACACATGTGGATGACGATATCTTGTTCTGCATTTTGTAAGAAAGTTATCTGCCCTTAGGATGCGTCTGCATGAACTGATATTTTTTGAAGTGGAAGCTTTTCCCCCTAAAATTAGAATATTGCTTAGACGAAATAAAGTGCATAAAAGAAGGAAAACAAATGTAGAAATAAAGTGGAGGAAAATAAAGTACTCAACACAAAAAAAAAATACTAAGGTTATAATATTATGTTCCAGAAAGATGATAAAAATAAAGAAAAAAAAAACTGGTTTTCAGGCAGAGAAGTGAATACCTGTGTGTGTGTACGCACGCGCGTTACTCCGACAGCCACCGGTATCAACTTGCTTCTTTTCACTCTTTAAAAAAAAAAAAATCACTTTATTTTTACCCTTCTGTAATACTAGGAAATTCACAGCTTTTTATTCAAAATGTTGAAGTGACTAAAATCTAAATTTCATCTTCTGTACCGAGCAGATAAAGCTCGTTATCCTCAATCTGCAAATAAAAATGATTTTTTAAAAACAATTACAGGTACACCTAAATTATCGATGTGCACTTGAAAAATGAAGAAATCGTCGATATGGAATGTCACTCTCTGTCCATTTTACTCATTCTCTCTTCCATATCTCTTGCAGCAAGAAGAGTCTTCTTGCTATATCGTCATTCTTAAAAAACCAAGAACAACTCTATGCACGTTTTCTGCGACGCCCCATTCGCAACAATTTAAAATAGGCAGAGCACAGCCTCTCGGGTCTTTCTTTTATATTTTATTATAATTCTTTCTTTCTAGTAGACTTCAGTCGTCTACCCTTCATTTTCTTTACTGTTTACGTTCGCAACAAATATAACTACACAAGGAAAGAAAAAAAAATGGAAACGTACTAGAGGAGGAGGAGGAGTTGGCGGGGGTGGCTACGTGTGCTGGCCAGCGTGACTTCGTTCCCATAGGAAAGAAATTGCATTCGAATGTATTATCAGCGAATACGGGCTAGAGTTTGTTCCGGCTAAAAATACGCTGTGTTATTTTGACCGGAGCGGGCTGCTGGAAATTGTACCCAAATCACGCGTCTGACTCAGTCGGAGTGCGAAAGGTTTTCTTCCCACCCCAGGGAGCGTCCCCAGGGGTGCTGTTAGTTCCAATGCAATTCAATATTCATCTGGTGACGTAGTCTGCTTCCTCTGCTCCGCAGGCTGGGTTCTGGGAAGCCCACTTTTCGTCTTTCTGTCTATCCTGTTACTTTCTCTATCTGTTAGTTGCTGCCTGGTTCTGAACAGCAAAGCAGCGAAAGATCTACCTCCCATTTGTAATAATCAGTTTTTTGTTGTTGTTTTTTTTTTTAAATGACGGCGTATTTCAAAATTCAACTGTAAAAAAAAATTATCCCCGCTCCAAGTTCTACAATACTAAAAAAAAAAAAAACTTCTAAAAAGCATTAGCGAGAAACAAGCAAACTTAATTCACATCACAAAAAATTATAACAGAATCCGCCCCCACACCACGCCGTTATTAAATGCGCATAACTCCTTTGCCTTGTGTCACTCCAGTCCCCGCTCTTTCGTCTCTGATTTTTTTTTTTTTTTCTCTTTCTTTACTCTTTCTTTTTGTCATACCCTACACCACAGGTGACTGCCTCTCCGTTCTTTAGCACAGTGGTTAAATTTTAAAAAAAGGCTTCTCCCACAAACCACTGGGTTTTTTTTTTGTTTTGTTTTTTGCAGTTAGTGTTGTTGACGCATATCTTCTACACAAACTAAAAAAGTAACAAAAACAAAGTCATCTGGGACTTAGCGACCAACAGACAGAACTCTTTTCTTCATATACACTGGCTGACACGAAAACTGAATACTTAATTTAATTATTTCTGTTGCCTATTTCTAACTCTTCTGTCGATACCTTTTTAGAAGAATGGTAATTCATTAAGCACCATTTCTTTCTTTACTTCAAATAATAAAGATTAAAAAAAGTGTCACTAGTAAAAAACGCTAACTTTTTTGAGTTTTGATTTTTTTTATCAAAATGTTCATTTATTTTTTTTTTCTAATCGACCTTTTATGGTTGTTTTTTTTTTAATTGTTTCTTTATCTCCTCTGCCTTCAATTTCAAAATCATAATTTTAGGATGGAAACTAAAAACATATCACAAATCTGATCATATGAAAAAAAAAAATGGAATCAAAGAAAATCTCAGAAAAACCACCCGTAAAAGAACAAAGTTCAACAGATGTCACAGTATTCGTGATTTGAGTAACTAAAAAATAACGACAATCCGAAAGTATTATCCCAGCAGATGAAATACATTACAATGATCAAAAAATCAGAACAGAAACACCTAAGAAATTTTTACATTATTCATATGTAAAAGAAAGATAGAATATAAAAATGACTTGTCACTTGAGGTAAAAATGACTTATCTCGTCAAACAACCAAAAAGTTAACCTAAGTGGACGATGATGAATTACATTTCCAAGAGTTAAAAATAAATTAATTAACAATATTTTTAATTCCTTCTTGGTCGAACCGATAATTTTCCATTTTGCGGCTTGCCGATGAAAATGAAATGTTAAAAATTTAAAACGAAAGTAAGATTGCTTGGAATCAATATTAAAAGAGACAGGTCTTGCTTAAACTTTTCACTTGGAAAAAAGAAAAGCAAAAGAAAAAACGAATTTATGCTTTTGCTCATAAGATTTGCACTACTTTTAGCATTAAAATGATAAAATTAAAAATCTTTACCAAAATTGTATCAAGTAAACAAATAAACTAAAAAACAGTTAAACTATCCACGATGAGTGAATGACAAACTTAGTTGGTGATAAAAATAAAACTTAAAAATATCAGATCCATTAAAACACTTTAGTAGAGATTTTTTAGTAGAGAATAAATCTAGCTAGAGAAACTCAAAAAGGAACAACGAAACCAAATTTAACTACCTGCGATCAAATAAAAAAAAATCCTTTTTCTTTCGGAATATTTGCGTTGAATGTTTTTGCCATTGTAAATTTCATTCAAACATGACCCTCTTTTCCTATATCAGGAAAAAAGATTTTTTATACAAATCCAAATGTTATGTAATATGTGGTCCATTTGCATTGCGGTTAGTACGAAGTGTAAAAAAATCGTTACCTTCATGTTACCAAGTACTAACAGATCTCTTCTGAGGGTTGACGGGTTTTCTCTCGGGTAGTGTTTAAAAAAAAAAATTCATAAAAGAACTAAAAAAAAAAATTCTTTAAACTCTTTATTTGAGATCAGTTATTCAAATCCATTTGCAAATCTGAATGAATGGGATGATATGGTAAACAATAAAACATCATCATTTGTGGTTGTTATTTGCTGTACAGTTGAGAATTCGTATTGCTAAAAATAAAATTTTAAAATATCCAGTTCGGTTTAGAGAAAGAGATTTAAAAAATAACAAATGTAATTTTGTTTCGTGGACGGTACTGATTTGTAAAAAAAAAAATTCCTTGTTTGTTATTGTTTTCACATTGTTTGTAGCTTTATTAGAGTAGCCGAGAAATTTAAAATCAAACAAAAATATAGAATCGTCAAAATTTTACGACATCAGTTTTACTTTGGCAGCAGCGGTTCATTTGCGACAAAAAAATATCATGAAGTCAGAAGTGCAATGGTTATTTTTTTTTCTTTTTAGTTATGCTACTACTACTGGTAAAAGATGTAAAAGCAAAAAGGGGAATAACAGTTGTAGTAAATTGTTAGTAAAAAGACCAGTTGTTAATCTACGCTTCTCTTAGGGACAAAATGATTTTTTTGTGTAATTAACTTTTTTGATGCATTCTTCCCCACAAGAAACAATGCAAGACCAATACTGTCCAGTTTTGTCAAGGAAAATAGTTGTGAATGATATTAAGTCAAATCCAACGGGTGTAAGTAGAATAGAAAGACTGAAGAGAATGTGAGGAAGAAAAGAATAATTGAAACAGTTGCAAAGGCAAATGCAGACGAATAGCTACTGCAGAAATTCATATCGGAAGAGGGAGAGGAAAAGAAAGTACTAAGCAGCCCCCATCACTTTCTTCTTCCAGTTGTCTTTGACAATCCAACTTATCCTCTTTTTCGTATCATTTTTTTTTTCTTTTTCTTTTTTTTTTAAATACGGGAAGTATCATTGCAATCTTATAAATAAATGAAATGATCTTTGTATAGCTCGTTTTTTTTTATCCTTCAAGACTGTTAATAAACAATATATAATGCATTAAAAATACACACGTATCGTGCTTTTAATAATTAAAATTTATAAAACGTTTATCAGTTCATCTGTCATCCACAATCACACGCACATTGACAACATCGGTTTAAAAAGGAAAAAAAAAAAGTAAACAAACATTATCATATCGTCATACCAGTTTTTGACTTTTAACAGCATTTTTTTTCCAGTTGTTGTCATGGTGTTTAGTTCTTAGAGTTGCTGTTGTTGTTTCAAAAATAAAAAGAAACTATGACTGATGGAAAATATTAAACCAACAAAAGCCCCTGAGAGATATAAAATAAATAAATAAATAAACAAATAAAAGTGAAGCGAAACCGCCAGAAGCAGCAGGAACAACAGTAGTAGAAGTAGCTGCCCCATAAAGAGTAGGAGGTAGGTGCCCGTGGAGCAGCAAGAGGAGGAGGAGGTGGCTGTAAGGGAGGTGGAGGTGGCAGCGGCGGTGGTGACCAGCACCACTCCACCAGGTTTTCAGCCAGGCTTCGAGCAGCATGTCGAGAAGGAAACAGGCGAGGCCACGCTCATGTAAACGTAAGTTTTCCTCTGCTTTCCTAAAATATTTTCTCATGTCATTTTTTTTTTTGTTTTGCCTTTTTCGTTGTTTTTCTTTTCCAAAGCGACAAACCAGTAAAAATCCATGTGTATGATTTCAATTGTCATGTGTATTTTTCATCCTACCATTCACTTTTTTTTTTTTTCGGCTTTTGCCTTTAATTTTCATTTCAATGTGTTATTTTTTTCTTGCACAACATATCCTTATGTGTGTGTCTCACACGGCTTTTTTTTTTTTTTTTTTTTTTTGAGGCGAAAAAATATATTTGTTGTTGTTTATATTTCCTTTGAATCTACAGTACAAACTAGGTAACTCTCTACTTTTAACTAGAGATCCTGTCAAATTGTAGGTTCCAACATCTCGGTTGGTTTTCCTGCCATCTTTTATACTTCCATATTTTATCTACTCAGTGTAAATCCCATATTACCGGGAAACACGTCTCGAGTTAAACACCAAACCAAAAGGTTTTCGACCCACCCAGTACATACACTGTAAGTACATACTAGACAGCCACATGAAGAAAATACTCACACCCTCATACTTTAAAATCACTCGCTCAAATAGACGGTGTTATTTGCAGCGTTGCCATGGTAAATTAGTAGCTTGTTTTAGTTGCTTCTACTACTTAATCTTTTGTTGCTTATTAACTTTCATTAAAATATCTATCTAGGCTTATGATGTTTTTTTGGTTTTAATTGGAAACTAAGTTAGAATTTCTAATCTTCGATAAATTTCCCCAATTGAGCTTTTTTTGTCAGTTCTTTGATGTTATTTTTTCTTTAAGGCAAATCTGAGAAAAAAAAAAGGCTTCATATCTTTTTTTTTTTTCTGCTGACTTTTTTAATCATTCATTTGTTTTTAATTGTCTATTTAAAATTTTATAAAATACATAATAGTTTTAGCCCTTAGTAACCACACCCAACACAACTGTGCCATGATTATTCAAGTCAAGCCTTTTTCTTTATTCCCTTTTCGCATTCACCCGGTCTGTCTCAGAAACACCCTCAGGCCGGACGTGGTAGGAGGGCATCTGAAACGAACTGCTGAGAGCTATCTACCTACTACCATACCAAAGTAAAACCACATATGTCTTTTAATGTGCATTTCATTTAAAAACCTCCTAGATTTTTTTGTTAAACTCTCTCTAGTCTACTCTATATATATATATATATATATATATTTTTTTTCTTTTTTTACAATTCCAATACAATTCGATAACCTGTCTGTGTGAGTGTGTTACGACATTATGCACGTGTTTAATTTTTTTTATTTTTTTTTATTTTAGACATGTTGAAAAATTTTAATTCGTATTAAATTTTGCAGTTTGCTATAATTTGTCGTTTAATAACTTTCCCCCACCGCCCTTCTTCTTTTTTTTTTTTTTTTTTTTTTTGCTTCTATACTCAGTTGTAAGGAATTTCAGTGGCAGGAAATGTGAACCCTACTACCCTTCTCTTCGCCCAATTTCTAAACTTTCAAAACTAAAAAAAAATTTTTTTTTTTCAGTTACAAATTTTTCAATCATATACTCTCCTTGATATATCATAAACAACGTTACAGCAAAACATATGTTTGAAAATATAACTTAAAAACAAATATTTGCTAATACACAAAAATAAAATTAAACATAACTGATATAGAGAATTATTATTGTCACATTGTTATTGTCAATTATTGTAATATTTTGAAATTAGTAAAAAAAAATGGTTTCTAGGGTTAAGAATCATTTTAATTTTAACTACAACAGAACATCAATAAAATCCAACCAAAAATGTATACTTTCTTGAAGAGAACTCGTGTTCTGTAATATTAAAAAAATAATAAAAAAATGCCTTACTACATTTTAAAGTAGTAAGATTGTGTATGTACGATTGTTGTCCCCTTTACCATCCGGCACCATGTGTTTATTTATTTATTTATTTTTTCCTCATAGCAGGAGGTAAATAAGTGACAGAAGGATAGCAGATTAAAAAGAGACAGTTGACATTAGCAAAAGAAAGTGTATTTCTTCCTTTCTATATGAATGGCCGCTGTCCCTGTCTCCAGTAATGTCCCTGGAGTGTCTTACCAGACCAGCCCTACCCCTGATGTCAGTGTCACTCCACTGGGCACTGTCTCTTGCTGGGACCATCGTTATTGCTTGTGTTTAATCTGCCACTCTCCCAATTCCTTAGGGACTTTCTCCCTGGAGATTCTCTTGCTCTCACTGGTTTTGCTTTAATGATTAAAAGTCTTGGTTGAGGTGGTTTAGATATTGATGAAACTTGTCATAAGAAGTGAAACCAGGATTTAGCCTAAATGCCGTATGTCAGGTTTTTCTTTTTTGTTTAGTTCCTATTTCAGTGTTACCAACAATAATGTCCTAGCACGTTGGTACATTCACAAAAATAATACCTTAATTAATTTTACATTTTTTTTTTTCATTATCAAGTTATTTATTCATTCTAAAGGAGCACAAGTTTTGTTTTTACTTTTTTAGTTTTTTTGCTATTAAAACAAAACTTATTTTCTGTTTCTCTCTAGTCTAAAGTGCTTTTCTTGGGAAATGCGTTTCTGTGTGTGTTTTTTTTTTTTTTTTTTTTTTTTTTTTTTTTAACAGAATTTCTCTTGAATGTCTTATTGCATTTCAAATTCATTCTTCTTGTTAATACCTCTTTGATAAATGTTATACATTATATGCTCATCTGACAACTATATGTGACATCAGAATGAAGATGAATGTTAGGATATTTGGGGGGGGGGGGTAATGTTGTGAATTAACAAGAAAGGCAAAATCTTGCACGGCTAAAAATACTTTGTCTTCATTAGACCACAAAACTGAATTTTAATCTTAATAATTCTCTACTGAAATGGCATTGGTACTATGAATTTTCAAGAAGTTTGGTGTAGCATATCAAATCAGATATATAACAAAATGTTACAGGAGGATTATAAATAGATTAGAAAAAAATGTTTGTTTTTTAAAAAAAAATAAACAAAAAGCACTTGTAAACATGTGAAAACACCAATTGTCTGTGTATGTCTTATCTCTCTGGCTTGAAGTATTTAAAAAGCATAAAATTTAGTTGAAACATAATTTGACAGTATGTAACAGTTTCAAATAAACTTAAAAGAACAATGTCCTAGTATTTTTTATTTGTTTTTTTAAATTATTCTTTTTTTTTTAACTTGTTTGCACAAATTGTCTCTCAGCTTTCTCTTTACATATTGTATGAATTTTTACTAATATTATCAGAGTTCTAAAATTGCTTCACAATAATCCATGATGCCAATCTTATATGGAAGTTAATTGAAAAATAGTTAAATATTTTTCCTGGTGCAGTTCTTCTAAAACATATAGTATTTTTTTTTCTTTAGGGAAATAAAGATTTATCGGAACTTTTCAGATCCAAATTAAATGTTAAAAATCTACAAAGATTATAAGAGATTTTTTTTTTTTTTTATTAGCATAGTCAAAGACTATTAATTCAAAAGCCTTTATTAATATTTAATAGTAAATGCATTTGAATAAAGATCATTTCTTTTGCTTATGTACTGGTTAATATTTATAATATATTTTTGCCTGTTTTCTTAATTCATTGGCTTATGTAGATTTGGCTTAAATTGTTTCAAATTAGTTTTTATTAGAACATCTTAACACGACATCCTAGTATAGAAAGGACCACTCTAAATAGAAGAATTGCAATTTTGGAGCTGGACTATAAACAATGTTTAGGAAACAAAAATAAAAATGTCATGACATCATTAAGGTTAGATAAGTCTTTCTGTAAAGACTTTTTTTATATGAATTCAGATACAGTATCCTCAGGATGAAGATAATTTGGTATTAAAAAAAAAAAAGTATTAAAACAGAAATAAGCAATGTTTGTACATCAACAACAATGTCGGTTATATTTCTTTAAGATTTATTATTTGATATCATTTTTTTATAAATATTTATTTACCAATCTAGAGTATAACATAATTTAGTTTTTCTTCATCTGTGTGTAGACATTACTATTTTAATTATGTACATTTTTAATGTAATATTTTTATATGATAGTAATAATACATAGTGTTTGATTAGCTCATTACACTCCTGTTTTAATTTGAACATTGGTTGTACACTTTGTGTCTCATGTGAACAATTGGTTAATGATTATATAATTGTCTCTGCTATTAACAACTTGTATCAAGTGTTTCTACTTGACTAATAATCTTAAAGCAACTAACATTCATATCATGAAGAATTTGACTATCAAAAGACCAAATAGGATTAAGTTCTTTGACATTTTTTTATTGTTTTTGGTATTTTATCATTTCTTAAATTTAGTTCCAATTTAGTTCCTTCTGATTTTAGTATTGTACTAACTTGATTTTTCTCAATATTTCCATTTATTTATTCTTTCAGTTATTTAGACACTCTGAACATTTTATGTCCCATGTATTTTTCTTATTTCGTATAATCTCTAAAGATTTGCTGTTATTTTAGTTACAGTGCAGTATAAACCATTACAATTAAGTAGAAATTTATAAGTGGATTTTACAAGTTGCTTAAAGACATTTGCTGAAAAATGGTTCTTCATTATAAAATTGAAATGCTAACACTAAATTTATTTATAAAGAACAGATAAACTAAGACACTAGATGTGACAAATGTTGGTATTTATATCTTGAGGGTTTGAACAATTAGTATAAACAATATAAAATAATAAAATATGGTCTGTGACATTACTCTTTTGATCCTGTAGCTCACAAGTTTATTTATATGTGTAATATATATATATATGTACGATTTTTTTTTTTTTTTTTTTTTATTTGTATTTTATTTTGAACTGAAATTTTGGATAAGATATCATTTTGTTTAATGAAAATCAGCAATGTAAAACTCAAAGCAGAAGATGTTTGAATACTGTAATTTTAGGAGTGTCCTTCTGAAATTGAAAAAAAAATAGAAATTTGAGAACATGTAGTTCAATGAAAATGTGGAAGATTAGTTTATTTTGGTTTGCATCACATATTGCATGTATTGTTATATTCAAAGTATTTTTGTATGGTGCCTAATTTCTAGAAAAGTAGGTACAATATACATATCAAAGCAGATTTAATCCATAATTTCAAATGTGCTAACTTAAGTCTGCCCATATAAATCTGGTACAATTAAAGTAATTTTGCATGCACAAATATAAGGATGTTGCAATGCATTTTTTAGTGTCATTGTTATTTTAGGCTTTTCCATCTCACATTTAATCTTTTTTTTTTTTTTTTTTTTAATGATTATATCCACCTATATATTATTTGACATATTTCTCTTGTGAAAAGTTCTTTATCAGCATTGATAAGATTATCCTCTCTCAGAAAAATAGACATGCAAGGAAATATAGATACAAATTGAGATAAAAAAAAATAAATCAAAATACATATTTCATAAGTTTATTCTATAAGCAAATCTAAGCATGTTTATTTATTTATGTATATGTATGTGTGTGTGTGTGTGTGTGTATATATATATATATATATATATATATATATAAATTAAAAGATGTTTACTAGATTTGCATAATTATTGAACCCAGGGAAAGTTTTTCATGTTTTCTTTTTTTTTTACATTCAACATGGAGAGAAGAATTGTTTTGCTTTTCCATTCAGGAAATCTTTTGTAGTAATAATCACCCTTGTTTGATGTAAGATTATAATTACTTTTACTTAGTATCTGGACAATAAAAATATTAATTTGCAAATACATAAGTAATTTTACAGAGCAATTTTTCCCCACTTTTTATTGCATGTTTTGGAAATTAATTTTTTTTTTCTGTCATGCACTTGTTGTGCATGACAAGAACATGGCCATTGGTCATGCATGTGAACAATGACAATAAAAGATATTGTAAATAGACAATTCTTAGTAATCCATTTGATTTCATTTACTATAATAAATGATGACTTATTTTTCTGGACTAGTTTTGACTGATCCCTTCTTACTAGCTCACAGTTACACTACTTAGGCCAATTCTATTGTCATTGTAACCAGCTGCAATATAAGTCTTGACCTCTTAGATGAGATGACAATACATATTTTTATATATCAAAAACAGTATTGGGGAAATTGTATGACAAAATGAAAAAGTTTACTTGTGATGCGTTTCATTTATAAACCTTTTCCACATTGTCATACAAGTTTTTTATATATATATATATATATATATATATATGTGGCTAGGTTTTGAAGGCTGTCACAATGCGTTTAGTAAAATTTTATTTTACTAAACGCATTGTGATGTCTACGGCTATATCATGTTGAATGCACTGGTTCCCGTCAGATCACTGAAGTTAAGCAACATTGAGCCTGGTCAGTACTTAATGGGTGACCATTTGGGAATACCAGGTGCTGTAAACATAAAGATCAAGAATGGTCCACTGGTCCTCCAGGTCTGGGGGTTGGGTGCAGGGCTAACAACCGTGCCCCGTAAAAAAATAGTTTGTTACAGGAACAGCAACAAAAAGTTGCTGCCCTATGCACCAGTGGGTGTGATGGATAAATGATGAAACACATTGTGACAGCCTTCAAAACCTAACCATATTCCTAATATACACAATGTTTCAAGCAAATTACAAAACTTTATATATATATATATATATAATGTGTGTGTGTGGATTGAAATCCAACAAGATGAATAGAATAAGTAAAGAACATTTAGCTTTCATTGGCTAAGCCGTTATTATTACTGTGAGTTGAAATTTCATAAAATCTTTTACAGGAAATAGGTTTCTGAAGTTCAGTAACTTTTATTGCTCTTTCTCATATTGGAGTTTCTTTCCTAACTTTTTGTTTGAAGTAGTATAGGTTAACATCTTGATTTTGTCATTACATATGCAGAATAAGTCAATAAGAAAAATATACTCAATATATTAAAAAATATACTTTGTGCCTTAATGTCCAGCAAGTTGAAATTGTTGATCATTAATAATAAATTGACTCCTCACTGAGTATCATAGTAAATTATGCTTATTAAATAAGAGATAAATGTTAAATGAATAAACTTTGAAATTATTTTTAAGATATTTATTACTCACATATAACTGTTTATTTTATTGTGTGTCTGTAAGATTTTGTTCATCCGTTTATAATATAAAAAGAGAAAAGTAATTCCAAGATAGACTTATAATAAATCAATATTTAATTAACACATATTAAAAGTATGTAAATGTTTACAATTTAAATTTTCATTTCATTTTTAAAAAAAATTAATATTTTCAAAATCAGTTATTTATTTATGAAATAGTTATTAGCCATAGATATTTTTATAATATATTTCTATCCACTGTTACCAACTTTCATACATTGGTAAATTGTTATATAATTGTATACATATTCATATATTAGATATTCATAAGCATTTGAATAAGTTCACAATCTAATGATAAAAAATTTTTGAACATATTCTTTTTCAATGCACTTATTGAATATTAATCATGTAGATCAAATATACAGTGAGAATTTCAAATAAAATTTCAGTTAATAACAGTCAAGCTTCAGACTTATTGATTCAAACTTGTGTGTTTATTTGTTTATATAAAAATAGAAATTGTATATACACGTCTGTAAACCTAATTATCGGCATGTGTGTTTATGTGTAATATATAAGGTATCTTGTTTTGCATTTATGTGTAAATTACATATTTTATGTTTTGAATAATCTGATATGTTCCAACTGCTCTAGTTCTTTGCTATCCTTTGTATGTAATATTTTTTTATACACATGTAAAATTCATTACAATTTTATTACTGAATAAGACTGAAATTTCATAGAACTCAACGGCTTATCTATTTTCCTTTTCCTCGTCTTTCTTGTATTCTTTTCTTCCAAATCACCTTGTCATCTGGTATTATTTTTATGTCCTCAATAAAATATAATGCTAAAAATTAAATCTTAATCTAAAGGTAAACACTAATTGGATAATTTAGTTCTCAAGACAAGATTAATATTAGTATTCATATTATAAAATATCTTGTTAAATTTATATTGTTATAATTTTGGTTTTGAAGAAATATTAAGACTCCTTTTATTCATCATCTGCTTCACCTAGCTATGGGTTAAATAAGACTTGTCTCTGGAAAAATCATTGTTATTCACAAAGAACTGTTAATATTGATAACAAAAAATATTACAATTCAAAATGTTTTGACTTTAAATAATCTACAAAGGGTTGATAAGCAATAAGAATATTCACCCAATACAAAATTTATTTTTTGACAAAGAAAATTTAATTGTTACATATCAAAAACTTTTCAATTACAACTCTTCATGTATTACATAAGATATTAATATTCTATTAAGTTTTGTTAACACATTTGCAAAGATAATTTATTGTATAAAAAGTTTATTGCTTTAAAATGTTAAACTGTACTTTATATATATATATATATATATATATATATAATATTATGCACTTACCTAAGCCTATCAGGAAATTTTCATGAAAATTTAAAAAAATCATATCCTACATATAAATTATTTGCTAAAAAGATTTTTTTTTTTCTTGCATGTTAACCCCAAAATGTCCATAGCATAACTGACTGCATCATTTGTTTGGCTTTTAAAAAATTGTTTTTGAAAAATGTGTGGCTTTGGGTTTTTTTTTTTTGCTCATTTTTCATTTTTGAATTTCTTTTTATTCAATGTGTTCAAGATTCATTTTATTCATTTAGTTAACTGTTTTTCATAATTTCTATTTCAATAGATTTTAAATTCTTTCCAGAAATTCTGACAAATAGAAAAAATGAAATTTGTAAATACAAATAATATTTAATAACTAATTGGGTAGGTAAAAAAAGTCTTAAACAGTAAAAATGACCATCTTAAGAATATTAATATTTACCAGCCTGTATTCCACATTCCAAATATTACAATGTAAAAGATTAAACCTTAAAGATACAAACTGTATAATAAATGACGAAATATACGTTTTCCTTATAAAATGCCTGTTTTTCTTATAGGTTAACAATTATAGTTCAGTTTGAAAAAATACAATTTTTCATTAATAGAAATAACTAATTAAAAATAAAATCAAAATAAATCTTCAAATAATTCTGTAAAATTAAAAATTTCTTTTTTTTTGTTCAATTTCCAATGACAGCATAAAATATTTAAATTTTATTTATCAATTTTCAAAATCTATGTTTAAGACTAAAAGATGTAAAATAATAGAAATTTACAATTTAAAAAAAAATTATTTGGTATCAATTGTAGTCTACATTTTTTATCATTATTATTCCAGTATATGTTACTGTTTATTATTAAACTGCTACAGAATAAATAGACCAATAATGGAACTTTAGCAACTGCATGAAGCAAAGATTCAAGACTTAAAACTTGTACAAATTGACCTTTCTTTTTGTATTTGTTTAGAAAGATTGAGGCTGTTTTCCATCATATAATTTCTGAATCCTGAAATAAGTTTTACTAGATTATTTTCTAATTCAAATCTGCTTATTTAGATGCAAAAAAATATGAATTTAACTGGTTGCTTATTTATTTATGAAAAAATAAGGTACTGACTTGGTATAATTTGTTTCAGAAAATCTGTTTAATTTTTTTTTTTTTCTCCAAATTTGAATACTTTTTGTATGACATTATAGAATTGTTGTATTAGCCTTTTTCTTTCTCTCTCTCTTATGGATGAATTGTCTGAATTACAGAAAAATTAAAATAACACTGACACCTCATTTTAACAAATATATTTATGAAAATTATACAAAAAAATATCTTGAAAAACTAAATTTATTCAAGGAAATCAACAATTGGTTTTTAACCATGACCTCCAGACAACTTTGGATTCTCTTGCAATTCTTCTGGATGGTTTAAATTGGTGAATGCTGTCATAATTCTTGCCTTCAGTTTATCTTTGGTATTACAAGGAGTTTTGTTGGTCACTCACTCAAATGTGCCCCACACATAATAATCAACTGGATTTGCAGTTTGGGGAGTGAGGTGGCCTGATGTATGGGGTGAGGTGGTTGCAGAAAGTGTCTGACAGCCATGACTGGGTTCTCTTGCTTCTGTGGCAAGGTGTGAGGTCTTGTTGCCAGACATAGGGTCTTCCAGCAGTCTCCCTCTTGGTTCAGGACAGCACTACCTCCTCAAGGCACTTGATGTAGGTTACCATGTTGAGTCTGAAGCACTGTGGAAAGATAAATGGAGGCATGATGTCACCGTGACTAGTGATTACTTAACTACTAATTACCATCAGACTCATCCAATTCTTTCTGAATCCTCTGCACCATTCTCAGATTGACACCCATGTGCTCGGAAATGTTTGTATCAGAGGATTTCAGCTATGGACAAATAGTAAATCCCCAGACAAAAAATAGTGACCCCCCCCCCCCCCGAAACAAAACACTATGAAAGCATAAAAATACATTTTTATCATGAAATTTTCAACAATGCATTTTTATGTTTTAAAAAAGAAAAAAAAGTGACCAAAGGTACATATTTTGTAGTAGAATGACCAACAATACAGTTTATAGCACAATGATCAGCAATACATTTTATTTGTAGTAAAATCAAAAAACATTGTGTTCAAAATATTTGGGTTTTGGCAATACCTGTGGAGGTTGGTGTGGTACTGAATAAAATCAACCAAACAAAAACACGATATTTGAAAAACTCTTTAAATATGTTAAAGAGAAATCTCTTTGACATAATTATTTTAACATAATTATTTTCTAATTTTAATTTTTGACAGTTGTTGCAATGCTAGTATCTTTGTGTTTCATGTTTTGGATCATTTAAACCTTTTTAGCCTCTTCTATGTCCATAATGAGGTTTATTGATTTTGTATTTTAGCAAACCTTGTCAATTAGTTCATATTGATGTCTATGAGAAAGCTATTAATCTAAAGAGATTCAGTATTCATTTATCTGAACATAGAATTGTGTGCTTGTAAAATCTGCAATAATTAAGTGGTTATGTAACAGCTGTCTGTTAAAAATGTATGAAAGTGGTTCTAGAGCATAATGCATACGCAGTCAATTAGATTAACTGCCATTAGTAAATAACCATAAAAATTTTAACCCCCCCCACTTTTTTTTTTTTTTTTTTGTTTTTTGTTTTTGTCAAAAAATATATACTTTTAACTTACATGTTATGTAACCAAAAAGAAATTATAAAGCTGGTTAATAAAGAAGTAGAAGTTTGAAATACTTACTGATTTGTTTCATATTCAGTGTATAGACCGAAAAGAAAGGGTATTTTCATTATGTCCTCTTCATTCTGTGTCTAAATTTAATGTTTTGGACAAGCTCATGTGCGGTTCGCCTCTAAATGGAAAGTGGCTCTGACTGTCGCCAATCGGAAACATTTGCAGGGTTTCGTACCAGGCCTAAACGTAATTTTCCAGTGTCTGAAAGCGCTTATCGAGGGTGGGCCAGAAACTGATCATCTCTGGTCGGGTCGGCGCGGTGAGGGAGGTATGATGTTGAAAGACCCAAAACCCCCTAGTGATCCTCGCGATGACATCACTGACGACATCCTCTAGCGCCCCCATTACGGTGCGTATGTTTGAAATGGAATTCTTGACAAAATGATTGATTTATAAAAAAACATGTATTTCTATATTTATTTTCTCTTTTTAGTTTTCTGAAAACGTAAAAAAAAGATGTTAAATTATATTTACGCGTAGAAGGTATTTGGATTTAGTTATTGTCAGGATTGAGATTCTGAAACATATGTTCTAAAATCTTATGCAAATATCTGTATTTAATGACCTCTTGCAAAGTCAGTTGTATTTTAGATTATAAAATAGATCTTTTATTTAACAGCTTAGCAGAAATATTTTAAAATTTGCAAGAAAATCTCCATTTACTAATTGAATTATTACATCTGTTTTTCAACACAAAATTAAATCCTAAAAGAAAATATCATAACCAGTTGCAGTGTTGAAAAATTAGACTTGTCTATATCATAAGTTGTGTTTTAGGAGATTATAAAATAGATCTTTTATTTAACAACTTAGCAGGGATAATTGATTAAATGACAGCCCCAATGAAGGATCAGTTCATTACCACTATTTTCATTTCAAAGAAATATAATTCAAACAAGTCTAAGAAATATTTTAAAATTATAATGAATTTAGTTAAATGATGCAATGTGTTATCCGTATTTGAATATATTGCATACGTTTAAAGTCTTTTTGAAAGAAGATTTTAATA
The DNA here is from genome assembly GCA_037127315.1 of Ascarosepion bandense. Taxonomy (NCBI): domain Eukaryota; kingdom Metazoa; phylum Mollusca; class Cephalopoda; order Sepiida; family Sepiidae; genus Ascarosepion; species Ascarosepion bandense. Next base: position 432,894 of record JBBBDQ010001457.1, read on the forward strand.
AGATAGTATATTGTATAAGCTCATGCAAACATCATTACAATATATTTCCAGTATTAAAAAACATGAGTTGAAAACTGTTATTGGTAAACACTACTTTTTGAAAAGACAATGCTTTCTAAATAACATTAAAAAAAAAAAAATAGTTCCTAAAATCAAGACAGCCAAGAAATTCTTAAAATAAGAATATATTTGTTTGCTATATGAAAGAGCAATTTGTAAGAAAATCTACATTTACTAATTGAATTATTACATCTGTTTTTCAGCACAAAATTAAATCCTAAAAGAAAAAAAAAAAGCAATATCATAACCAGTTGCAGTGTTGAAAAATTAGACTTGTCTATATCATAAGTTTGTAGGTATTTATTCATTGCAATATTTTCTTTTTCATTTATGTTTATTGATTGAATTTCTATTTAAATTATTTAATTGTGTAGTTTATTATTTCTATTTTTATCTTAATATTTTCCACTTGTTTTCACTTTTGCTTAGTAATAGGAAAAAAAATGGTTACATACTTACAAAAATGTTGATTATTATAAGAGATGTATAGCCTACCTTTTAGAATACTTTTTAAATATGTTACTGCATTCTGATTTAATTGATGTACATTGAACAAGAAAGTTTTTGAGATGTCAATATTTTTCATTAAGATGTAACTTGACAAAAAAAACAAAACTAATAAGCAATTTGTAAAGCCAATGTCCATTTACCAGTTCTCTCATAATTTGACATAACCAAATCAGATATTTATCATTAATTAAACTTGTTTTTTAATGTAGCTAAGTGTTTCTAATTTATTAATCTCTTTCCCTCCGCTAAATAGCTACCACTGTAACTAATACTGCTGCTGTGGCAGTGATGGCAACAGCGTCAAGAGTGAAACAAAATTTCATCTTTCCATCTGTTGCTTTTCTCAAATCTTCCTTCTCATTTGACATTAATTAACAGCTTAATGTGATGCTTATATGTACTGTCTTCAATTCAGATATGGAGAGAGACTGAATCTTGTTACTTTTCAAGAAATGTTCCCTTTTTTAACCAGGAATTGCAATATGATAAAAAATTAGTTTTACATAAAATTACTTACATTGTTCAAGAGAATGAGCAAAAAAAAAAAACAAAACACAATCCCTTTTGGTGAAGTCAAATTTGCTTATTTAGTATTAGACCATTTTCTTTCTCTTTATTTCATTTTTTTTTTTTTTCATATATAGTTGTTGATAAAAAAAAAAAATAGAACATTGACTGATAATCAGCAACTGTTTTAAATGTATGTAATAATGTTATTTTATTGAAATAGTAAAATTAATGTCAAAACAATCATAAAATCTAATATACTTTCTCTTAATGTAAATTTTCTTTGTTTTTATAGTAATGTAAAACAATTCAAGTTCCATTCTAGAAATGGACATAAAATGTTCCACTTATGCTATTCTATAACTATATAGTATGTAGTTAAATATAACAAAATATTTTAATAATTTTGTAACTGAATCAGACTTGTAAAATATTAACTTTTTTCTGAATTCTTTATGTTCATTGCTTTGTAAATACTAAACTAAATTTAATAACATTGAATAATTATTTCTGTATGTAAGAGATTGAAAAGGATATAATTTTTAAATATGTCTTTAAGTTGGTAATAACAAAAGTAAATAAAAATGACTAAAACTATTTAAAAGCTTAAAAAGCAAATGAATGCACGCTTAAAATGCAGATAATAATAATAAAAGAAAATTGATATCTCAAAACAATTCTAGGCATATAGCAACTGCAGCAATGATGTGCTAAAGGAAAGCGAGAAAAAGAAAATAACAAAACTATTTAGTTTTTGGGTATTTTGATTTTTTTTTTTTTTTTTTTTTTTTTAAGGATGTGCATTGTGGTACAGTGGATATCGGCTCGGAACGAGAAACCGGCAAACCAAGTTCGAATTCCAGTTGAATCCATTGTATTCACTTATGCGCAAATACTCTTGGGAAAGGTATTAATCCATCTCTTCTTTCCAGTTATGGGTTAAATAACAGGACAGATTGGGTTCTATAGCCTTGGTCGGCAACCAGTCTACCGCAGAAAGCAATGGCAACCTACTGCGGGATAATCTTCTGCCCAGTCAGTCATGTCTCTTTCGAGACATGATCGCCCAAGCGTGTATAACGTATGGCACTTAACTGACTGACTATTCAAATAAAAGCAGAACTATATAATTTCTATTTTGAAAAAAAAAACTTCAGTTAATGTATTGTAAAATCTTTATAATTTCTATTTTTAACTTCATTTTGCTTTTTAAAAATTTCTAAAACTCTCACATAACTTTTTACATAAAGGGCACTGTTAATGTTATTAAGATAATATTTGAATAATATATTTTATGACTGGATTATAACAAATATTTTATTATTGGTGTTTATACCTTTTTTTTTCCTTTTTTTTCAAAATTACTAAACTAAATTAATTTTTTTATTAAACACTCAAATATAATAAAACCCAATTATGCATACACATATGCACAGTAGAAAAATAAACTATAAACCATAAGTTACTTCAAATACGTACTAACTATACTATCATATTGTTGGTTTCAAACTATTCAAAACTGTATACAGTATTGTCTTTAAAAATCCTCAAACTTAATTACAAAATCGAACAATTCCAATTAAAAAATTCTAGCAGAACTGAACATAAATAAAATAATATATTTTAATGAGTTAGTTTGTTAAACTTTTTTTTCAATCACTTATAATAGTGTCTTTAACATTTTAACCAGTGCAAATAATCATTTAAAGATAATTGGTTTAATACACAAAGCTAATTTCAGATTAACATAGATAAACTTTATTCCAAATTCTTTATTTCAGTTATTGAAATAAATCTAAATATCATTTGCTCCTAATTTTGATAACTTAGGGAACTTCTATGTAATTACAATTGATCAAATTTCAAAAAGAATAGCTTTAGAAAAATGAATAGTCAGTTAAATGTTTTTCTTGAGTGACTTATTTTTCTTTTACTAGTTTGGTGTCAAGAAAATTATCTTCTTTGATTACTTGATGGCAATTGTGTCCAAGAGTAGGTAATTTGTTTTAAAGTAGTCATCTACAAGTAAGGCAATTTAAAATGATTCCTTCAGTATTTTTATATATATATATATATATAACAATAAGTTTATTTTTAAACCCGTCTTGAAAAACCCTCCGAGTATAAACACGGAGGGGGGGAATGGAAACAAAAAAGAAATGAACTAAGTACTTGAACCTAAGTCAAAGTGCTCATCAAAAGAAAAATACCCCAGATGAGAACCCTAACATGTAAAGCGCTCAATACAATAGCACAGCAAACAAATCAGTATGAATCTAACCTAGGGCCAACAGATCTACCTAGGTTTCATTTACCAGATCGTCAGGGCAAGTTGGAGCCAACTTGCCCTGACAATCTGTTAGGTGAAACCTAGGTAGGTCCGTTGGCTCTAGGTTAGATTCATACTTATTTATTTTTATATATATATATATATATATATATATATATATATATTTTAAATTTTGAAATACATTTAAAAGTAATTTTATTACATTAACTTACACTCATTCACAAGCACTTTTTCATTAAAACAAACATTAATTCTCAGTCTTTTTGAGCAAGAGAAAGTTTTTTTTTTTTTCCCTCCCCTAAAGAATGAAGCAAATAAGGACAAGTGTCAGATTAATAAAATCTATCAAGAAAAGTTAAAACACAAGGAAAAATAAAGCATTATGAAAGGTTATATTTCATGGATTAAATGAATTTTTGGAGGTTATGATAATCATATAGAAGAGTGCGCACATCTCTCGGCAACAGATACATGAGCATAAGTGATGAAGGGTTGAAAAACATCTGATGTTTGGTCAGGTTTTGGTAAGTGGGTTGGGCTGAGAACTTTTCAACATGCACACATATACTAAATGACATTTTTATATATATATATATATATATATAGGTATAACATATTGTACTGGTGTTAATAAAATGGCACTCTATGTAATACAACAGTTTATATAGGTTATATAAATAAATATATGTATAATCCCATAGGGATAGCATGACACTGAGTTTCATGTGCAATGCAATCTTCAGATGCTGAGTATAAATTGATCTTTATGTAATTTAAATTTTAGCATATATGGCTATACCAACAACCAGATGAGTTTTAATAAAATTTAAATTACAGTCAGTTTATACAAAGCACCTGAAGATTGCATTAGGCATGAAACTCTTGACTCATGTTATCAGCGAGGGATAGTGTGTGTATGTATGTATATATATATATATATATATATATATATATATATATAATGGACACTGAAGTCAACATTCAGATGCAACAGTCGGTTTCATGCTAAATGCAATCATCAGGCCAACTTTTATATTTGCATACATTATTTGTGATATTGCACACTTTAAAAACTTTATTTTTTTCTTTTTTTTTTTTCTTTCTCTCTCTCTTCCTACCCTTACAAGTTCTTTGTGGCCAGACTGTATAAAAATTGTCCATAGTGTTAGTTTTCTCTGATCACTTCCTGCTAATACTCTAGCCATTTTCAAAGGTGGGGAAGTAATTTTTGTTAATTTTCATTTTATTATTTCACTACACAGTCATCAAAAAAAAGCTTGTAAGGAAGCAAAATTTAAATAAAAAAAAAAACACACATTCCTTGTTCATTATTTTAATAAAACACACACACACACATATCTATATATCTATATATATATATATATATACACGAAAAAAATCGCAAGATCGCCAACGAACGGAGTTAGATTCTGCTGGTTATTCGTGGTCTTTAAAAATTACTTGTGTAACATTTTAAGATTTGAATACGTACAGAGTCGATTTTATTATTATTATTATTATCTATCTATCTATATATATATATATATATATATATATATATACACACTTTATATATAAATTTCCATTATTTCTACTCCATTGTTTATTCTGTTAGTATTAATTTTGAATGACAGATGTTTTTCTCATAATTGCTTTTATCACCATTGATTATTCCACTCATTTCTTTCGTGTTAATTACAGAACTATTGCTTATAACATGCAAGTTTGAATCAACACACAAATTGCTCTCAAATTCTTACTAATAAATGTCAGCATTTTTTAGTTTGCTTGTTAAGTCAATCATCTCATTTATTGGCTCAATCTCCAAAAAAATTTCTTATACACTCCAATTTCTGTTTAAATTGAAATAATTCATGTTCGAAAATTGACTTCATTTGAAAATGAGGTTAGTGATCATGATTCAATTAGTCCAACTGTGATGGTTTCACAAATTATTTCATTAGTATAGATTACTACTACTATTAACATGTAAATCAGAAAATTTTACCAGAATGCTTTCAGAAAAAATAATGTAAATGATAATAGTTTAGAGAAAGAAATTGAAATATATTTTTAAACAATTCAATTTCATGCTCGAATTATTGTTTAAAATAACCTCCTTGAATAAAGAATATGATGGAGAAAGCCTATCTCTCTCTTTTTGATATTTTAAAAATCTTTTTTCTTAGTTATAAAACTGTACAAAAGCATTTAACTTTAAATACATATTATTAGTTATCATTTTCTCCAAATAGCAAAATTGCTTTTATTAAACATTTTATAAAAACGTTGAAGGAATAAGTCCTAAAAAACCATGTGTAGTAATTTTTTTTTTTTTTTTTTTGCATTTAAATATTCTGTAATCTTTTCCTTATTTATCTCCTCAGTATAGAATCAAAAGCAATATTCTATGATTAATATATGAATCAACAAATTTCTACATAAATTGTTAGTTTACTGGATAATTTCTTTTAATTACAAATTTTATCAACATAAGATTAGTCAGCACTTAACTTTTGTTCTTCAACTGAAATCAAAAAATAACTTTAATTTAATAAATTTAAATTTAATAAATTTAAATATACACAAAGACTAGGGAAAGTCAAACTCATAAAAATTTTGAACGTATTTTTCATGAAATATCTTTATGGTGTAATTTTGTGTACACATTGACCTTAGGAGTTTGAGGTGTATTTTTATACAATTTCATAAGTAACAGAAGTTTGTTTTTTGTGTGTAAGTATCTTTTGATAAATAAATCTGTTTTTAGTTTAAAGTATAGAAATTTTAATTGTATTTGAGTAATGTTTAAATGATAATTTAAACTAAAATCTAAATTTTGCTCAAAAGAAGTTTTTAGAACTTATTTTTGCAGTGGAAAATTTATTTTAATATCAGTGAATGATCGTTCTGTTTTTTTTTTTTTTTTTTTTTTTTTTTTTTGTTCACACCCCCCCCCCCCCGGTGTGCTTAAATTATGTTCCTTTTAACAGAGCCTGATTTAGTCTTATCTCATATGTCAGAATCAGAAAAACACATTATTTTTAATTTTTCTTTTCTTTATTACTAGCTAGAAACCAGCATGTAAAAAGTGTTATCATTATTTATACACTGGCTATTATCCTCATGTTTGTTTATCACAACATTTTGGCTATCATATCCTTTGGCTTTCAACAGCTGTATGTTGATCCAGGTAACCTACAGGGAATTTCAAAATGAACCCTTTATTTAAGCTACAAGAGTAGATTGTTCTGCTGCCCAATCTACCCTTGTAGATTAAATAATGGTTCAGTTCAAAATTCCCTGTAGCTACCCTGATCAACAAATGTTTTGAAGGCTGGTTGATACAAGGGTTGTGACAAGTCTTTATGATAACAACAAAGACGAGGACAATAGTCTATGTAAATATAAGTGTATTGAAAATCTCAACTAGTTTTATTTTAAAAAAGGTATTATATTGGAACAAATTTGACAGCATAAACTTATTTCTAACTGCAACATTTTTAGTCTTTACCAGAAATTTGGCAATGAAGAATGTGGTTTTTGTTGGGTGAAATAAAAAAAAAATTTTTTAATCTGTTGCTTAAAGCCAAAGATGGCAACTATAATATGAGTTATAATGGTAACAGCCTTACCAATTTTTGATAAACAAAATTTTTCATAAGAGAAAAATTACAAGTAAATCTATAGCTTTCAAATTATTTTAAGAACTGTAAAAGTCATGTTGTTTTTTTTTTTGTTTTTTTTTTTTTTTATATGAATGCTAAACTTTTACATACCGTGTCCCTTCAGGATATGAGCAATCATGACTTTTTCTAGATTTCATAGCTGAAGTGTCTATTTTGTTTCCATTTTTCCTTAAAATTTCCTTGTTACCTTCAATCACATACTTGATGATATTCTTGGGATAATTGTGTAGAACCACGTCTCCTGTCATCTTCATTCATAAGAAAGCTGTTTGGCATTCACTGCCATACAGAAAAATTGAGATTACATAACAGTTCAGCACTCTTTTCTTTGTTTCTCATGAACTTTTCCTGTTTATTGATACTTTATAATACTTAGATTTAAATTCTTAGTTTGTAATAATTAATGACAATTAAAAACAATATCATTCAATACAGTGGTACTAAGTAACTGTCATCTCTTTTCCTATCTTTTCACTTTTCTTTTTCTATTTTTCGTTTCTTTTTTTTTTTTTTTTCAATTGGAGTAGATAGACTAAACTATCGCCCGGTTCACACCCCACCCACATCTATTGTACAGGTGTAGAGGCTCATCCCTTGTTCCCTGTTTAGGATGTTGTTTCCAGCTTTCTCTTTTCCAATCTTTTCACTCTCACATAGCCCCCCTGCACATCAGTGGCATTACCGCCTTGCTCGGGGTGATATGATTAAAAAAAAAAAAATATGGAGAATTAGAAATAAGTCAGCTTTAATCTTCTGCAAACCATCTCAAATGTTTACAGCAGTTTGCTCAATAAGATGGGCTTAAGACAAAAAAAGGGGTTTAAGTTTTAATGAGAATTTATTTTTAAGCTCCACTTTTTACTCATGGTCATATAAATTTGAATTCCTCACAATGAAGTGCAACTGAAATTATGAAAAAATGTTAAATAAAAATTGGTTGGTTGGTTGATTTTGTTTAGAAGCATATCAACCTCTATGGGTTATTTATTGCCAAAATCTAAATATTTTCTCTGTAATTGTATTTTTTAGCTACAAGCATTTTATATGTAATTTTGTACTTTAAATGTAAAAGTATATTTTTAGATATATATTTCATAGATCATAAAATGTATTGTTGATAATTTTACTAGAAAAATGTATTTTATATTTTTTTAGTGTTTCATTGTCATAAAATTGTATTGTTGCTCATCTTATAAAAATGTACTATTGAGATATATAGTCATTCGCAGACAGATCTGTTTCGCTGTATCACAGCTCATCAGTACAGTTAGACTCTGATTGCTTTTAACCCAGGATTAAAACCCGACCGAATTGGCATCAGTCGGCGATTCTACCTCTGGGCGTTCAGTAGAAAAAGGCAGACTTTTTAGAATGTATATTGTCATTATACCCACCCAATAGCCAGAGTGCTTTAATCCATTACTGAATGAACGATGCGTACATGCCAGAGTAGCTACTGCTTTTCAAAGTCTACCATTCTCCCAGAGTGCTCAATCAGGGTGTGAGAGCATAAATAGTCTGCAGACAGATCTGTTTCACTGTATCACAGCTCATCAGTACAGTTAGACTCTGATTACCTTATATTTTTGTGGGGGGGGGGGTCACTATTTGCCATTAGCTGGGACCCTAACAGATACTACCAGCCCAGGTGAGGATGGACCTAAGAACAATATCAGTTAAGAGATAAACAAAATAACAATTAAAGATTGTTTACCTCTTTATTTTTAAGCTAAATGCACAAAAAAGAATTTGGATTTTCAGTTTTCAAAATGAATATCCCCTAAGAACAATTATGAAAAAAACAAGGAAAAAAAAATATAAGTCACCTTAGTGCATACTGGAAATCTTATCTTTATCTATCCATCTCACTCCCCCAATTACACTGTATGTGTGTGCGTACACGTATGTATGTGTGTGTGCATATATATATATATATATATATATATATATATATATATAATGTGAAACTGTCTAAACTGGCCAATGATCTATTGCTCTGTTTTTTAAGTATACTGTCCATTTTTCAGTGCCTTGTTTCACTACCTGGTAGAGTAAACTCCTTGATAAATATCCGTATTAACATTAAGAATCCAAACATTAGAAATGAGATGAGAATCATTCTAAACAACTCCTATATAGACCGCACTGCAAGGACCCCATCAAATCCTCATTGTTGTTAAGAAAAGTTTCAAATCGTATGACCATATAAGAGACAGCAATTTTTCCACTGCCATCCGACAAGATACTACCTTAGGCAAAAGATGTAGACAGGAAAAACAACTCTGATTGAACTGAAAGATCATTTACAGACTTTGACATTGGTACAGAACCAAGACCTGCCAAGGGAGCTGATCAGGTGTGCAGTAACACTTAACAACAACACCCAATCATGGAGGACTGATGATTTGAACTAGATTTATTTGTAAGACAATTTTCCTCCAAATTTCATTTGAAAGAATTCATATTCCTTAATCCAATAGTCGAGTATGAAGAACAGAGAATTGTTTCTTGCCTTCAGATTTGGGGCATATATTCCTAATTTTTCTGTTTTTGGAAATTGTTCTTATTTTTAGAGAAATGATTTCCATTATTTCACAAGCATTCCTTCAACTTGAGACCTCTTTCTAGTTGGTTCATAAACATAGCTCATATATGCTATGCATGCCTTGATAATTGATCACCCTGCCACTTTTTGTTGCAATGTGAGTTTAGACTGTAGACAGATTTAAAACTGCATTTCTACATCAGTTCTACAGAATTGAAGGTTTGTTGATTCAATTTCACACTGTCAAAAGCTGATTGAGGCTTATTTTTCTTAGTTGCAAAATAAATTTTAATTATGTGGCCACCTGTTAGCTGGTCCATATTAGCTGTGGTAAACTGAAGAAATATAATTTGTGTGTATTGATGTCACTGGATCTGCTAGAAAACTCAACACTTAACTAAATGGTTATAAATCCAGAATTTATTTCAGCAATGTAGAGAACAAGGCAATTGTAGGGATTTTTCTTTACATTGCTGAAATAAATTCTGGATTTATAACCATTTAATTACATGTTGAGCTTTTCTCACTAATATATATATATATATATATATATATATATATATATATATATATAAAAAGTGCAGTTGCCAAAGATGAGCTGCTGGAATACCCTAGAGAGCCTGAAATAGGCTGTCTCTTCCTTTTTATTTTTTTTTTTGTTTGTTTCATGTCAAGAAAATGTGAAAGATATAACATTCCATCTTGCAAAAGGTCAGTTTCACTTAAATTTGTTAAATCAGTGTGGTAAAACCATAGACAGCTTTTCATTCAAATGCCTTCTATGGCATTAGTTCACATTGTATCACTTTAGGCTTTCATCCTGATGTCTTCTCATTGCATTAAGTCTGATGGCCTTTTTATCAAAATGCCTTTTCATTGAGCTCTCTAATTTTGTGTAACAGAATTGGTAAAGGTAGAAAAAGGGAACAAAACACAAATCAATGACATTTTATTAAATAAAAATAAGAATTTTTATATTTTCAACATTTGACTTTATTACACAATATATTTATCATTTCATCTTGTGCAATTTTTTAAGCAACAAGTTCACCCCACGTCTATTGAACAGGTTAAGAGGCCCATCCCTTGTTCCCTGTTTCAGATGTGGTTTCCGGCTTTCTCTTTTCCAATCTTCTCACTTTGGTTTCTTTTTTTTTTTTTTTTTTTTTTTTTCGATTGGAGTAGATAGATCTATCTATCACCCAGTTCACACTCCACCCACATCTATTGAACAGGTGAAGAGGCTCATCCCTTGTTCCCTGTTTAGGATGTGGTTTCCGGCTTTCTCTTTTCCAAACTTTTCACTATTACATAGCCCCCTGCACATCAGTAGCATTACCGCCTTGCTCAGGGTGATACATTTAAAAAAAAAAACTTCATAATTACATCCTTTGAGAAATATCTTTGCAGCAAAACATCTCCTGTAGATGCCGTTTAGTCTTCCAAAAAATGAAATGGGGAAATTCTTTTTGTGACAAGAATACTATAAAGACTGGAATAAATGTTAACAAGTTTTAAGTTAAATCTTCTGAACCAAGTTGGCTGTAACAATTTTTGCCTGGTTATCAAAGAAACAATCATATGGTATTGTCTCGTTAGAATATCATGCTATAAGAAAAAAAAACTTAACCAAAGTTGAATGTGCTAACAATAATTGAAAATATTCTTTGTGATGTGTTTCTTCCATACAGGTAATGTTACACACTCTCTTAATCTTGAAGTAATACATCATTTTAGAGACCTATCCAGAAATATATTGTTGTACAGGCAGACTCGAGTCAGGTGGTTCCACCTACAAAATTGCCCAACTTTTGTAAGAGAAAGATAAAAAATAACTGAAGAAAATGGAAAGATCTAAGTTAAAAAAATATCCAGAAATGTTGGAGGTATATGAGAAATACCCCAGCATTTCTCTAAATACCTTTCTGGGATTTATCACAAAAAGATGTATGTTAAGATGGTAAGCAGAAAACCTACACATGAGCAAAATCCATAATGTATTTCAGAGTTTTTACTAAGATAAACTTGATGCCATCAACTCTCTTGCAAAATAATAAGAGAAGAGGGAGAGATGCTTGTGTAGAAAAACTGACCAATCGAGCCAAGTTGTTCCATTCATTCATCTCCGTCTCCTCCCTCTTTAACCACTTATCTAACTTGGTTTTCATGGGTAGATGGGGAAAACATTAAATTATATTATCTAGGCAATCAAAAATTTTTCTCAGACACTTTACTTTTATTTTCTTTATCAAGTTAAGCTAAATTATATAAAGTATTTGCTACTTGTACGCAATGGAAAAAATGAAATTTAGATTCATTCAGTTCAGTTGTGAAGAAATTTTAAAATAATTTTTGTTAATGAAAATAGTTCCAGATTATTTAATCGCAATGTGATTTGTTCTGATTTCTTTTCCTATGAAAAATATTTACATCAATTCCTCATGTGGGTAGACCACTCAGCCTGTCAGTCAAGATCAAAGTGTAGTATCTGTTCTCAGATACTCACCTCCTGGCTGCCAACAGAGTTTCAATCAATGATGGGGTCAAAACACTATCAAATTATAAAAATACATTTTAATAGAAATATATACATAAAAATAGACTTTTATAGAAAGGTATACATTTTTGAAGGAAAAATATTACCGACAATACATTTTGGAAGAAAAAATTACTACCATAACACATTTTTGAAGGAAAAAAAAATATTCTCAGCAAAACATTTTTGAATACAAACCTAGGACATTTTCAGTTTTTTAAAATAAGAAAATTTTTTTTTTTTTTTTTTTTTTTTCATTAAAATCTGACAATCAACCTTCTCATTATAACCAAATATTTTTTTAAAAATACCTTAAAACCCCATCTTTTTGGCATTAAATAACCCACAGAGGTTGATATGCCATTAAACAAAACTCAAACTAAAATCCTTATGTTGGTGGTGGTATTGAACTAGTATGCTTAACTGAGGAAATAATTTCTTAACTATTGGTGGAGGGAGACTACTTTGCGGGAAGAGTCCTAACCTGTCTAGTGGCAAACTTTAAATAAAAAGCTATAATATGTAGTATACATTTATAATTGGGTGTGTTTTGTAGGCATTGTTAATTGTGTCAATATATGTAAGTTTGCTAAATGAAAGATTGTGTATCCTTTATTTCAGGCATCCAAATCCAGAATTCAGTCTTTCTCCTCATACTTTTCTTTCTTTTTTGGTGTTGCCTAAATGTAATCTCTGCAGACAATTGGAGTAGATAGACTAAACTATCACCTGGTTCACACTCCACTCATGTCTATTGAACAGGTGTAGAGGCTCATCCCTTGTTTCCTGTTTAGTATGTGGTTTCCGGGTTTTCTCTTTTCCAATCTTACTCTTACGTAGCCCCCTGCACATGAGTGGCATTACCACCTTGCTTGGGGTGATATGATTTTTAAAAAAATGTTTAAATTTTTGGTTCATGCATCTATTCTATGTTTGATTCTCAATAGATTGCTAATTGAACAATTATCTTTCCACAATAGCTTTCACTGTCAGGCTATGTATGGTCTTTGGTTAGTAAAGGCAGAGTACACTGGCAATATTCCATTACAATCCCACATCCATCCAAATGATTTAATTAGCTTGGTGCCAACACTGTTCTCAGTTTTGAAAACAAAAATTTTCCTTCTGATAAGTGGCCCATCATATTTAATGAAAAATAGGGACGTGCATGTATCTACAAATTTTTCCTTAAGGATGCAAATATGTTAAAGATGTATGAAAAAACCAGAAAGATATATTATAATTTTTGTCTTTTTACTTTGTAAATTCAATTAATCAGATTGATTATGGATAACAAAGCATTTTTCTTGAAGCAATATGAAAGCAATTTTATATTTAAGAATGTTTATTTTATAATTGACAATTATGTGTATACAGATAAAATTCATTTTTTGTCAAGAAATTATAAGTACTTTTTAAAAAGTTATCTTGCTAGGAGATAAAATGAAAATAAACTAAAATCCACCTAAATTATATTTCTCTTATTGAACCTAGTAGCATAAATTCATTGAAAGAATTCATATTCCTTAATCCAATAGTCGAGTATGAAGAACAGAGAATTGTTTCTTGCCTTCAGATTTGGGGCATATATTCCTAATTTTTCTGTTTTTGGAAATTGTTCTTATTTTTAGAGAAATGATTTCCATTATTTCACAAGCATTCCTTCAACTTGAGACCTCTTTCTAGTTGGTTCATAAACATAGCTCATATATGCTATGCATGCCTTGATAATTGATCACCCTGCCACTTTTTGTTGCAATGTGAGTTTAGACTGTAGACAGATTTAAAACTGCATTTCTACATCAGTTCTCCAGAATTGAAGGTTTGTTGATTCAATTTCACATCATCAAAAGCTGATTGAGGCTTATTTTTCTTAGTTGCAAAATAAATTTTAATTATGTGGCCACCTGTTAGCTGGTCCATATTAGCTGAGGTAAACAGAAGAAATATAATTTGTGTGTATTTATGTCACTGGATCTGCTAGATCCAGTGACATCAATACACACACAGAATTTTGACTGCTACCAATGTAATCTGTAACTGTCGAGGGCTCTGGCTTATTGCTGATTCAGCTTCATTTTTCTGTACCAATTTGTTTATAGAATCCATTGAATGAACCTTCATTCTTTTTAATCTCTATTAAAATTTTTGCTGCTTCGGCTCATGTGTGTGTGTGTGTGTATATATATATATATATATATATATATATATATATACCATTCGTAAACGAGTTATTATGCAACCTTGGTTTTTTTTTGTTGTTTTTTTTAATCATATTACCCCGAGCATGGCGGTAATGCCACTGATGCGCAGGGGGCTACGTAAGATTGAAAAGATTGAAAAAGAGAATGCTGGAAACCACATCCTAAATAGGAAACAAGGGATGAGCCTCTTCACCTGTTCAATAGACATGGGTGGAGTGTGAACGGGGAGATAGTTTAGTCTATTTACTCCAATTCTACAATGAGTGTCTTTCTTAAATTTTAAAAACACTGCGTTCAAAAAAACACCATTACGTGAGAATTTTAACTGCTACCAATGTAATCTGTAACCGTTGAGGGCTCTGGCTTATTGCTGATTCAGCTTCATTTTTCTGTACCAATTTGTTTATAGAATTCGTTGAAAGAACCTTTCTTTTTAATCTCTTAAAATTTTTGCTGCTTCAGCTCATGTAAAAATGAGACAAAGAATGAATTTTAAGTACTTTCTAAAAAGTTATCTTACTAGGAGATAAAATGAAAATAAGACATTCCTCTTATTGAACTTAGTTGAAAACTCCTAAAAAAAAAAAAAAAATTTTTTTTGAAAATTTTAACATAAACATTTGATATTAAAATGTTACATTTTCAAGTAAATGTAAGTAGCTATATATAATTGTGTGTGTAACTTCAGATATAAATTAAAAAAATCTGTAAAAAGACTATAAAGATAAAAGAAAAACTATTCTTAGAATCCTCCATAGTTTATCTTATACAGTTAGCCTTAAGAATATTTTTGAGCATGTTTAAATTTAAGGATTTTGAAAACCTAATGTATATTACTGTTCATATTTATTTTGCAAAATAAAATCCTTACCTTTGCCTCAAAGTCTATCAGAAGCCAAAATGCATTGGTAAAGAATTATGCCGGATTCAATTGTTATAAAAACTTAATTTCCTTCCACTATAAGAGACAGGTTGTCATTTAAAATAGCAGTCAAATCACTAGATTGATAGTACACTGCCTATTTGATTTTTATTCAATTTTTTCATAATAAAATTAGTATTAACCATACAATGTTAGTGATATTTTCTGGATACATATATTATTATTATGGGATAGCAGTAGGTAGCATCAACCTTCTTTCAACATCACATAAATGCCCAGATCTATATCTGTATTCCTTTGACATCTGGAGAGATAATGTAAACACTGGCTAGGCTACTCATGGCAAGCCAACATTGGAGTTATATCGGTGTATGATAGTGGGTACCTTGGGATATTTTACATATTTGCATCTACAATGACATGTGTACCAAGAATACCTGATGGAAAACATTACCACCTGCCTCGAACACTGCATTGGCTAATCATATGTCCTAAATGATTGACCAGAAGTATGTCTAAAATTGCCTGCAGTAGCAAACAAGCAACATTGGTTTAAATCATAACCAAATTCAATACAAGTACCAGGTAAATATCCAGCAGATAGTATTCTTTAGCTGACATGAAACATGGAAGCAGGAGACCCACATGCCACAGAAACTCAACTGGGTTCATGACATCACTAATTGGACCCTTGAGAACAGACAACATGAATTATGGTCCAATGAGTTTCAGTTACAGTTACTTTAAACTGATAGTAGGGTTTATATACATTACAGACCCCCATATGGCTATGAACTCCAGTTGTCAACAAGGTAGGTTGTGGTTTCATAATTGTAATGTTTTTATGAAGCATAGGTTGAGTTTGCTGGTATATCTAAAAGCTGAATAGACCAGTCAATAATGTTATACTGCTTCAGGATCATTTGCACCCCTTCATGCACTCCATCTACCCCAACAACCCCAACAAAGATATTTCAGCAGGATAATACACAGTGTCATCAGGCCCAAATTGTCAGAACTAGTTTGAAGGGCATTCTAGAGAATTCTAAAGACTGGTGTGGCCGCCACGTTCATATGATATCATCCAAGTGAGTATTTAAAAAGGAAACCTCTATTCACAAAATTCTGCTCCTACAAATATCTACTTGCTTTGGTTCAGTGAACTTATATATATCAGTTAAGTGTCATATGATACATGCTTGAGCAATTGTGTCTCGAAAGATACGTGACTGGAGATTTTCTCGCAGTAAGTTGCCATTACTTTCTGCCGTAGACTGGTTGTCAACGAAGGCGATAGAACCCAATTTGTCCTGCTATTTCACCTATAACTGGAGGGGGAAGAGGCAGATTAATACCTTTTCCAAGGGTATTTATGCTAAAGCTTCTCATTCTAAGCTGATCTACTGCACAGAATGCACATCCCATATATATATATATATATATATATATATATATATATATATAAAAGAGGTTGAAATCAATGACAGTTTTCTCTTTAAACATATATCTAATTTCACAATACAGTAACTTTTAAATTTTGTGTTACAGAAAGAAAATAAATTCTGGATATTTGAAAATGAAGAGAAAAACTTAAAGAAAAATAGTAAAAGAAAATTTGTAAAAGTTAAGAATATTAACTGTTGAAACAATTTATACTTAAGAATTTATAATATTTATGAATCACAAACATCCATATTTATTCAAATATTTTACAGGAAAAATCATAAATCCTTTTCAAACTCATTGGACTGTTTTATGAATTTAACACAGGTATTACCAGATGCATTTGAAAAACCTGTGGGGGGTTAAATAAATGACAATAGCCATCATCTTTTCAAGGAGTTATGATTTAAATGTGTTCTAAAATAAAGATATAAAACTGGGTATCTCCATTGTGTGAGTCATGTTAAAATAATTATTTCATTATTTAAATTAATTTCATTATATGCATTTCCCAGATATCAGTTTCTGATTGTATTTTAGTTGGGCCTTATTTTAAAAAAAAAATAGTCCAGTCATTTTGCTAGCCTTTTAAAAATAAATCTCATGGTACAAAATTTGATAGAATGACAAAACTGTGATAATAGCTGAAGATTGAAAGAAAATATCTATCCAGTCGATCAAATCTAGATCAAGAAAATTGTGATAAACTTTTGCTTGATACTTAAAATGCTTGATTAAAATCTCAAATTACAATTAAGTTACTTTTGAAAAATTAAAAAAAGTGTAGAAAAACACAACAAACTGTAATATTTTTGATCACCAAGTGATCATTAAGTGGTTTTCGCCAGGAATTCCTTAGGTAGTACAATACATAAGGAAAATTAAATACAGAAAAATTGTTGAATTGCCAGCAAATTATAGCTAACTATTTTAGTTCAACCAAAAGATGCTGGATGTAGTGCAATCTCTAGGCATTTATTGTTTGGTTTCTTGAAACCATCTGAATTATAATAACTAAGTTTGAGCAATAGGTTGAAGTGTTTCTTATGCTAAAATGAAAACTGCAATAAATGAAAAATGCCAGTACAAAAACATGGTAATAATATCACTTATCTATTAATTGTAACTCCTCCATTTCCATCACAAATTCTACCTTCTTCAATCAATGCCATTATTGCTTTGCACACCATTTTCAGTATCTATTACATATACATTTAGAAATGAGTATGCATGAAATGATATATATATATATATATATATATATATATATATATATACTTGTATGGATGGAGTAAAAGCATGAGAACATCAAATTAAAGAGCATCTATAATTACACAAGAGAAACCGCAAAATGAAAATTAGTATTAGTTTATACGACATTTTAGTTATTTTACTGTTTTTCTTTCTTATTTGATTAGGAGACACTTGATATCAACTGTTATCTTTTGACGAAACAAATCTCTTGTAACATAAAAAAATAAAGTTATATAATGAATCATGCAGTCTGGTCAACACTTAGGATTTAAGTAAAGTCCCTAGAGTTACGGAATTTTTAATTTTTTTTTTTTTTTTTTTTTTTTTTTTTTTTTTTTTTTTTTTTTTTGCATGTCTGAGTATGCAATTTTATAAAAATGAATGCTTGAACTGAAATCCTGATTTCAAAATCTGATAATTGACACTTTAAAATCTTTTTAATTTTTTTCTTTTTCTTAAACAAGATACAGATAAGAAAATAGACCTTAATATAAAATATATTCCAGTGTTTCAACTGAAAGGTATCTTTAATAATAAATTTCAATAACTAATAAATTATTTCTTGACTGTGTTAAAGAACATATGAAAATGCTGTAAATGTTCAACTTTTAAGAAAATTGTATATATGAAAAGAATTCAGAATTTTAGTAAGGCCAAAATTTTCGAAGTAGCCCAGTCAGGCAACCTTGATTTTTACTATATGGTAATTCCTTTAACTTTTTTTTTTTTTTTCTTTGCCACAATATCAAGAGGACCTCAATAGTAAAACATTAAATTTAGTTGGAAGATATTAGAAGCAAGATTTAAATTCATAAGATCACATTATTCTGACATTAAATGAAACTTTTCTGGCCCCTTCATTGCATTTTTTTTTTCCTCTCTCTTAATGTTTCAGATGATTCATCCTCTGGACTGCTTCAGGTAAAATTTTATCTGAAGTTGAATTTATCATGACATCACTCACCAGATACAAAAATTTGATGATTGAACCATAAAAAATAAATCATAATATTAAAACTAAAACTGTTCTAGTAAAGTATTTTGGCCTATTCTTCCCAAATTTTGGTATACCCATATTCTTTTGGTGTAGTTATTCTGTCTGAAGTGATATTCCATGTACAGTTATGTTATGTATACATGAACCATATTTGCAGCACAATGCAAAGATCTGGTAGAGATACATGATTTGGAATGATATTTGAGTATCAGAAAAAAAAAATATATATTTTCTTTAGATAATCTTTTTTATACCAAAAGAAAAAGACAAAAGGAAAACATTTCTTTACCAATGCATTTTGTCCCTTGAGGGACTTCATCAAGATAGGATTTTATTTTGCAACCAGTATTTATAATCAGAAGTAAAAATGTACTTGTTGCAAAAGAAAATCCTAACATTCAAAGTCCCTTGTTGGTAAAGTTTTTTCCTTTAGTCTGTCTTTATTCATACTGTCTCTTTCTTTTTCTGTTTTTCTTTTCTTTTTCTCTTTGCTTTTTCATTTTTCTTTTTTCTTTTTACAAATATACTTTATCTGAATTATGTGTGTGTGTGTGTTTTTTTTTTTTTTTTTTTTTTTTTTTTTTCATAAAGTGCTTAATATCAGTGGGAAGATAGACCAATAGTCTTGATAGACTTAATGCAAAGAATTTACTTTAATTGAGCAGGTTCATACCAACTTTAAAGTTTTATGAGGACACCTTTGTGACATTGTCACTCATCAGGGCTGTTTTTTAGCATCATAACAGTGTCTTCACATAAACCTGCTCAGTGAAAGTGACAAATTTTTTGCATTTATATATATATATATATATATATGTGGGGGTGGTTGTAAATGAGTTATATTATGCAACCCAGGTTTGTACCATTTAGTGTCTTCTGGTGATTTACAATAACTTATTATAAATTGCCTGAAGACACCAAATGGTAGAAACCTGGGTTGCATAATATAACTCCTTTACAAATGGATATATTCAAAAGTTCTACAATTGTATTGGACACTTATTAATACAACTGTGTAACGGTCTAAACTAAGTAATTAAATTATTTTTTTATTTTTTATTTTTTTTATTTAAGCAACGTTCTCTAGTTTTAATGATTGAGACAGTAAGATGATAAACTTATAACTTTATAATAAATATTGGTGTTAATTTCTTTTTGGATGTCAGGTTTTATTATGCAAATAAAGTTCAGCATAAAGATTTATCAGTACAATTAAGTTATAGGCCAACAAATACATATTTCCTTAAAACAATATCTTATCTACTTGAATAAATTGTTTTATGATGCACATTAATATGGGTTCTTTGACATTACATAATCTTCATCTATTTGAAAGAATAGAAAAGCTAATGGGCCTTAATTGGATTAATATCTAGAGATGATGGGGCTCATTCTTTTAATTTGATAGCATCTGAAAAACCTTTTCCTTGTTCGCTCCACCCACATCTATTGAACGGTTGAGGCGGCTTATCCCTTGTTTCCTGTTCAGGTTGTGGTTTCCGGTTTTTCTCTTCTCCAATCTTTTCACTCTTTTTTTTTATTTTTATTTTTTTTTTCAATTGGAGTAGATAGTCTAAACTATCACCCGGTTCACACTCCACCCATGTCTATTGAACAGGTGAAGAGGCTCATCCCTTGTTCCCTGTTTAGGTTGTGGTTTCCGGTTTTTCTCTTTTCCAATCTTTTCACTCTTACGTAGCCCCCTGCGCATCAGTGGTGTTTTCACCTTGCTTGGGGTGATATGATTTAAAAAAAAAAGAAAAAAAAAAAACTAAGGTAAATAAAAGGAGTCCTGGTGAAATGATATATAGCAGCTCAGGTGTAGGAATTGGAAAGCTGGGTTTGACTTCCAGTCAAGGTCACTTATGTAAAAGGTATAAATCCATCTTATCCACCTCCACATCACATGGTTATCTAGCAGGACAGGTTAGATCCTGTAGCTTTGGTTATCAACCAATCTAGAAGGAAAATTGAATTCAAATGATCTGCTGCCTTATAGATCTACCTCTTTAACTTCTGAGAGAATGGATGGGGGTGGGGGGTAATCTCAACATTCCTGGTGCAAAAGGAACTGGCAGGCCATTGCACTATTCTACGTTGAATGCCACCATGAGCCACAATTACGAGATGGAGAGTGTTGACAAGAGTGGTACAAAATTCTCTAACTGAATAAATGATGAAATAATATTCAACCTTGTGGAATGTGAAGTTACATTATCCTACATGATTGTGTCAGAGCTTAAAACATTTATGACCTGTACTACAAGTCAGGGTTTTTTCTTTTCTTATTTTTCTTTCTTTCCTTTCCTTTTTCAAGAAATTATCCTCTTCATTTATCAACAACTTTGATTTGATTACCTATCCCAAATTATTACTTAATCTTTTCACACTTGTCTTCTAAATCATATTGATTGAAAGACCCAACCTCTCTCAGTAATCAGTTCTCTACAATGTAGTTGTACATCCATCATTAAAAATTACTTTTGGAAAATCAATTTTCATTACTACTTTGCTCAAATCATTCCTCTTTTTTTTCTTTTTTTTTTTGTCTTTGTTTACTTAAAAGCTGTAATTATTTGGTTATCTTCATGCCTTTTAATAATATTAATATCCTGCATCTTTTCTCTGTGTACATTTGCAACATCAGCTTCAAATTATTTTATCTTTAAGAAAGTTATAAAAAGATTTTGAAAAAGTTAATCATAAATTTTTCCTGCTTACTGTTTAATGAAGAAAGTAAATCACCTGAAACTTGTAATTTCTAGTATTTAGTTTACAAAATACCAGAATAATCATTTAATTTTGGAGAGATCATTCTGAGTTAATTTGTTATGCATGTATTTTCTATAGATTTACTTGATTCTTTGTATAAATTTCTTTTTATATATATATATATATATAAAAAATGTGTGTGTGTGTAACTTTCATATTTTTAGAATGTTTGTCTTGAAATAGGCCTAAGACTATATTGACCAAGGAAAAGCAAAGAAAAGTTTTCTAATATTACCAAAATTATGTGAATTCAAAATTGCTTATCTCTCTCATATATATATATATATATATATATAACGTGTGTGTGTGTGTTTTATGACCTCATTTTATCATGAATGCTCAATGTATATGCATGTTATGGGAAAACACGCCTATTCCTCAGATAATGGACTCTCCCTCCTATATTAATAAGAGTTAACAGGAAGTTCATGGGAGTTCTTTACACTTTTATTGGAGTTCAGTAGAACTACTAGGCAGATAGATCGATCTATCGCCCAGTTCACACTCCACCCACGTCTATTGAACAGGTTAAGAGGCTCATCCCTTGTTTCTTGTTTAGGATGTGGTTTCCGATTTTCTCTTTTCCAATCTTTTCAATATTACGTAGCCCCCTGCACATCAGTGGCGTTACCGCCTTGCTCGGGGTGACATGATTAAAAAAAAAAAAAGTTGATTTAAGTCGGCAGTTAGCCAAATACTAAGGAGTCATCTTTCAGTGAAAGATTACCAAGTTCTTAACATTTTGGGTGCGTTAAGTCAATTAGCAACCGACATAGCATGATTATAACCTTCGGTGTGAAAACTACTCCACAACAATGCATCAGAGATGTAGTGCTCTTTACAATGATTCTGTTGTGTATAATTCATTTAACTTTTCTTTGGTAAATATACTGAACTGAAAACATTTCAGAATCCTGTACTTTTTCTTTTTTTTTCGTAAATTTTAAAACTCAGTTCAGTGCCTTTAATAACCTTGAATGTCAAATCATTTAACCACAATTCTAAAGATGTATAAAAACAAAGCTGTTAATTATTTCAATCTAAGCAGTGACTGTTAAAAAACTTGGTGAATTAGCTTTACATTTTGGCATACAATAGTTAAACTGGGATAATGTTCTTGTTCATCATCTTTTTATTTATATATATATATATATATATATGCATGGGCATGCTAATCATTCATTAACTAATATTTTTTGTTGATTTAAATCAATAAAAGAATCAAAATTAAGTGTTTGACTGATCATCAATTAGTTGTAAAACATATCTTCTCCATCAATTGTATACATGTAAGATAGTATGTTATTATTTAGGGTGGGGGGAGAACTTTTTTACATCAGAAAATTGACCGCTCTTACTTTGTACATACTTAACTTTGTAACAACTAGTTTGACCAGAAGGTAGAATTTATTTTAGTTTTTCATGTCTACTGCTCCTTGACTATCAGTTTTTAAAGACAAGTAAGAAGGATGTGGCAAGTGAAATGTTTGCTGAAATGATTCCCGATAGACAAGACAGGCCTGGAGACTATATTGACCAAGAAAAAGCATATAAAAGTTTCTAATGTTCCGAAAACTAATTTCAAGCCCAAGTAGAATTAGTATTTTGGGAATATTCTTAATGAAGAAATCATTGTGTTTATGAGGTAAACGGAGGAGGAGAACATGGTTTATGTGTGTTCATCTAGTGGTATTTTTGTATCTATTTGTGCATGTGTGGGCATAGTTGTTGTATAGCTATGTATGTGTGTGTGTATATATATATATATAATCTGGAAGTGTGCATTTTATAAATGTGTATGCAGCGACATGTCTGTATATAAGTATAATATATATATATATATATATATATATATATATATATTCATGTCAGGAATCTATTAAGTTTATTTTTCTCTCTCTCTCTCTCTATATATATATATATATATATATATATATATATATATACACATACAAGTTCTTAATCTGAATAATCCTATGTCCTGTATACTAAAAAGAAACTGACACCTATATATTCTATATTTTATGCATACACTATATAGCAGCTATTGATCATTTATATAAAGATATACTCATGTATATTTGTGTTTGCATCTATGAATGTGTATCTTTTTCACACACACACACACACACACACACACACACACACACAGGGTGCTCATAAAGTCCATGTGCACTTTTAAAAATTTATAACTTTATTTGTGATTATTTAATCCATAACTTGAGGGAAGAGATGGATTAATACCTTTCCAAAGGGTAATTGCATTCACTTACACACAAATACCCTTGGGAAAGGTATTAATCTGTCTCTTCCCTCAAGTTATGGGTTAAATAATAGGACAGATTGGGTTTTATGGCCTTGGCTGACAACCAGTTTACCACAGTAAACAATGACAACCTACTGTGGGATAATCTTCTGCCCAGTCAGTCATGTTTCTTTTGAGACATGATCACCCAAAACATGTATCACATATGGCACTTAACTGACTGATAGAAATAATCTGTAAAAAATGTTATAAAGTTTAATGTTTCAACAAGATGGAGTTCCTTGTCACTTTGCTCTGCATGTTAGACAGTTTCTAAATCGGGAATTTCCTAACAGATGGATCGGAAGGGGTGGACTATTTCATTGATTTGACTTCATTAGTGTTTTTTTTTTTTTTTTTTTTTTTTTTTTATGGGGACATGTGAAAACAATTGTGTATGCAACCAAACCTAGTTCATTAGAAGGTTTGAAAGCTAAAATAACTAATTTGATTTCAGGCATTACTATAATTCAGTTGGCAGTTGTTTTCTGTGAACTGCAAAATAGTATTACTTTTTGTATTGTTAATGATGGAGGGCAGGTGGTAACTTAAATAAAATTTTGGTAAAACCTTAAAAAATGTGGATTTTCTTTCTAATTCTTTTTACAAATTATTTTTATCGCAAATGCAAAGTTATAAATTTTTTAAACTGCCTACAAACTTTGTGGACACCCTGTGTGTGTGTGTGTACATATATATATATATATATATATACATGTGTGTGAATTCAGAATTGCTTACATATGTCTACTTCTACATCTCTTCATTGTATGAAGGAGTTAATGCTCTCAATGCAATGACTTTTTGTTATTAATTTAAGTAGGAATAGAATATAATTACCAAGTTTAGAATTCTAACACAGGAACATTGGTATCAATCATCTTTCTGGCTGACTTCAGCAATATTACCGAGCGTTCATAAAAATAATTCCATTTCTTGTTTTCTTTTTATGTGCTCAACTAAAGAATCTCTTATTTGTTTTTATTAAATTTTTCATTGGTTTTAATTTCTTAGATTTATATTGAAAATATCAGTTATCTTTTAAAATTAAATAATTTTAGTTAAAATTATGATTTTTTTTTTTTTTTCACACACTTTGCCTTCAAACCCTAATATATATTTTCTTGTTTTTGAAAAGACGTAAAATTTAATGCAAGAGGAAACCAAAAAATAATCTTGCATAACTGTTCAATTTATTCATGGTTCTTCTATTTTACTAACGATATATGATAATAGTTTTCTAGTTTTTTGTTTGTTTGTTTTTTTTTGTTTTGTTTTATCCATTTACAAATGAATTGCTTTTGTGTTGATACTCATATATTTCAGCCATTTTTTTTTCTGCAACTTCATTTGTGCTTGAGAATATTTTTCACTCTGTTCTGAATCTCATGTGTATAGATGTATATGATGGCTGTTTTGCATGGCATTTTGTTGTTTGTTGACTGTTCATCTAATAAAGTTGCAACAAAAAAATATAAAATTAGCTTCTCTGAAAAATTAAATTTGTTAAACTTAATACTATTTCTTTTACACTATTCTTGTGTAATTTCTTTTGACTATGAAAAAATATTATGCTTCTATTATAGTTGGTTCATTGTATGCATTTTATCTCCAAAACTTCTTCATAAAATGTTGCTTCATAGCCATCTTTTTTTTTCTTTTTTTTTTTTTTTTTTAATTGGGTCCTGGGTATGACGGTAAACTACATCCAGCAGCAAGGCCTCTGATTGGGAGGTTGTGAGGAGGAGCATGGAACCACCTCTTAATTGCTGTTCCCAGGTCTACCCTGACCCAAAGTGGTAACAACTGTTAGGGTTTCAGCTATGAGTAAATAGTAAACCCCCAAACTGGGGTCAAAACACTATGAAAGTATAAAATTAAACTTTTATAGAAAAATGTACATTTTTTTTTTTTTTAGGAAAAGAAATATTGCCATAATACATTTTTGAAGGAAAAAATTATTACCAGCAATACATTTTTAAATGCAAAACTAGAAGACATCTTCAGTTCTTTAAAATAAAATAAAATTTTTTTTTCATCAAAATCTTACTAAATCAACTTTCTCAATATAACTGAACATTTAAAAAAAAAAAAAAAAAAACTTTTTTGGCATTAAATAACTCACAGAGGTTGATATCCCGTTTTTAAAAAAAAAAAAACACTTGAACTTATTAAAATAATTTTTTCTTTATTCAAAAGGGTATATTTTGAAATTCCATTACCTTTTAAATTGTACTTGTGTACATTTCTGGGTTGAATGTTTCTGTCTTTACCATGTGGTTTGATACTGATTTTTTTTTTTTTTTTTTTTTTGTCTTGTCCTTTTAAATCCTCTGTACTTATTCTGTGAATTATTTCAACTAGTATCTCCATCTTTGTTGTTTGATCACTACTAAGCTCAGTTGTCATTTTCATCAACAATTCTTCAAAATGAGCTTCAAAGAGAATCCTTTATTTCAGTCATTTTGAATTTTTTCTAATTTTTTTCACTTTTGCTTCAGTCACAACAGGGTGAGAAAAATTTATGCTTTTGTTTTGATCATATGAAATTTCACTGGAATTGTATCACTTACTAGGGGCAAAGATATTTAATTAACAACTTATAAAGATTATTTGTTTGAATCAAAGGCAACTCTTATAATTGCTGTCAATTGTGATTATTCAGTTGTAAACTTTAATCTAAAATGTTTGATCACAAAACATTTTTTTTTATTGTCATGATTAAAGGTTATTTTGGTGTAATTACTCGTCTTTCTCTAGCATCATATGCTTAGTAACTTATTAGCAAATTCTTCTAAATAGATTTACTGATTATTTCTCAAATTTTCTTCATATAGAAGTTAAAGAGGATTGTCTAAGTTGGTATTTTTTTTTTTTTATTCACAAAAGTCCAAAATGTTGTGTTTTAAGAATAATAAATTGAAATTTGATTAGACATTCTCTTTAGTCTCTTTTCAATAGAAACATTTAAGTTTCTTAATAGCCAAAATGCGAGAATGGGAATTTGACTAATGTTTACTGTTTTAAATGATGAAACACTATATTAAAACTGTAATCTGTTTGCAATTACCTTATTGAATATTGTAGATCAGTCAGTTAAGTGCCATACGTGATACACGCTTGGGCGATCATGTCTCGAAAGAAACATGACTGACTGGGCAGAAGGTTGCCATTGCTTTCTGCAGTAGACTGGTTGCTGACCAAGGCTATAGGACCCAATCTGTCCTGCTATTTAAAAACCCATAACTGGAAGGAAGAGACAGATTAATACCTTTCCCAAGGGTATTTGCGTGTAAGTGAATACGATGGATTCAGCTGGAATTCGAACTCGGCTCCCGATTTAGTCATTTTGTCATTAAACTTTAGTAACTGATGTCAGGGCAGACATTAAGGGACAAGTTTTAATTTATGACAAGTGTGTGTGTGTGTGTGTGTCTCTATTTTTTTTTTTTTTTTTTTTTTTTTTTTGTACAAATCAGACAAGGCTTTTCATATGACTTTCACGTTAAAACAAAGAACAATAATTATTTTCAGCAAACTAACATGCAACATTTCAAAAATACAAATCTATTAATGTGTAGAATAATAATGCTGATAAGTTGACTTTTCACTTCATCTATCAGTATTTAATGTCTCTCACACACATATATTGTTTTTTTTTTTGTTTTTTGTTTTTTTCTCTAGCCACCTCTCTTTCTTTACTTTCTCTCTGAATTTATCTCTGCTTCTTTTCTCTTTTTTTTCTTCCCACTTGAATCTTTCCATTCTGATTTCTTTACAATTCTATTGACCTACTCTTTTGCTGCTATCCATGTTCTTTGATGATCTTGAACACATTAGTCGACAGAGACATGCACACACATGAGGTATCAGTGAGAGACTTTTTAGACCTGCCAAAGGTCTTCATAAATGACTTCAGGTGCTACAGGTGTCACAAACCTAATCAGTGGTTAACGTACAGGTGTTTTTGTCATCCCAGCAAGAACATGACAAATTGATCAGTAAAGCAATCCAGGAAGTCTTTAATGACTTTTAAGAGCTGTTTGGTTCTAATAGTTGCTAATTGTTCTTAAAAAAAAAATCTAGGGAAGAAGAAAGAATGCAGAAATGACCAAAATGCAAAAAGTAAACTAGATGTGGGGGGGGGGGAGGAAATTTCATTAAATTGTTTTAATTCTTTTTTTCTTTTTTTTCTATGATCTGTTCCTTCTGATTTTGCTTATTCTTTTCCTCTTTGTTGTTTTTTTATTCTTTTCCTCTTTGTTGTTGTTTTTTTATTCTTTTCCTCTTTGTTGTTGTTTTTTTATTCTTTTCCTCTTTGTTGTTGGTTTTTTTAATTCTTTTCCTCTTTGTTGTTGGTTTTTTTAATTCTTTTCCTCTTTGTTGTTGGTTTTTTTAATTCTTTTCCTCTTTGTTGTTGGTTTTTTTAATTCTTTTCCTCTTTGTTGTTGGTTTTTTTAATTCTTTTCCTCTTTGTTGTTGGTTTTTTTAATTCTTTTCCTCTTTGTTGTTGGTTTTTTTATTCTTTTCCTCTTTGTTGTTGGTTTTTTTATTCTTTTCCTCTTTGTTGTTGGTTTTTTTATTCTTTTCCTCTTTGTTGTTGGTTTTTTTATTCTTTTCCTCTTTGTTGTTGGTTTTTTTTATTCTTTTCCTCTTTGTTGTTGTTTTTTTTATTCTTTTCCTCTTTGTTGTTGTTTTTTTTTTATTATTCTTTTCCTCTTTGTTGTTGTTTTTTTATTATTCTTTTCCTCTTTGTTGTTGTTGTTTTTATTATTATTCTTTTCCTCTTTGTTGTTGTTTTTTTTATTATTCTTTTCCTCTTTGTTGTTGTTTTTTTATTATTCTTTTCCTCTTTTCTCCTCTTCTATTTTTTTTATTCCCTTATATTATCACAATCTATATTTTTTATATACTCATTTTTGACCAGCTATATTTTCATTCTCTTTTATCTATCCTCTTAAATTAATTGCATTTTTATTTTCCATTTTGAAGACTTCCTTAGGCACATTTGATTCTATACCTGATTTCCATTCCTTCTTGACATAAAATAAGTTATTCAGATAATTGGTGATAACTATAATAGTACTATTGATCACACAGAATAGGATGATCCTGGGCATGACGTTAAACTGCATCCGGCAGCAAGATGGTAAGGTTGTGAAGAGCATGGAACCACCTCTTAAATGCTGTTCTCCACTTCACTCTGACCTGAAGTGGTAGCACTTGTTAGAGACCCAGCTATGGGCAAATAGTTAACCTCCAAATTGGGGTCAAAACACTATGAAAGTATAAAAATACACTTTTATAGAAATGTATACATAAAAATAGGCTCTTATAGAAAAATATACATTTTTGAAAGGAAAAATTATTACCATAACAAATTTTTGAAGGAAAAAAAAATTCTCAGCAAAACATTTTTGAATACAAAACTTCTAGTTTTGTATTCAAAAATGTTTTGCTGAGAAGAATTTTTTTTTTTTTCCTTCAAAAATTTATGGTAATAATTTTTCCTTTCAAAAATGTATATTTTCAGTTTTCTAAAATAAAAAAGAATAAAAAAAAACTTTTCATTAAAATCTGACTAAATCAACCTTCTCACTATAACCGAACATTAAAAAAATACCCTAAAACTCGACCTTTTCAGCATTAAATAACCCACAGAGGTTGATATGCCATTAAAAAAATTAAAACAGAATAGGATGAATTTAATTTTTGTTTGCAGTTTTTTTGTAATATCAATCTAGTTTAAAAAAAAACAACTTATCTTCTTGGGCTCCTTTTACCCATGCTGCGTCATATGTATCCAAATGTATATACGTATTTTTTTTTTTTTTTTTTTTTTTTTTTTTCAATCATTTCACCCCGAGCAAGGCGGAAACGCCACTGATGTGCAGGGGGCTACATAAATGTAAAAAGATTAATTAGAAAAGAGTGAGGAGTAGAAACTAGTAAGAAAGGAACAATAGAAAGCTGAGAAAGCAGGTGCGATAACAGATACATAGGTGGAGAGAAAGGGAAGGTTATACAGGGGAGGGGAGAGAGCTAGAGGCCAGTGGTTAGTAGATGGGTATTGACTTTGCATTTAAATTTCTGGAGGTTGTAGCCATCAGGAAAGCAAGAATACGGGAGCGAGTTCCACAGGCGGGAAGTGCGAGAGAAGAAGCTGCAGGAGTAGAATTGTCATCTGCATTTGGCTAACCTGACTGTGAATGGGTAGGACCCAGTTGCCAGTCTGGTTGCACGAGTAAACACCTGTATACATTGTATATAGAGAAAATCATAGATATAATTTTTAAACTGGTTAATATTGTGCTCTAAACCTTTTAATTTAGCATAATGTATCTTTTACTTATGTGACAGAGAGCGCCCCACCCCAAAAAAAAGGGATTTACTAATCAACAGTTCTAAAGGATTGAGATGGACGTACTAATTAGTTGGGTAGAAGGGATTCTGGAGTAATGCCAGAAATAACCTTTCTTTTTCTTTTTTTTTTTTTTTTTTTTTTTTTTTTTTTTTATAATTATTTCTGGGGTTGAGTTGTTAGTTAATTAGGTGTAATAATTCCAGAGTGATTAACGGACAAGTTCATTAAGTGAAAAGTATGATAAATGGCGAATTGGATTTTTGGGTGGCCTGAAAGACCAAATCCAGCCAAGTCCTCAGATGAGATAAGTGGTTTTGGTAAGGCTCAAGTGGAGGATGTCTGCAGAAAACCCATCGGGAATTCCAAATTCATTTTTAGTACCACTTGAGAAATAGTCTCCCGCAAAGATTCGGAGATTAAGCGAACACGCATGATGGTCAAGGTGATTTGCATATTAAAATTTGTGTGCGGTGCCTAAAAAATTTAGATTTGCCTCTCTCTATATAAGCTGGAGTTAAGCAGAATGAGGGAGAATGCAACGGAAACAGCTTGGTGGATCTACAGGTCTGGTCTGTTGGTTGTCAGGTGTCAAGAAGTCAGATCCGAACCAAGAGATAGATAGTTATCTAGATTCATACAGGTCCTATCAACAAAGCCAAGAAAACACTGCTATATTGCTGTGTTTACAGATGAAGATCCACAAATTACCTCCCTTAAATCAGTTAGATTAACATCAGCTTAATTGCATCTTTTTCTCTCTCTCTGACTTTCCAACCTAAACAAGTGAATCTCGTTAAGACACTTTATATTCATGCAATTTCTTTGGTAGTGACATAAAAGCAGTAGTCTTAAGACTCTTTGTACAGGAACCAAAAGTGTTGCTTATTTTTATTTTTTTTTTTTTTATGTCCTTGCGGTTATGACAAGAACTTTTCTGCATGAATAGTGATTCCTTTCAGCGTAGAACCCAGCCATTTCATCCTTTACCATCAGACTGTCCTGAAGGACCAGGACACTGCTATTCGGATAACGTGATGGTTCCTTCAGCTCACCGGAGGAGGACCGGGTAGTTTTATTTTTTGTCAGCTAGAACCACCGGAGAGGCAAGACATAGCCACTACTGGCAGGGTTTTTTTTACATTAGAATATATATTTATTTATGTGAATACAAGTCTGAATCACTAAGTAGGTCTCGATATGAAATTTTCACTCAGAATGTTTGATCTTTTGAGTTTAATATTATTATAAGGGCATTATCATGGACAAATTATTGAAAAATATTAGTTGACATTATAATAAATACAATAAATGCATGTTTTATTATTAGGTTTATTGATTTATCTACATGCCCACTGACTGACAAATTTCTCTAAAGACATTTTTATCATTATAAACATTACACAAACATTCCTTACCATTTTCTTCGAACCTAATTTTTATTTCAAATACAACGTAGCAGAAGTGATCCAAATGATACTAAATTTAAAGTCTGTTTGGTCTTTACATATAAAATAAGCATTGGATGAGAAAATAAAAGAATTTTTTCAAAAGTTTCTTCTTTTAAGGTTGGTAAAAAGCCTATTGTATAATAGTCTATTCAAGTTTCTGCAGCCATCTGTCAAACTATGCTAACCTTTACTCACCAATAGCTTAGTCATAGTATTACCAAAGAATAAAATGGTTTTGAAGAGACTGCTGACATATCCAAATCTTCTTTTCTAGATTTCATATAATGTGTGTTTTGTTTTTGTTTTCATCTAAAAGACAGTTACCTTACTTCTTCCCTTTTGAATATAATCAAACATATTTTTTTTTCTTTTTTATCTTTAAACTACTCATGATTTGTAAATGAGCAAGTCTATCATGTACTGCCTCACTTAGTACAATGATTGATATGAAAACAACAACTCCCAACAGAGTCGTCTAAAGGAAGTTTTTATTGGTGCAAAACCACTGGGAACAAATTGACTGATTGATCTACCAGTTATTACTCATTTTGTTTTTAAATAAATTATTGGTAAGCAATAGTTGTTTTCTTTATCTCTACCCTGTCTTTCTGGTTGGGTATGATTTTTCAATGGGGCGACAAAAACAATTATTTTTCCTAATTTTTGTGCTTAAGTCTAAACTAAAAATCAAATTAAAGTATCTGAGATACGTTTTAGGATCTACAAGTCTACAGGATGTGCGTTGTGGTGCAGTGGATATCGACTCAGAACAAAAAATCATAGTGCCGAGTTCAAATTCCTGTTGAATTCCTTGCATTCACTCACGCACAAATACCGTTGGGAAAGGTATTAATCCGTCTCTTTCATCCAATTATGGGTTAAATAATAGGACAGATTGGGTTCTAAAGCCTTGACTGGCAACCAGTCTACTGCAGAAAGCAATGGCAACCTACTGCAGGATAATCTTCTGCCCAGTCAGTCATGTTTCTTTCGAGACATGATTGCCCAAGCATGTATCACATATGGCACTTGACTGACTGACTGAATATAATAGTTGGAATCATGATTAAGGCTTCTACTGGTCATAAAATAGGGGATCAGTTTTCTATTGTTATGAAGTAATAAACTGATCCCCCACTAATTATGTAATAATAATACATCGCTTCTCCCTCTAGCTATTGGTCAAATAACAGGACAGATTGGGTTCTATAGCCTTGACTGGCAACCAGTCTACCGCAGAAAGTAATGGCAAATTACTGCGGTATAATCTTCTGTCCAGTCAGTCATGTCTCTTTCAAGACATGATCGCCCAATGCGTGTATCACATATGGCACTCAACTGACTGAAGTCTACAGCGTATGCTGAGATAATCTTTTCCAGAGTAGTTTCTTCTTATAGATTTTCATTTTCGAGATTTGCACAACTGTTAAAAATCATGGTCCTTACTTGCTTATGAAGTTTAAAAAAAATAAAAATAAAAGTGGGCTTTTATGTAGGCCTATTCTCATGCTGAACTCTTTTGCCAAAACAAATTGATTGTAAACTATAGTGTAAACCTAGGCCTTTATTCTTGTTATTAAGGTGGTAATAAGATATTCATTAACTAATGATCAGAATAAGAAAACAAATATTTTTCTTTAGTAAGCTCTTTAACAGTTAAATATGTACTTTATAGTATTTACCGGGATTAACATTTAATATATTTTAACTTCTGATAAAAGTATTGTTGGAAAGAAAAAAAAAAAGCAATCATAAAAATATCAAATATTTATGCCATTATGCTTCATTTATTTGAATCTAAACTTATTTATAAATGGAACTTTGTGTGTCTGTTACCTATAGACTCCGAAATGGCTGAACCTATTATCTTGAAAATTTACACAGTTGTACTATAAGCATCTTAGCTAGGTTATGTGTCGAGGTACCCCCAATAAATATCAAAAATCGATAATTGAAAAAATCGGGTTATAGGAGTGGTTCGATTTTAATCGAATTTGATACACTCATAGACAAAGACATAAACAATATTCAGAAGTTTCAAGGTTGCAGTTCTTACAATAGTGCAGAAAATTGATAATATTCATATAAAAGGCAAGATGTTTGTGTGTGTGTTTATCTGCCTGTACATATGTTTTGTTGTTTTTTTTTTTTGTTTTGTTTTTTTTTTTTTTGGTTTTGGTTTTTTTTTTTTGTTTTGTTTTTCAGTCCTTTCATTTTAGTTTTTGCTTCGGGTTTGGCTCTAAGTAGGTATAATTGTAGTTCTTAGTCTCAGCCATGATACCATTTACTCAGAGGGCTTATTTAGCCTTCAAAATTCAGTTTACAATGAAAAAAACTTATTTGATATCGATACCAGGAAATCAAAATTGACATTCATCCATTCATTTTTCTTTCAGTCTACAGTTTCGCTTTAAGTGGAAACAACTATTGCTTTTTTTAGTCTTTCGTGCCAACCTCCCTGGAGTCTGAGCTCCAGGACCATGGATTAGTTTTAAAGCTTTCATTACACCCGAGCAACGCCGGGCTATACTGCTAGTTTGGTATAACTCTGATCTGTGAAAAGGACATTTTATATGTTGGTTGTTGATTAAGAAAAACTAGAAATTGCTCTATTGTGTTAAAATAGAAACTGACTAATATCAGTTGGTGCTAAAAAGTCCAGTTCAAACTACTTTCGGGTCCTAGGTGTGACAGTAAACTGCATCCAGCAGCAAGGCCTCTGATTGGGAGGTTGTGAGGAGCATGGAACCACCTCCTAATTGCTGTTCCCAAGTCTACCCTGATGCAGAGTGGTAGCACCTGTTAGGGTCTCAGCTATGGGCAAATAGTTAACCCCCAAACTGGGGTCAAAACATTACAAAAGACTTGTATATAAATAGACTTTTATAGAAAAATATTACCAGCAATACATTTTTGAATACAAAAGTAGAAGCCATCTTCAGTTTTCTAAAATAAAATAAAAAATTAAAAAAAATTTTCATCAAAATCTCACTCAACCTTCTCACTATAATCAAACATTACCCACGTCTATTGAACAGGTGAAGAGGCTCATCCCTTGTTTCCTGTTTAGGATGTGGTTTCCGATTTTTCTCTTTTCCAATCTTTTCACTCTTACGTAGCCTCCTGCGCATCAGTGGCGCTTTCGCCTTGCTTGGGGTGATAGGATTAAAAAAAAAAAAAATAATATACCTTAAAACCCTACCTTTTGGGTATTAAATAACCCACAGAGGTTGATATGTTTGTTAAACAAAACTCAAATTAAAAATAAATTCAAACTATTTTTTAAGTATCAGATTTTAAATCATCTTTGAACAAGAACTTTTCAACACTCCTCTTTTCTATAACAATTTTTCTTTTTAATTACAGCATTAAAGTAACTAATCATAAAAGCTACCAACAGTCAATTTAGTAATCTTTTATATTGTCTTACCTTTTCTCTATTTAGTGAAAAGCTGATATTACTTTTACTAATACTTTTACTATTTATATACCTCAATTGTTACTTATTTGTCTAAATTCAAGAAATGAGATTTTACTAATCATTCATTATTCAAGCTGTGAAAGAAAATATTTTATTACATTTATTTAAATAATATGTAAATAATAAATACTGCGTAGGGCCAGGAAAATTTTCCCATTTGAATCCAACCTGCACATATATAAATATATCATCCGCCCGTGTATTGAATCCTGCTGCCTCATCTGGTCGGATGCCCCTGCTATTCATCTCTGGATTTTCGACAAAATCCAACAAAGAATCTGCAATGTGATTGACCCTGACCTGGTAGCTCAGCTCTAGTCACTTTCTCAATAACGTAATGTGGCTTCTCTCTGTCTCTTCTACAAATACTTTCACATCTTCTGCTCTGACGAGCTTAGCTCCCTGGTGCCCCTGCTTCACAAGGTCCCACCCATTTACAGTTAGATCAACCAAATGCAGCCGACAATTCTACTCCAGCAGATTTTCTTGCACTTCCCGCCTGTGGAACTCATTTCCATATACTTGCTTCCCTGACAGCTACAATTTCCAAGAGCTCAGTAGTTGATTAGCAGGACTCTCTCTTCTACATATACTTTCACGTCTTCTGCTCCAATGAGCTTAGATCCCTGGTGCCCCTTCTGCATGAATTTACTCAAACTACTAGACTAGCAACTAGGTCCCCACCGTTTTACAGTGAAACCAATCAAATGTAACCACAACTTCTACTCTAACAGCTTCTTTGCTCGCACTTCCGCCTGTGGAATTCCCTTCTATATACTTACTTCCCTGACAGCTACAATTTCCAAGAACTTAAATGTAAGGTCAATCGCCGTCTCCCGTCTCCTTGACTCACATCCTTTCCTTGATAACCTTTGTATCATGTTCTTCTCCCCTTCCCCTCGATTCTCATGCAGCTCTCTTCACATCAGTGTTCTCATCCTTCTCTTATCGATTTTTCAACACCCTCTGTAACATGTTCCTCTTTCTCATCACTCTCACTCTCCTTATGTAACCCCATGTGCACCAGTGGCAATACTACCTTGCTTGGGGTGAAATGATTATTAAAAAAAAATATATATTGCATGAGTAATTGAGAAAAAAAAATTGTCCTTAAAGCTAATCAGCCAACAACTCTGTTTATCATATACTGTATATATCTATTTTCCTAGCAAAATAACTATTGAAATATTTTCTGAAATAATCTGACCCCTTGACATGATCTTTGAATCAATCCTATTGGTTGGATAGTTTTTCATTCATTTTGACCTTTTTCACATTGATTTATGAAAGTGATTTTTTTTTTTTTTTTTTTTTTTTTTTTTTCCTTAAATTGTTAAAGGATACATTATTTGATAAGGTAGTATTGTTACAGTAATGGATTTATTTTTCATTCATATAAATATTTAAAACAAAGGTTTTTTGGGTTTTTTTAAGATACATACTGATGGTTAATGAAATAAATACATTAGGATGAACAGTGAAAAACATTGTCACTTGTTCACTTTTGAAAGCTCATGAAATATTGTCTTATAAATATTCTCTTTTTTTATCAGTCCTTGCTCTTGCTTCTTTCCAATATTGGTTTCCTATTATGTTGAAAAAATTTCCTGCTACTAACAATTTATCTATTATTAATTTACATTTTGCCAATGAATTATTACTCATATCTGTTTATTGCCATATACATTTGTTTTGACAAAAGTTTTCACTATCTGTGATCAAATCTTTTATTTTTAATCATATTAAATTAAATGAAAAATGTTATCTAATTGACTTTATTTCTGATAGGACTCAGAATGAACAAAACATTTTTTCTTTGTTTTAATTCACTTACTCTTTAGAAAATACCAAGCATATACATTTTGTTCCTTTTCTTCTATAGCCTTGTAAAATAGCAAAACTTTCAGCTATAATAGTCTCTAAACTTTTGAAGAAGTTTGGTTCAATCCTCACTGGACACACCTTACTTTTGACCTTGTGCCTATCTAAGCTATGCTTGAAAAATTTTTAAAGTTGTAAAATTGCCAGGGCTTGAATTATTTTGAAACAAATCTGGTCATTTATTTACTGAAGTCTTGAGTAATTTAGTATCTTTATAGATTGTATTCTAAATTTCTAAATACACAGCAATTAACTGGCAATCTTGAACTTGGTATATCCATATATAATTATTTCCTAAACTGAATTTCTTTTACACTTGTCAGAATATTTTATAGTTGCATCCTCTGACACTTGTTTATGCTCCCCTTTATGTATAAAGAGTCAAATCTCAGTATCCACATTGTTTTTTTTTTTTTGTTTTTTTTTGTTTTTTTCCCTCTCTTTTTTCTTTCCTTTTTTCAGAGCCAGTTATCTAATCTGGTAGCAATTTCTCTGGAGAATACATTAAGTTCAAATCCAATAATGTCATAGTAAACATTTTAGATATTTGATAAGAAATTGCCAGAAATACCAACCTTATATATAATGTATACACACACACACACAGTGACTTGTGGTCTCATCGAATGTAAACTAGATTATACAAGGCTGTGTTACCTATAATTTTCTTTAAAAGAATTGTAAAACTTCATCTGTTTTCATTTCAGGTATTTTGAAAATGCCATGATATTGGCATTATTGATATATATATATATATATATATAACCATATATAAAGACAAAAATAATACATATGGCAAAACAGGTTCTTCTAAAATTTCACCTTTCTTTGCAGATATTCTATTATGACAATGTAGGATATTTAATAACAAAAGTGATAGAAACAAAGAAAAAGCATTTAATGAAATTAACTGGATTATTTACTGAACACAAAAATTTTTAAAAAAAATAAAAAATTAATTAAAAATTTTTAGCATCTCTTCTCCTTTGTGCTCATGTGTATTCACATCAACATAAGCATTACTTTATTCCCATGAAATCGGAAAGTATAAAGTATGTCACATGATAATTTTCCCCTATGTCATAGTATTTTTTCTCCCTTATATATAGTACTGTGCAAAAGTATTATGAAAGAACTACTTTATCTTTTTATGAGGCATACTGACAGAAAATAAACAATTTAATTAAAGTAATTTTATTTGATTTACTCAACCAATGCTTTAACAAGAAAAATACTTGTTACAAAATAATTTTAATATTTAGTATAATAGCCTTTTGCTTTGAAGTAATAAAATTGCGACAATTTACCAATCGCACCTAGTGTGTGTGTGTATATATATTATTATTATTTAGAACAACTATTTTATCTTTTATGAGGCATATTGACAGAAAATAAACAATTTAAAGTAATTTTATTTGATTTACTCAAATGCTTTAACAAGGAAAATATACTTGTTACAAAATAAATTTAATATTTAGTATAATAGCCTTTTGCTTGATCACAGCCTTCATTCTGTCAGGCATTGACATCACAAGCTTCTTCAATGTATCTAATGGTATCTCCTCCCAAGCAACTTGTATTTGTTCTCAAAGTGTGTCTTGAGAAGTAACATTAGATTTATCAATTTTTTTTATCCAAAATATCCTATAGTTGTTCAATAGGACTGAGATCAGGGTTTTGTGAGGGCCAAATCAAATTCTGAAGCCTTCCTTCCCCTTCCTTTTTAGTTAAATAATTCTTACAAAGGTTTGGCTTTTCATCCTGTATTTGAATTTCAGTGAGGTTTTTTATGAAAATCACCCCTGTCCTAATACTTTTGCACACTACCGGTAATGTGCAAAAGTGTTAGGAGAGGGGTGATTTTAAACTTTATTTTGATGTCTCATAAAAGATAAAATAGTTCTTTCGCACAGTACTGTATATTTGTGAGTGAATAAATACTTGCAAATTTTAGATTTTTTTTTTTTTTAAGTATGCTAAAAATTGTATTGAAAGAAGTTTGTAAAAATATTTCATTATTAAAAAGTTTATTTATATTAATTTTTTGAATTCCACCAAATATGTCCCCAACAAATCTACTTGAAACTGAGAGATAATGAGCATAAAGCAAATTAATGTTCCTATTTTTGTAAGCTTACAGGAACATTAAATTGCTTTAAATTAAAGTATAAAAAATTTAAATTGCCCAATAGTTTTGCTGTTTACAAAGTGTTAAGAAACTGAATTGTATTTCTGTAAAACTGCAGAATGTTATTTTTCTTATTCAGTCATGTTTTTTTATTAGTATGTCAGGAAATATATTAACTTCTAAAATCTTATAAGCTAAAGGACTTTTTTTTATGGCTGATTAAGCTCATCTGAATCCAATTATCCAAAGTGTATTCTTTTAATAGTGCCCACAATAGGCCATAAAAACCAAATCTAAATACTGTTAGATAATTAAAAACCTTTTTGAAATTATAAATTTTGAGGCTTTCTGTTAAAGCCATACAAACTTAACACTGTTCACCACAAATTCTTTGTTTATTATTTCTAATTTTACAGCTGAAAAATTTGATTTATATCATTTTGAGAAACAGTTCATACAATTTTACATAAGCTTGCTAGATTTTTTTTTTTTTTTTTTTTTTTTTTGCATGTTTTGTAGGCTCTGCGTAAGTCATTACAAATATCCATGTTGTTCTTTTCAATAGATACAACAGATCCTTTATGACATTAGCTTGTTTTTATCATTCATAATCTGATTTTTTTTTTCTTTTTTCATAGTTCATCATCATAATTTTCCTCTC
Organism: Ascarosepion bandense; assembly: GCA_037127315.1. Taxonomy (NCBI): domain Eukaryota; kingdom Metazoa; phylum Mollusca; class Cephalopoda; order Sepiida; family Sepiidae; genus Ascarosepion; species Ascarosepion bandense. The sequence continues at coordinate 472,852 of JBBBDQ010001457.1, forward strand.
ATTCTTGGTGTCTTAGATTAATATTGCTAAATTCTAATTTAAATTATTTTGTTATTGTACTTAAAATAAATCCAATATTCTTGTTCTAGTCAAAATTTCAGAAAAGAGCATCTTAAACTGCATTTAATTAAATTTTATAAAAGTATAAAACTACTTTAAAAAAATTAATGAATTCTGATTAAGCTACATAACTTTTTCATTTTTTTTTTCTTTGACCAATTTTTGCTGTGTGGTAAAGCCAACAAAAAATTGCTAACCTGGTATAAATAAAATATTAATTTCACAATCATTGTTATTTAATTTGTTACATAGACAAACCATTTTTAATTTTGTCATTCTAAAATGTGCACTTTTAATTTATTCCCTACCTTAAATACTCTCTTAAATTCTCTGCATGCTGATGCTGTTTCCTGGTTTTTCTATAATGCATGTATATTTGTTTTTTTACCTGTAGATAAGTAATACTTTATGTATTGCTTTATGTATATTACATATCTAACAACCATATGTCTTTGTGCAAAGTCAAATATCGAAATAAACCGTAACATAGGTTGAAACAGATATTTTGATCCAAGGCATCAATTTTTTTTTTTTTTTTTTTTTTTTTTTTTTTTTTAGGCACTAGTACATTAGTTATACAGGGTGTGGCAGAAATACTTCCCACATAATGGTAAGACATTAGATAGATGAAGACTATTGCCACTGTCTAACCATTATGTAGGCGGTATTTCCACCAGTCTGTATTTCATCCTACTTTTCATTGCCATTTTTCCAATTTTAAAAAATATTGGATTTGTATTATTTAATCTTTCTGTGAGAATTTAAATTTGACTATTGTGATAAAGAAGTACAAGGTTTTTTTTAGTTTTTTTTTTTTTTTTTTTTTTTTTACTGAAATTTTAATGCATATTAATGTTAATATTTTAGTTTATATTGTGCTATTATCAGTGTACAATTTTTAATTATACAAATCCACAATTATAAATTCACCATTATATAGCTTAATAGCAGTTCCTGCCATGTTTAAATTCTAATGGCCTATTGGTAAATGAACAAACTTTAATGTTATTGTTGTACCAATTTTCCTCGTGTTGATATTTGCTTTCATATTTTTCCATAAAAACTTGTTTTTAGGTTTTGTATTTTTTTTTTTTTTTTTTTTTTTTTACAAATACTTGGACAAGCTCATTCTTAAGACTTTCTAACAGTACCACACATTCTGCAATATGATAACAAATACTGGATTTTAAAAAAAACGGTGAATAACACACACAATGGTATACAAGTACTCACATAAAAGTTGAATGCATTTACTGACAAAACTTCTGTATGTAGAAAAATCACTAGATTTAAGTAATCAAAAATCTATTTAGGTTGGTTTATATTAGAAGATAAGTATTTCAATACACTTTAAAGCTATATAGAAAGGAGGGAAAACAGTTTAAAACAAATTGCATATTATCCAGAGGCTATTTTAGGACAGAGCTATTGAATTAAAATTCAAATCATAAATAAATTTAATAGATTAATTTTAATTAGGTAACATATGGTATAATTAAAAGTATTAATATAAAAATAGAAGTATCAAAGATTATTATAGATTTTACAAATATTAAAAGGACTACTATTGTCTTCAGCTACAATCAATTTTTCTTCACATTGGCTAATTCCTGGTAGTATCAATTGGCTTGGATGTACATGTTAACATTGATTTTTCACTCTTTAACACTCTGTATTACCTTAAGCCAAACGAGTATAACACAGATGTATTAATAAAGTGATTATACATGTTTGAATACATTTAATTTTGGGTTGAAAAAAATGGGTGAGTTTTCAAGCATTTAACTGAAAAATATTCCCATATAACTACTACCATAAACCATTTAGAACCAATTTTTAAGAATGAACAGTAAGTTGCTATCATAATTTTAAACATGTTTTTGTTCATCTATGCTATAATGAATTATATTACTTCATAATTTACTACTGTTACTATATGCAAAAATAGATTTTTGCATATGTTTTATATATATATATATATACACACACACTGTACTCTCATATTAGCAAATCAGATGGTTCTCTGTATGAATGTGTGTATGTATGTATATATATATATATATATATATATATATATATAATGCACACACCTAAATTTGTGAGAGAGAGGTGGGTAGATGAAAGTCATGTGACTGAGGGTGGGCCTAGTGGGGCCTGGTGAATAACTGCTCAAGTCTTTACAGATCTTGCTCTCTTTCCTGCTGTGATTTTTCTATTTGTACTTAATAGCCTTAAAGCAATCTTGGGTTTCCTTGGTCTTCCACCCTGGGGAATCTGTTGCCACCCTCCTCCCTGTTCAATGCTGCTGCTAGTGTTGACTGTATTCTCCCCAGGGTAGGCCTGCCTGGACCTAGATTCTGTAATATCAACGAAGGCCACCTGTGGATCTGGGAACTTCTCATCCAGACTCCCTCAAGGGAGCCTTTTTCAAGTTTACTGTTCTTTGCTGCTGCTGCTGCTTGCTTTCTTTCTCCAGGATGCTTTACTGACAAGGCTAACTGAGCCATCTGGACATTTTCTATGCACACCCTCTCCACCACAATCACAACCTTCCCTTAGGTTATGCTTTGCCAATAGTTGGCCTGCCTGTTCTCTCCATGAACCCAGCTGGCTTGGGTCAGGCTCTGACTGACAACCCACAGTCATCCAGCCACCTCTTACCTCCTTATGTTATTTTTCTCACTCAATCATATTTTTTTTATCACTTTTCTCTCATTCTATTTGATTTCTCTCTCTCTCTCTCTCTCTCTCCTCTCTCTTCAAAATCTGCTTTTTAATTGAAACTGTTCTAGTTCTTTTTCTTTTCATTTTTCCCCCTCTTATTTTTTCTTTTTTTCTCATTTTTTTTTTTCTATTAAAAAAAGTAAATGTTAAAAGAAAATGGTAAGGACATTTGGTCATCTGATATGTACTATTAAGTTGATGCAAAAATTTCTAGCATCATCTTTTACACAGTTAGGGAAATCTTAGAAGCGTCTTTGAAGTTGACTTAGCTCTCCTGTAATCAGTCAAATCTAGTATATCACAAGCCTTAGGAAAAGTTTAAAAACTGTGTTCCCCCATGAACTGCTTTCATTTGGATTTGTGAAATTTGGGTTTGGATGATGCTCTTTTACTGGAGATCTCATGGCTTCAGGATTATATTGGAAAACACAGTTCTCATCCTCATTAACAATATTCAAGAACTGGAAGAGGGAGTGGCATCTGTTAGCTACTGCAAAGTGCCATGGGACACATCCGCATATTGGATCTTATGGTCTTCTGAGAACAACCTAAGCATCATCTTTTTGCACACTTTCTGTAAATCTTTTTATTCAATCTCAATTCCTCAGCAGCCATTCTTATTCATTAACCATCTGGATCTGATTTTATTAAAACTTGTCTAAATTTCACCTCTTCATCTGTTATTTCATCTCTTTCCTTGAACCATTTTTAACTAGTTTGTCATGAGTATTGGAAATTACCATATCTTTTTTTTTCCAGCCTCTCTTTTTTTTCCAGCCTCTCTTTTTTTTTCCAGCCTCTCTTTTTTTTTTCCAGCCTCTCTTTTTTTTTTTTTTTCCAGCCTCTCAGATGCTTTACAGGCTTACATCATCAGAGATGTGTTTACAAAAGTTTTAAGAATAATAATAATAGGTATACAGACATCATTTCTAGTGTTCAGGAACTGTTGCACAAGTCTGTAATGTAATTCATTAGTGTTAGGCTGATTATTCCCTTTTCTTTGGAGCTTTGCCTTATTGTGAGCTTAGGGTTTGTTTTTTTTTTTTTGTTTTTAATCATATCACCCCAGGCAAGGCAGTGCCGCCACTGATGCGCAAGGGGCTAATTAAGAGTAGAATGATTGGAAAAAAGAAAGCCGGAAACCACATCCTAAACAGGAAACAAAGGATGAGCCTCTTCACCTGTTCAAAAGACATGGGTGGAGTGTGAACCGGGCGATAGTTAAGTCTATCTACTCCAATTAAAGTATGAAGTATTTTTCTTAAGTCACTAAAACTTTGTGGTATGTTTTGAGTTTTATATTTTTGATTTCATCCAGAGAAAAGAACTAAATATTGTTACATTCATTTTTTTTTTTTTTTTTTTTTTACCTCAAAATACTATTTTGTGCATTTTCTAACATTGTTCTCTTCAATTTGTATTATTTATTCATTACTGTCATAATTGTAACAAACATCTCAGAACAATTACATTTGCAATGGGTTCTTGTTTCTGAGTATGAATTTTTATCTAAAACATAATAGACCACACATATTAAATTTATAGTGAGCTGAAATTTTCTAGATTTTTTTCTTTTATCTTGTGGATACTAATTATTTTACAAGTATTAAGTTTGTAAATAGCTCTTTTTAAATCTTGTCATTTAATTATTGGAAATCTCAAATCTTATTTTTCTTTATCGTTGACATTTATGAGTTGGATTTATGAATTTATCAGTATGTTTTAATCATTTCAAAAATAGTTTGACAATTACTCAGCTCTTAAAACAAGAAAAAAATTTTTTTTTTCAGTATGTTTATGAATGAATTAAAGGATTTGAAATTTTGAATATTTCCAAAATTTCGTTGAAAACTATCCTTGATCAGTGACTGAACAGAAGGATTAACTTCTGACAATTATCTAAAGTAAACTTCTAGAAAAACACTAATTAAATCATGTGTTACTATAAGGGATTTAGATTGTGTGTGTCTCTATGGAATTATCTCTAAGCAAAAAAAAAAAAGCACCCACCCGTGCATTGAATATTGCTGCCATATCTGTTCGGGGCTCCTACTATCCACCTAGGTGTCCTTGACCAAATCCAATACAGTATCTGTAATGTGATTGATCCCGACTTGGCAGCTAGGATAGTCGCTTTCTCATCGACGCAGTGTGGCTTCCCTGTGTCTCTTCTACAAATACTTTCACGGCTTCTGCTCTGATGAACTTAGCCCACTGGTATCCCTTATATATGTATTTACTCAATCCACAAGATTATCAACTAGGTCCCACCCTTTTACTGTGAAACTGATAAATTGTAAATGCAAATTCTACTCCAGCAGCTTCTTTCTCGTACTTCTCGCCTATGGAATTCCCTTCCGCTTACTTGCTTTCTCGACAGCTACAATCTTCAAGAATTCAAATGTAAAGTCAATAGTCATCTCCTATCTCACTAACTTACATCCTCTCTCTCTCATTCTTTTTTCTCCGTCCACCCCCACTCTCATCAGTATTCTCTTCCTTCTCATACTCTGATACCCTCTATAACCTGTCACTCTTTCTCATAACATTCCTCCTATGTAACCCCCTGCACAATAGTGGCAGTAACATGCCTTGCTTGGGGCCACATGATTATAAAACAAAAAACTATTCAGGTTAAGTACTACCTTCATCTTAAACGGTATGTTTTCTTAAGGTTCTTGTATTTGACTATAATCATTACAATTTCAGTTTGAGGTCACCATGACAAAAATATATTACAGTTTTTCCAAATCTGTTAAGTCAAAGGGGAAAAGAAATTAAATATGAGAGAATGTCATCTTTTGATAAATCAGTATTTAATGAAACCATTTTACATTGAATTTTTCTGAGCATGCAAATATATTGGTGGACTCAAGCCACAGAAACTGCTTTGTGATTGGCTAACTATATTTGTAACATTAGCACAATAAATGCAAACAGAATAGGGATAAAAAGAGAAAAATAAAAATGTACTTAATTTTTTTATTGACATCATTAGCAAGTTCTTTACATCTACTCAAACTTTTGCCAATAATAGTTATACATACTCTTCCTTCATTTTGATAATGCATGCTGTTCTGTAGATGAGAAATGGTATGGTAAAAGTCCTAAATGGCTTATCTGAATATCATCTCAGATTGGATATTCTACAGGAATAATAATGCACTTTGGCTTAACTAAGCCAAACTTTGATGCAACATTGAATATGATGGTGATTTGCCATCAAGTAAGTGTTCAGATACCCTGCTGAGACTCCACGGATATTAAGAGCCTCTCAGACTTCCCTGTTAACTCTCTCACCTGCCTGACCCCACACATATCTTAGGTTAAGGGGATGTATCACAGTTACAATGTGCTGCTGCAGTAGCAGATAGCTCTCTTGCAAAAGGTTAAGCACTGTTGTTGACCCTTTACCAAGAAATCTAAGATTGTCAAAATATACATTTGGTAATATTGGGTCATTTTCACAAAAATGGATTTTTGAACATGAAAGCTTTAAGTTATGAAAATCTCTTCCATTTTTCAAAATGCATGTTCTTTCTTTGGGTTTGAATACAGAAAGTAATTCTTTGGAATAAGGTTAAATGTAATACATATTTGTAAGATATGATGAATATCTTAAGATAATATATAACAAGCATGAAACTAACAGCCATCATACAGTGTTGATTCCTATGTCTGCACAGTCTATATCTACAAATAATCTTTCGAAGTACTCTTTCCTTATAAGTATAGCAAATTTTAAACATGCACACACACACACATACACTCTGTAAAATGTAGCTATATTGCTTAAACTATTGAAACCAGTTTATTTTTTCTTACCAATTTCAAGTATTCAAAAATCTTTTAAAAAAATTATGAATTAATTTAAAATAATTTCATAGTTTGAATTGGTATATGTTGAGATTTTTAACCAGTATTATCCCAGTTGAGTTCATTCCATTCATTTATGTGCAAATACCCTTGGGAAAGGTATTAATCAGTTTTTCCCTCCAGTTATGGATTAAATAACAGGACAGATTGGGTTCTATAGCTTTGGCTGGCAACCAGCCTACAACAGAAAGTAATGGCAACCTACTGCAGGGATAATCATCTGCCAAGTCTGTCATGTCTCTTTCGAGACATGATTGCCCAAGCATGTATCACATATGGCACTTAACTGATTATCTCATGCAAGGCAGTGAAACCACTAGAACACGGTAGGGGGTTACAGGGTGTAGAAGAACTGGGAACAGAAACATTAATAATGAGTGGTAAGAAAAAACAGTAACCAGGAGGACAGGTGATAGTCATTGACATTGCATGTATGTGTGCAAAAAAAAAAATATATATATATAGTTTGTAAAGGAAAACTCAACACGTCATATTAGTTATAAACTATCGTTCATTTCAATGAACTTAAACAGCTCATCTCATCAGAACCTTTTACAATATTCCTCCATCTGGCATAAAATTTCTGCTGGAATGGAGGAATATTGTAAAGGTCTGATGAGATGAGCTGTTTAAGCTCATTGAAATGAACTATAGTTTATAACTAATATGATGTGTTGAGTTTTCCTTATAAACTTCATATTGCTCTGGTTAATACCCATCGAGCTCTCTATATGGATTTACCTATTAATAATTTATATTAAGGAAATCTTGTTGGATTATTCTCACCGTTTACGGACTGACAACTGGATGTGAGATTCATTAAGGAGTAGATGAATAGCGGTTTAACTATAAAAATTCATATCTGAGGGCTTTAAAATACAGAGGAATAATAAATTGTGGATACACTAATATGCTGAGATTTACTCTTTAAAAATGAGAAATATATATCAATCCAAGGAAAATAATTTGAGAAATGCAGACTATTCTATTCAAGAGATTTCTTTATTTTTCCAACTGAAAATCTTTTACATCAAAGTTGTATAAATAAGTATCTATTCATAATTTGAGATACATTTTACTCATATATTAACATTAGCTGATGAAAAAAATGATGGAATTAGGGGAAACTTTTCTCCTTATACAATTTATATTAAAAAAAAAAAAATTAATGTTGGTCGAGAAAATATGCCAGAAATAAACTATTTTTTTTACTTGTCTTATTTTCCTTACTTCTAGTCCTTATTTTACAAATAAATAACATTTTATTTGTATTTTAAGAAACAAATAAAATATTCTTTACTTGTAATAATAAGGCTAACTTCTGAAAGATGAGTTTTAATCTAGTTCATGCCTGTTTGAGCTTTCTTCATTTAAAACATCGGATCAAACTTAGCAAAACCTTCAAGAAAAATAGTTTTATAAAGAGACATTACCATCCAGATCATTCATTTAAGGCATTTTGGTTTCCTTTCTTTTATTTTTTTTTTTTTTTTTTTTTTTTCCTCTCTCTCACTGTTTTGCTGGACTTGCTCATTGTTAGTCCCTCTTGGGTAATACTGGCTAATGTCTACATGTCAGACAATGATTCATTTATATATAATACTGCATGCAAATAGTACAGATTAATAGAACAGCATAAAAAGTGGAGGTCATTTTTAGCTTTTATGCCCACTTACACATAAATCACATAAATCCTTTTTCTAAGTTTTCAGTATATATAAATGTTTAGACTTGTGCCAATTTTATGTCTACTTTGTGTGTGTATGCATGCATGCACTAAAAAAAAAAAAACATTCTATGTAAACACATAGATCATTTCATAGATACCTAGTGAAAACTTGATTTAAAGATTAGCCATAAATACATACTTATTTATATACACACACACACACACACGTTTATATTTATGAACTTTAAATTGGTTCATGCCTCCTCATAAAAATACACCCAGTTAGAATAGAACTGTAGTAGTTTGATAAAATTAACTTGTCAAAACACATGCATGTGTGTTAAACCTGGCCAAATCAGATTCTGGTCAATTAGTCAAGTTAAAAACTTTTCAGCATCAACCCATCATTATCAATACTTGATTTTTCTTTTTCTTTCTTTTTCATGCCTGACAATAGTTTTTATGGAGATTTATTTGTGTTTATTTAAGCTCTTGGCAATATTGTCCATTCATGTGTGGAAATAACTGTTTAATTATGTCATCTGAAAAGGTTAGTTTTGTTTTTACTTAAATAATTTTCAATTTGTAAAGGAAATTTTTGATCTGTTAATAAATTTGATTACTTTTTCTTTCATTTGTTTGGTTTTTCCTTTTCTTTTCTATATGATAATTCTTGAAAGTGATACTTCACATTTGTCATGTTCAGAATTAGATCTCATTGAGGTCATTAGAAGGGAATGTTAAAAAAAATCAACACTGAACATGCTTGCTCATCATTTCTTTTAATCTCCTCCTCATCTAAGCTTCCAATCTGTGAAACATTTAAATTTTATTCTCGTCTCGTCTTCTGTTTGTGTTCCACATTTGCAGTGAAGTAAGAAAGCTACTGGACAATGGTGGGATTCTTAACTGCATCACTTGAAGCAGCAGTGGATTTGCCATGATGGGAAAGAGGTGGAGGACTTTTAGTGAGAGTCGTGTATATAATGATCTGTCAGACCCTCCAACTGCAAGGATGCTTTAATACTTATCACACGCACTCTCTTTCTCACTCATTCTCTTTCTTCCTTACTCTTCTTAACACCACTTGTTCTAATTCCTTTTTATTTATTTATTTTTTTTTTTTATATATATTTACTCAGTTTATCTTTCTTTTTGGTAATTACTTTCTCATTATTCACCACTTGGCTTTCACTCTCCATTTATATTTTATTCTACTTTTTTTTTTTTTCTTTTTTTTTTTTTTTGTACACATTTCAGTTTTTTCTCTTTTCATTTTTTTCTCTCTTTTTCTTTCCCTTTTTCAGGTTTGCTTTCTTTCTTTCTTTCTCTCTTATTACATTTCTTATGCTTTTTCTTCTCTTTTTCTACATATCAATTTTTTCTATTTTTTTCTTTTTTTTTTTTTTCACTTATCTGAATTTTTCATTCATGCTTAATTTCTCATAATTTCTTCTATTAATTCTTTTGCTTTCCATCTAACCTTTATCTATTTCTGTTAACATGCTTTCTACTTTCTCCTTACCTATCACTGGTCTACTGAGGAGGAAAAATATATATATATATATATATATATCTCTAAACTTATTTATAAATGGAACTTTGTATCTGTCTGTGTGTGCCCATTACCTATAGACTCTGAAACAGCTGAACCGATTTTCTTGAAAATTTACACAGTTGTACTATAAGCGTCTGTGAGTGTTCTTAGCTAGGTTTTGTGTCGAGGTACCCCGATAAATATTGAGAATCGATAATCGAAAAAAATCAGGTTAAAGAAGTGGTCCAATTTTAATCAAATTTGATACACTCATAGACAAATACATAAGAAACGATATTCAGAAGTTTCAAGGTTGCAGTTCTTACAATAGTGCAGAAAATTTGATATCAATACCAGGAAATCAAAATTTGACTTACATCCATTCATTTTTCTTTTGGTTTACGGTTTTGCTTTAACTAGAAACAACTATTGCTTTTTAGTCTTTTGTGCCAACATCCAAAGAGTCTGAGCTCCAGAACCATGGATTAGTTTTAAAGCTTTCATTACACCCGAGCAATGCCAGGCTATACTGCTAGTTTAGTGGCATTTAGAACATTTGGAAATGCAAAGAATGATCTGGTAATGCCAGCAATCTAATAGCCAAAGATTGACCAGAGAATTGAGAAAATTAACTAGACAGTATCATCTCTAAGCCTGCTAAGCATGTCATTATTCACTAGGTGCTACCAGGAAAGCCTTAGACCAGATTTCATTTGAATTCTACTACAGTATAACCCAGATATAAGAGAAACCCTGATATAAGATATTTTCTATGGTCCCAAATTAGAGCCTGTGGTAATGTATATAAAACAGACCAAACCCGGATATAAGATAAATCCACATATAAGAGAACTCATATCCGGTCCCGACAACTCTCTTATATCCGGTTTACACTGTATTAATTTTATTGAACAAACTGACTAGTAGTAGTGAATACTTGTGAATTCTACACCAGATCAACCACCATCAAAACTTGTTAGAGCAAGGTTTTGCACAATTTAGTTACACACACAGGCCATCAGCAGTGTTACAAAATTGTGTACAAAGTTTCAAATTTGGTGCAAAACCAGAGAAATCACATACCTCACTGGAGCAGCCTCATATCCTACTGCTAATGGAGTTGCCAAACAAGTATTGAGAATTCTGTTATCTTCAAAGAAAGCTCTCTAGAAATCTTTGATACAATACAGAAACTCTCCTTTTGATAGATTTTCACTAAGCAAGCTGGAAATATGAACTGAATGCATTGGTGCTAATTTCTGCTCATCATTGGAATTCAATACAAAAGAGTCTTTCGCTGCAAAACTGATTCATTAACAAGATCAGAATATCATCCAATGCATTCTGTTATGAATTTAACATGGTACATGCTATTTTTAGCAAGATTCATAATACAAGAAATGTAATGTTAGTCAACTTCAGTAGTAAAACCATATAACCCAAATATATTATTAGGGATCAACCAAACTTGGGGAGGATACTCGGCACATTATTAAACAAGATAAATGCAAGAATCTAAGACAATATATTGGAGATAAATTTCTGTTTCATGATTTCTAGAAGATTCACCCACCCAAGAAATAAAAGAAACCTAAGCACTGTTGTAGAACTTTGTTCAGAGAGTTATTATAAAAAAAATTCTAAAATATTCTACAAATGAACTTTCTAAAGTACATGACAAGCAGTCACAGTTTTCGGTATTTGCAGAAGAAAAAGCAAATACTTGATATGTTTATGGGCGAACCTTTGACACTACCACCACCTTTGTAAATTTGATTTTCAAATTTTTGGACTTTTTTTTTTTTTTTTTTTTTTTTCAGTGCAATCTTATTGATTATTATATAATTATTCTGATTATCAATAAAAATCTGGAAAAATTTCAATATTTAAACAATTTTAAGGGGGTGCTCAGTTTCTCATATACCGTTATAGTAAATCAATCCTCCATTTTGGAACCAGTCGCGTTGGGGTCGCTTTTATTTATTTATCTTTTTTTAACAAGTTCTTGCCCTCTTTTAAAACTGAGAAACTGAGCCCTGAATTGTTTAAATATTGAAATTTTTCCAAAAACTTTTTTTTGTCAATCAAAGTTTAAGGTGTAATCGATAAGATTGCACTGAAAAAAGTAAAAGAAAAATTGATAATTAACAAATTTAAAGGTGATGGTAGTGTTGCCAATTTATGCTATTTAAACTTCAGAATAAAGTAGTGATTTTTCTTTTGCATTTGTATATTATACAAGTTAAACTTTTAAAAATTAAAATGTAATATGCCATTTTTTAACTATGTGCAGAAAACAAAATGTCAATTAAAGTATCATTATTGATACTTATTAAATAGTCATTCATTTAACCATATATATTTCAACAATTTTCTGTTTTATTTCTAGATGTAAACAAAAGGCAACAAGAAAAAATTAGTAAATACCTCTTACGGCTATGATCTTGTAATATATAATTTTGGTTGTGGTAAACTTTACTTTTGAAATAATTGAAGTAATTTTAGTACTTTAAAATTATTTTCCCCAGAAGCTGAATCTGAAGAAAAAAATAATTCTGGAAGTTAGAAGAATTCTTACACATTTTGTGTAGTTTTTGAAAAAATTATCAGGAAATACTATGAACGTTGATATTGTCATGTAAGTTGTTCAACTGTCTTGATCTGATTGGTGCTCCTTCAGGCAGGCTTCAACAGTTGATTTTCCTCAGAAATGTAAAGTTATAAACTCACTTGGCTGTCAAACAGCTTCTCCCATGTCATCGAGTCAACTCTACTAAATAAGACAGACAAATAGAAGTATCCAATGTTAAATTTCATATAATTCTAACAAATTTGCCATTTGAATTCGAGTGACTTCAATTCCTAATGTGACCTAGTTTTGCTATTATTGTCAGGGCTCAAGGACTATCACTCAAGATCACTGATTTCAACCTAATTTTTTTTTTTTTTTTTTTTTTTTTTTTTTTTTTTTTTTTTTTTAAGGCCAGTTCAATATTGGTTGTTCTAAGGTTGAATTCCTAAACAAACTTTTTATACTGGCATCAAATGCAAACAGGACTAATGTTGTGTATCTATGGCAAACTAAGTAACTACATTTGTTTTGGTATATCAAAATTTGTCTTCAGTAACTGCTACATTTCTATGTATAATGGGAATAATTTTTTGTATTTTTATCATTTTTTTAATTTTTAAAAAATTTTTTTTAATTTCATTTGCTGCATTTTTGTAAGAAAAATATATTAGCATCTTTTTTTTTATATCATACTTTAAGTTACTTCAATGCTAATATAAAATAATTCTGGTTTTAAATAATACAGCAAAGTAATTGTTTCTAAAATAGTTCATTTTCAATAACTTTTAAAGGCACGCAAAATTAAAATTTGTGTATCAAAATCCTTTTTCTTCGGATCTTTACTCTAAAGTGTTCATATCTGCATCTCTAAACTGATGCTACTGTATTATCAGCTGTACCTTTTTTTGATTTCATCTGTTATAATAGACACAAGTGTTGAAATTTTCAGTTTAAAATAATGCCACAAAATTGTCTACAACTGTTGAAGCTGCTTGCAGAAGTCAAGAAATAGGAAGAATTTTGAGCATGGTTTAAGGGGTTGACCTATTCCTTGAAATAAAGCCCATAACTGGATGGCTATCTATTGTCAATGATGCTTTAAAATGCAATGTAGAGAAAAACAACCAGTAGTATTCAAAAACTTTCAGCAGAGCTATAGAAGAGCCATAGTCTTTTACAGTCATAACTTCATATGAACAGTATTGAACTCTCTATATATTTATATGTATGACGTTTTGCACATGCATACGCATTTAAGTTTGTTTTATGTTTTTGCGTAAGTATATATTTATTCCCGCTTATGTGTTCATGCATTGAAATATGATTATGTCTATCCTGACCCCATTCATATGAGGCCAGTGATTTTATCCGCCGTGACTGTATCCAATATGTAGCAATTTAGTCTGCCTAAAAGTTAACAAATTGACATCTCGATAAAGACTAAATTTTGAAATTTGTGTATGTATATATACATGGGTGTATTACTATGTATATGTTTTTTCTTACTAATGTTTGTGAATAGTAGGTTTATTCATGTATGCGTTCTTTTTCTCCCCCCCCCCGTCTAATATATTAATAACTTTCTAAATCTACGAAATTGTTAAAATATATATATATATATATATGGGTTTTTTTTTTGTTTTTAGCAACAAAAATTTAGTAGATATAATAGTTAATTAATAATGCTGATCTTAATTTTATAAAATTTTAATACCAATGCCCACCAAGATTAATTTTAAGTTTTCCCACATATTCTCCAAAGTAAAAGTTGCTTTACTCTGATTGGTCCACATTGTACATACAATAATGCCTCCCTGATGAAAGAGGTCTTGCTTGTTCTTAACCTTTTAAAGCCATTCATTTTGAAATAACCACATCACTTGATAAGACACAAAAAGTGTCGAAACAAAATAGCTACTTTTGTAGTGATATTATAACATGTCAATGTTATAATTTATTAATAAATATTATTATATATATATATATATATATATATATATATATTGATTGCTTAATTACTTAGTTTTTGGTCATAATAAGGTTAGACCAGTGCACATGTGTATTAGTGTTCAATACAATTATATTGTAGAACTTTTGAATATTTTCCATTTGTAAACGAGTTATGGTAGAAACCTAGGTTGCGCAATAAGTGGAGTCTTCAGGCAATTTGCAATAACTGATTTTACTGTTTTCCTTTTTTACGCGAATTTTTTTAAAATTAACACTACATGAGCGTTCTTTAAAAAAAAAAAAGGTAAAATCAGTTATTGCAAACCGCCTGAAAACACCACTCATGCTAGTGTTTTTTTTTTTCTTATAAAAAATAAACAAATACTTTTTAAATATCCGAATATAATATAGTGTTTACAGATATTGAGTTTTGTGTCCATAGCTTCATTTGCAAGTCTTAACAGACAGTAAAAGCTTTGACAAGTGGCATGAAATTCTTCCTGTCATAAGTGTACTGAGCTATGACACACTGGAAGACATGTTGTAGATAAAAACCTAATTTTGGAGCAGGTTTAAAAGAAAAGTAAAACAAAATGAAGACTAATGTTTTTATTACTATCAGCATTTTATTCATCCTAAAACCAAAAGAACTGTTTTTAACACACTATAAATCAACCATTAGCAAAAGGGATTTCTAAAAAGGAATACAATATTATGGAAAACCTTTCACTGTCAATTTTGGTACTTTCTTTGGAACTTTTTTTTTTTTTTTTTTTAAATGAAGATACAAGAGTTATTATTCCTAATTCATGACATTTTACAAACTATGCATACATCTTTTTTTTCTTCCCCCCCCTTTTTCCTTCAAGTTCATTTGCAACATCCTTAAATATTTTAAGTCTCTCTTGAATCTATTTCTTCATCAGAAGTCACCATGTAAATCTCTAAGTAGAAATTTGATCAGCTAGTGCTTTTTTTTTTTTCTCTCTCTGATAGCCGCCACTATCAAAACATATCCTGTAGTTCCTTTTGGTTTCTCTGTTCAGTGGATTCAACTCTATAAAAAAAAAATCTTTAGAAAATTAAACTGAACAGTATAAGATTTTTCAAAATTGGAATCTTCTGTAGGCTGTAAACTAAACTAAAGCATCGTCTCAAAAATATCTAATCTTAACATTACATCACCTAGACTCTTTTATTATTCACCTTGGTTAAAACAAAAAAAAAATTACCATTTCAAATCTTTTTCACACCAAAACACGAAGTTCAAAATGACTTCTCTTTATCTTTTACACTCCACCCAATAATAAACACAATGGTCCCCTTAATCTATTCATAGAATATTTGATAGCATTTGACTTTTTTCCTTTTCTTTGCTAGCCATTACATGTCCTTACTTCTCTTCTGTATAAATCAAATTAGTAGTTACCTTTTTCCTTTCCTCGTCTGTAGGCAAAATTTAACTTTTTCTTCCTCATGATTTCTTTATAAAAAAAAGGCACGAAAAATATTTCTTTTCAAATAAATTTAAAGCATAAAACAAGTGTAGAAACAGAATCTTATCAATAAAAAAAAAATATACCAAACAATACATATCATTTAAATATGCCAAGTATTTTTGCAAAAAAAAAAAAAATCAGATTTAAATTTAACAATGCCATTTCCTGTCTTATTTTATAGTGAATCTTTTATTACCAAGTAGATTCCAATTTATTTTTTTTTTCTAGTAAATTAACTGAATCGCCAATAAATATAACAAAGTTAACAAGATAAACTATCCAGTAATGCTTACAAAGATGCAGAGAATACAGTGCTTTAATTCTGAGAGAGAAAAAAAAAAATATAAACATATTATGGACAGTCAAAAAGTAATAATTTTCAACTTTAATTAATATTGCAAATGTTTTATATTTCAAGATTTAAGTCTCTCTAGGCTTAACATCACTTAGATAAAATCAGTTAAATAACATTTTAGTTTAAGTTTTAAGATCTAATTTTAATTTGATCGTTAACATGCACTGATACACTAGTTTATAAGTATCTACTTGACAAATAGATACAGATTATTATGGCTTACAGCCTATCACGTTGAATACACTAGTTCTCGCTCGATCACCGAAGTTAAGCAACGTTGAGCCTGGTCAGTACTTAGATGGGTGACTGCTTGGGAATACCAGGTGCTGTAAGCGTATAGTGACGGATGTGCATTGTGGTGCAGTGGATATCAGCTCGGAAAGAGAAATTGGTGAGCCAAATTCGAATTCCAGATGAATACCCTGCATTCACTTAAGCACTGGTACCCTTGGGAAAGGTATTAATCCGTCCATTCCCAGTTATGGGTTAAATAACAAGGGTAGATCTTGGGGACCCTGCTCTTAAAAACAAATCCCAATGAATCGCGAAAAGAAAAACGTTGTAAAAATAAAATAACCTTACCCAAAATCACTGGTTATGACCTTAAAATGATCCCATAAGGATTGATAGGTCGTTAAGCCTCAAAAACAAACAGATTATTAATCATTTGTTTACAAGATAAACTTTGGAAATTGCATCAATTCTTAATTTTTTCGAGAGATGAGTATAAAAATCAATGACCAATTTTAGAGTTTGGTAGAATTTCTAATAAATAAAATTTTGATCTACACTTGTTATTCATAATCTGGCAAGACATCTTAAAAAAATGCTTTCTTTTAAGCAATGACTTAGATTGATAAAACCGGACTGATTCAATTCGCTTTCCTTGGTTTCTTTTTGCTTTTCCATCTCCTTTTGCTTATTCACATTTTATTTTATTTTTTATTTTTATTTTTTTTTTATTTCTCTTTTCTTTTCTTTCCTTACTTCATCTTTATTTGCTCAAAAAAAATCGAAACTGGTGTTTTTCTTATTTTTTTTTCCATTATAGGAATTTTTTTTTTTTTTTTTTGCATCATCAAACATTTTTATTTCTCTTAAGGAAGAGATTCAATCTTTGAAGTTCATTTGGTATGTAACCCTTTGATTATCCTGTGCATCATATATTATGCACAGGTCATATGATTTCCATGTCTGAAAATGTCCTGGACAGGCAGCAGGTTAAGATGGTCACTAGTCTTCTATCCAAAAGTTCAGAAGAATCTTATTCTTGGATAATTCAAATTTTAAAAGTATCCCTTCTTTTTTTTTTTTTTTTTTTTAATCATATCACCCCGAGCAAGGCGGTAAAGCCACTGATGTGCCAGGGGCTACGTAAGAGTGAAAAGATTAGAAGAGAGAAAGCTGGAAACCACATCCTAAACAGGGAACAAGGGATGAGCCTCTTAACCTGTTCAATAGACATGGGTGGAGTGTGAGTCTATCTACTCCAATTAAGTCTTTAGCAAGACTGAAGTTGGCATAGCTTTGTCAATTTTCAGTTATACAAATTATAATCTAAGTTACTATCCATAGCAGAAAGATCGTTAAAAGAACTAAAATTAAACTTTACTGCAAATAATTTTATATTTATAAGATTTTTTTTTTATTAAATGGTTGTATACAGCAGAGATGACACAATATCAGTTTGGTAGATTTATTAATAAAAACTCTGATTGAATACAGCCAGTGAGTACCATTTTTTGCCTATATTATTTCATAATATATTGAAAATTTATATAAAAATATATTTAACCATCAGATAAACTTTATATATGAGTGTTCCAATTCATTTTTTTCTTCTATTTGTAATATTAGTTTAAAACTGACAGTAAATATTTTATGGTTTTGATTAACAGTAAAATTTAGCCATTATATGATAACTTGTTCAAAATTCTATCACCACAAAATTGATTCTTTTTCTCTTTTCTTAGGTATGGTTTAAAATAACTAAACACTTTGTTTTTGGTTTCATACGCCTAATGTTATACAGTTAAAAATTTCAATGTTTTTTATTGGAATGATAATCTACATAAGTTACTTCATTGATTAAATTCACACACTATAATCATCTCTATTATAATGAAAACCATTGTGTATTTGCTTGTGTCCCATAGCTCAGAGGTTGAATTGCCGACTGATGCCAATTCGGTTGGGTTTCAATCCTGGATAAAAAGCAATCGGATGTCTAACCAGATGAGCTGTGATACAGCAAAACATATGTTTGCAGATGACTATATTTTTGCAGATGACTATATTCCTCCTGTAACAGTCGGGAGGGAAAAAGACAATAGTGAGGCAGCATCAGCTCAGTTATTGTTTTTGTTTTGTAAGTCATCAAGTAGTGAAGAATATATATATATATATATATATATATATGTATATATGTATATATATATGTATATATGTATATCCTCTAGTTTATAATAAAGACTATTGTGTAATATATATAATTTCCCTCCTGTCATGCTCAGGAGGTTTTGATTTTTGTCTTAATGTAAGATACTCAATAGTAGGTACATCAATATGTATGTTACCATCATTTTAGACGGCATATCGATATAAATATTTTGGCATATTTTTGATGGTATGGGCCCACTCATTTTAAATCTTAAAAAAAAAAAAAGACTTCAAATGAAAAATGGTGGAAATAAAACTTGATCCAAAATTTATTAGTCACATTTCACAAAGATAGATTCCAACATAGCTTAAAGTTAAAACAATATGTTCTTCCATTCTTTTATATCCTTTTTATATTAACATGAGAAAAATGATGCAAGAAATAGAACTTTATATAGTAGCCTTAAACTTATAGAAGCAAAAAATAAGTGGAATGCACTAATAATTGAGTATTACTTGTACATATATCCATGCTATGTGGCAGTGTTTTTGTAGTAATGGTGAGCTGTTCCAAACTGCTTACAAAGAAAAATGACTAGCTCCTTAGAAGAAGAAATTACAACATTAAAAAGTGGAAAACATAGGACTTGAATAATACTTAATAGAATTTCAGTTTCATATATGCCATCATTTTTATATCATAGTTGAATGGTTCATTCATTTTTTTCATTTGTTCTTTACTTGTCATTTACTTTTCTTTTCTTTTTTTTGTTTTTTTTTTGTTTTTTTTTAAACCTGTGTCTCAGAGATTTTGATAGTTTAACTTTGTTTCATTCTGTACAAGATCTCAAAATAGTAAAATATTTAAAAAAACATTTTGTGAGTTTTTAAAATTATATAATGGTGGAAGTGGATATGTTTGTTTGTGTTATTGTTTTTTTGTTTTTTTTTTTTTCACCCCCCCCCCCCCCGCCCAAAAACTGTTAATAACCATATACAAACAATTATGGCTCATGATTAAACATAGACATTCATTGTGTCTTTAAGAGATTTAAGAGTATATGTTTAGAAAACAATTATTATATACATATTCTATAAATGTATGCTTAACTTTCAATGTGTGGATATTCATTTGCAATTTTATATATATATATATATAGGCATCTGCAGACAGATCTGTTTCACTGTATCACAGCTCATCAGTACAGTTAGACTCCGATTGCTTTTAACCCAGGATTGAAACCCGACCGAATTGGCATCAGTCGTTGATTCTACCTCTGGGCTATGGGCATTCAGTAGAAGGCAGACTTTTTAGCGTGTATATTGTCATTATAACCGCCCAATATAAATATATATATATATATATATATATTTTTGTTTGACTCTTAACTGACTGATTATGCAATTGCATAGCCATGGTGGATTCAAATTATTTAGTGACATTATTTGGAAGCCACCTTTTTGTTTTTTTTTTCTAGTCTGTATATACTTTTTTTCTTTACATTTCACCCCATGCAGTGCAACAAAAGAGCGAAAGAAACAAAGGATGATACAAAAACAGAATTCAAGTAGACAGAATATAATTGACATTGAAATTAAACTTTTGAAAATTGTAGTTGATAGGGGAGCTGGAAGAGAGTTCCACAAGCAAAAGGGGCATAAAAACTATTAGCATAGAACTTATAGGAACAAGCAGGAACTTTTAACAGTGTAAATCTAGCTGCTGATCTAGTATTGCGCTTTATAAAGGCAAGGAAAAGCTCATCAGAACAATTATCATGAAATTATTTATAAAAGAGACAAAAGAAAGTGCTGCATTATGGTGGTAGAAAAGTGACTCAAGCCAAAATGCCAGGTCAAGACTAAAAATTCTTTTGATTTTTGCCCCAAATCTCTAGAGATGTAGCAGAAACATTAGAACAAATGTAATAGCAATAATCGGTGCTCAGACAAATAGTAGATTTATATATGTGCAATATAGAACCTGGTAAGAAAAATGTCTAGTACTACATACAGAAGTGAACCAACTTTCTTAGCAGCAAAGTTAGTGATTCAAAATAATCCTACTACTTCATGTCTCTGGAAAATCTCAGATCAAAACTTCAAGGTATTCAAAAATTCTACAGGATAATGAACTATTTCATATCATAAGTGTTTATTGAATTGTAGGTATGAATATTTGCTGTAAGTGCTTACGACAGTTGCCATTTGGAATTGATTAACATTGAGTGTAATTATTGCTTTCTTGTGCAGTCAATTGTGTTAAAGATGTTACGTGTTGAAGAACACCATGATATCAATTTGTCTGCTGTCTTGAACATATAAGACTTGAAAAGGTTATTGAACAAAAGAAGATAACAAAACCATGGGCTTTTTATTATAAACAATTTTAAAACATTTGCAATAATTTAAATATTTATGCATTTTAACTTGTTTTTTCATTTAATTTTTTTCTTTCTTTTTCAATGATTGAATATTTAACAATGTTACAAATATTGTTACTGAGACTATATTGAAAATCCACAAAAAAGTCCTTTTATTCTGTATTATAGTTTCTATTACAAACAAATGTTAAACAAATATGCCTTTACATATATACTAAAAAAACTGTCTTAAATTATTTTTAACAAAACTATTCATTATGTTTGACACAACTCTTATCAAAAATTTTTTTTTTTTTTAAATATTGCATCTTTTTCTCTAAACAAACTTTTGATATTTTCTTTTATAAAACAATGACAGTTTTTTGCAGTGATATTTCTGATTCCATTTAACTTTTTTTTTTTTTTTTCAACTTTTACCAAATTAATCAAACTGTTTTATATCATGGTCTTTTCTCCCTCTATATTCTTTAAAATATTTTCTTCTAAACTTTTACATATTATCTATTTCTTAGTTCTGCATATATTTTGAACAGAAAGAAAGCACAGATAAAATATTCTACCTCCTACTTGCATTTCCTTACAAGATTCTGTTTTTCAAATTAAGATTTTTATTTTTACATTTACTCCCTGCATATTTAAAATACAAATGCACAGCAACAACTTTGATAAGATCTCTCTTCTGTACCAAGTTCAACCAACTAAAACTCTTAAGACTTTCCAAAACACATTAAATAAACAGGCACTACCATCATTGATGGTTATCAATAGTCAAGCAAGTTTTTATCAATATACTTTCTTTTTTTTTTTTCTTTTTTTATCCCAGGTACAATAAATTTTTTAAAAGCCACAAAAGGCTAAGTAACAAGTTATTTTTTAAAGTTTTTTAATGAATCGAAGAAAAAAAGTATCAACCAACTCTAGTCTTTCTTATCTGGACCTCTGATCATGGACAGTAGAGGTTTGAGGCTAACTCTGTAGCCTCAAGTTCTTTTTACTTGGAGAAAATTACATTTGCTGCAGGTAATAATATAATACCTTTCGGTAATCTTAGCCGTAAGAGAGAAGGTTTTCCAGACTTGAATTGAAAGGAAAGCCAAAAGAAAATGATACCCTTCTTTCTTTGTTTTTTTTTTTTGTTTTGTTATTTTTTTTTTGTTTTCTTGCTTTATCCGCATATACCTAAGGCAACAAAAACTATACATTTTATTTTGTCTTTCTCTTGTTTTCTTCAGTTTTGAAGTTTTTGTTTGTTTTGTGTTTTTTTTTTTTTTTTTTTTTTTTTTCAAAAAAAAATGCAATATTTTTCAAGAAAAACTTAGATGAACTTATATAGTTATTTTCATGTTTATTTGTATCTTTGCTTGTTATTGAGATCTCTGAAGATTTTCTTGCTCCCTCACATTGAATTAAACATTTTTTTAATTATATATAATTATTTTAATATCTATTCAACATTAATCAAATAAACCCAGTAAAAAAAAAAACAATTCATCAGGTATGTTAAAAAGAAAATGCTTAAATAATTAAGTAGCTGATAATTTATTATAAATTTATTATTTCAAATACAATATTCAAGTGATTGTGTTAGAATCACTGGTTTACTCTTCTAAAAAGTACCTATTGTAATGGTTTGGTTAATAATATTGATATCAGGTAAATGAAATTACTATTGAACCAATAAAACATGAGATTTTACAGTGAGTTTGTTATCAGTGGAAATTTGTGGGTGCATGTATGAAATCAATTTTCGCCCGGCTCACACTCCACCCACATCTATTGAACAGGTGAAGAGGCTCATCCCTTGTTTCTGTTTCGGATGTGGTTCCTGGCTTTCTTTTTTTCCTATCATTCTACTCTTAAGTAGCCCCATGCGCATCAGTGGCATCACCGCCTTGCTTAGGGTGATATGATTAAAAAAAAAAAAAATATATTCTATATTTACCCATTCAGTAGAAATACATATTAATGCATAAATTATACCTACTTATATAATGTAATCACTGCCAGTCATCTTGTTGTGTGGATTTCTATATCAGTACTGGTTGCAAACATTCTATCTCAAATATTGAGTCTTCTTTTATGTACCTTGTCTCTTCAGGGCATAGGCGATCATGGCCTTCCACATCTTCCTATCCCTGGTGGCTCTTAGCACACTTTCTCCTGTAACATCTCTCAGCCCCCCCATTCTGTCATCCACCTGCTCATGCCTTTTAAATATGTTATCCACTGCTTCCCTCTGTCTCATTTTCCCTCTATCTGGCCTGTTAATATCAGGTTCTCTAAGCCCTCCTTCCTCATTGCATGTCCCAGGAACTTCAGCTGTCTCTTCCTGATGCTCAGTATTAATTTCCATTTCGTTTCCATCACTTTTAAAACCTCGTCATTGCTCACATGCTCGGTCTACGATATCCACAGCATCCTTCTGTAGAACCACATTTCAGCTGCTTCAAGTTTTCCCTTCATCTTTGTTGATATTGTCCAACATTTGCTGCCGTATTGAAGAACTGACATCACATAGCAATCCAGTACTCTCTTCTTTGTTTCTAGTGAAAGTTTCCTGTGTCTTAATACGTTACTCAGCTTCTGAAATGCTTCTTTCACCATGCCAATTCGCCTTTGGATCTGTGTCGCACTTTCCATCTTCAGTTAGAACACTTCCCAGGTATTTGAATTTTCATACCTGCTTGATTTTCACCCCCCCCCCCAAACCTGTATTTGGCACTTTGGGCTGATGACCATGCATTACATCTCCTAAATACCACAAATATTAAATTATATATAACCTAAATATTACATTTTTCAGTGTGTGTGTGTGTGTGTGTGTGTGTGTTCCCATAATAAAAATGTTAGCGATATCCAATGTTTTGTTAACATCATTTGTCTTCAGATTTATTTAGTGTTCAATAGATGACATCAAAAATATTACTGTCAAAAAACTTCAGTGAAATTTGAAGCTATTAAAGAAAATCTTTTAAGATTTTATAAATTTCAACTGGCAGTGGTACTGGTTGCTTTGTAAATGAATGCTGATAATTCATGATAACTAAGTTTTAAAATGGATTTTTATAAATGAAAAAACGTTTTAAGCTTTCATTTTAGCTTGGATTGAAAGCTAAAGGATCAAATTTACTATTTCCAATAATCAAAATACTCTGTAGTGTATTTTTCAAACAGAAAAAACAGATTTTCTTTTTGTTTTTTAAATAGCTAATTATTGCCCTTTTTAACCACCTTTTATCACAATGTAATTTTCTTTATTAAAAAATCTTCCAAAAATATACTTTTCTGAAATTTTGAGAAACATTAGCTGATTTAAAGTATAATTAATCTGATTTGAAAGAAGTTTTATATACTTTTAAGTAAAAAAAAAAAAATCAGAAAAACTGATTTTAAAATGAATAGTAGCAATTTTTATGTATCTTTCAATACCCAACAAGCAATTGTCAAGGACTGATAAGCTATTTACATGTCTACAGTCTTTATGCATTAAAACAATTGAAAAAAAATGATGGGTGAACACTTACTATTATTTTTAAGTACTCAGTAATCTTACAAATGTTGGACCTATTCTGCATGATCTAATTTTAGGACTTGGCTTTAAATTTACTGTAGTCATCAATCCTATTTCCTGATAATGTTGTGTATAATCATCCACACTTTCAAAATGGTCACATTTTAACACATGAAAAAAAATTTTTTTTTTAAATCTTAGTGTTATATGTATTAAGCATTACAATTTCCACTTAGTAAATAATCTTCACTTAATAACCTAATGCAGAAGTTTTGGAGAATTTTTAAGATTTTTGAAACTATCAATATAATTTTTTTTAAAATAATTCATGTAAAAATTCATTATTCATCACAAAAATTGTTTTCTTTAATGTCCTTTTTATATATATATATATATTATTTGTAAAAGCAATTAAAAACTTATCTAATGTCATAGTTTTATTGCATTTTTATTTTACTATTCAGAGCAGATTTCAGGAAAAAAATGATTTACATTATTTTTTTTTTCTTTAGCAAGATTTTATGAATATAATTCCAGAAATAAATTCATTCATTTGTGAATAAGCCCTTAGTTTATTTGAAATCTGATAATTATGTGATTTTTTTTTTTTTTTTTTTTTTTTGCAAAAATTCCAAATTGATGTTTTTCACTGGAAATAGAAGCACTAAAATTCCTATAGTCTGCTATGGTCCCATGTTAGTGCAAAATGAAAACAAGACTTTTAACCAAAATTTTGAATATGCTAGAAAGGATTAAAAAAAAAATAATTAAGTCTACTTTGGTCCTTTCTCTTAATAATAGCTAACATTTTTATGATAAAACTTTGGTTTTATTATGTTTGAGGCCTTTTTTCATCAACTTATGCTGTTTTAGCAAAAAAAGTGGAGGTACCTATTTCATTCTTTAAGCTTTGGCATTATTAGCAATCTAGTAATAAAAATTTCTTACTGAAAATGTTAGCTTAAAAAAAACACATTTTTCTTACTTGGAAGAATTTTTTTTTTTTTTTTCGTTTTTTGTTTTTTATGTAAGTAAGAGGGAAAAAAAATTAAAAATGTCCTGTTTTCTATTTCCTTCTTGTCTGCCTTTTTTCTTTCTCTTTGTTCTCTCTCCCTCTTTATCTCATGTTTTCCTTTACCTTTACCTTTTTTTTTTTTCATTCATTCATCACTTTAAAAGTATGTTTGTTTATCTCTCTTCAGCAAATACCTTTTTTATGCTTGGCTTAAGTTGATCTAACATCTGGAAAATATTTAAAATGATTTAAATGACTTCTTTATTTAATGTCTTTTTTTCTCTCTCTAAATTGGAGATTTTTTTTTTAATTAATTGCCAACTGCTATAATACTCAGTGTTTATTTTTTTAAAATATTCTAAAATAATTGTACACAAATAAAGTATTATAACTCAAAACTGTAACTATTCACTTGTGGAAAATGAGATGAACATGAAAAATATTTTGCTTGGATTCTAATCAGACCTGGCCGTTTTTTGTTTTTTTTTGACTCTGCAAAATTATGATAGTTTTTTTTTTTACTAGCTAATTATTTTTTTGAACTTAGTAATTGTAATAGTTTTTTATAACCTGTACATATCTATGGTTAAAATCCATCTTCTAAAATCCTCTATCAGTTTTAAATGTTATACTCTGTATAAAACAATGACAAATCCAAAATATAAGAGAAGTATTCCTATTCTTCCTGAAGTGTCTTGGGATTCCAATTAAATGAGAATGCTAAGTTATACATATTTCATGAAGCAGATTACACTGCTTTTTAAGTTATTTGGGACTCTCTGCTGGCCTTTATTCATTAATTTCAGTAATGTAATATCACAGGGATGGTGGATAAGATTGGGGGTGGGTGAATATCCACAAAATTTCTTTACACTGACTTACATAAGACAGGAAAAAAAAAATTATAAAATTTTCATTGTTAAAATATTTTAGTTTGAATTTGTATTTTCATCACTTTTAAAGTGACTCAAATTAAAATTTAATTTGTGAGCTATCTATACAAGTTCTATAGAATATATTCTGATAGGGGTATGGTAGGAATATGATTTTTGGTCCTTTCCTTGGGAACTGAATGCAGTAAAATTGAAAACTACAAAATATATTGTAAATATAACTGTATCAAATATGTTGTAAAAAAATTCTAACTAATGCCAGTTATTAAAATTATATTCATAAATTTCCTCCACTTCAAGTTTGTTATTAGTTAAAAAATGGTCTGCAAATCCCGCTAGACATTCATAAGTCTATACCTGGCTGTCATGGTATTCAAATCTGATCACTTATTGATGAAAAATGCCCCATGGCTAAATTCGAAGTATGATACTTCATGCTCACTGATTCAATAGCTTATACCCCTCTACAACCACCTGTTATTAAAAGATTTTGCTGTAAACAAATAAGCATGTTTTCCCAGCCATGACTACTCAACCAATCTATCTGAAAAATATCTAAAAAAAAAAAAAAAATTAAATAAATAGCACAAACATTAACAGGAACATTTTTTTTTTTTTTTTTAATCATATCACCCCAAGAAAGGCGGTAATGCCACTGATGTGCCAGGGGCTACGTAAGAGTGAAAAGATTGGAAAAGAGAAAGCCAGAAACCACATCCTAAACAGGGAGCAAGGGATGAGCCCCTTCACCTGTTCAATAAACGTGACAAAAGGAATGAAAACTGAATAAATTGAACAAGCATTTACATGAGTTACCTAACTAATGGTAAAGATTTCTCTTTATTAAATTTGTTCAATACAAATTTACTAAATTATAGATTAAATTTGTATGAAAACTTATAATAGAAAAAAGATAAAATAAAAAAGGTATTCATAAGTGTTCTATCATTGGATACCAAAAGATAAAGTATGAAATGAAAAAAATTTTAAAGCCATAAAATAATACACCTTTTCCCCTTTTTATTCTCTTTACTTTCCTTTTCTCTCTTTTTTACTTTCTCTTTCCTATGCTTTTTATTCTTCTTTTGCTCATCCACTCTTTCTTTTCTCTACCTTTTTACTCATTCTTTTCTTTTTGCCCCCTCTCTTCATATCTCTAATTTTTTTCGTCTGTCAATCTCTCAAAATCTTTATTATAATCATTGCATATTATTGTTTCTTTCTCAGTTGTAGATTTTGTTTTTTAAATATTACATTTTTTTCTTCATTCTTTCAGTTTAAATATGAAATAAATCATTTCTCTAAATCTTAGATTTTAATCTTTCATTAAAAGAACTGCTTCATTTTTATTGTTCTTCATTTAAGTTATTTTCTTTTCAAAAATAGGTTCTCTTAATATTTATACCTGAAAGTTAAATCTGATAATTACAATGTCACTGTTATAGATTTTAGTAGCAAAGAAAAAATATTTTCTATCTTCTTGGAATATGTAATGACAAGCACAGTAAAAAAATCTTTTATCACTACAGTTCTATGCTGTAATACCTAATTTATAAGCAAAAACATTTCTTGGTTATTGTGATTGTTTTATATTATAGTTGTCCAAAACCTAGTGCTATATATATATATATATATATATATTGCCTTTTTCTTGTAAACATTAGTCCATTAATAATGGGGATATTGATAACTTTTCTTTTAGAGGGATTTTTTTTTTTTCTACTTTTATTAGAGAATCATATCTGGTGACACAAACAATGAATTAATTACAGATTCATTTACCTTTTTATAAATGCAAAAAAACTTCCTGATGAATATATAATGCATATCAGGAAAGTTTAGGCATTAAGAATTTCTTTGCATTGATGAATTACTAGCAGTATAGCCCAGCGTTGCTCGGTGTAATGAAAGCTTTAAAACTAATCCATGGTCCTGGAGCTCACACTCTTTGGACATTGGCACAAAAGACTAAAAAGCAATAGTTGTTTCCAGTTAAAGCAAAACCATAGACTGAAAGAAAAATGAATGGATGTAAGTCAAATTTTGATTTCCTGGTATCAATATCAAATGTTTTTTTTCATCGTAAACTGAATTTTGAAGGCTAAATAAGTCCTCTGAGTAAATGGTATCATGGTTGAGACTAAGAACTAAAATTATACCTACTTAGAGCCAAACCCAAGCAAAAACTAAAATAAAAGGGTTGAA
This sequence comes from Ascarosepion bandense, assembly GCA_037127315.1. Taxonomy (NCBI): domain Eukaryota; kingdom Metazoa; phylum Mollusca; class Cephalopoda; order Sepiida; family Sepiidae; genus Ascarosepion; species Ascarosepion bandense. The sequence goes on from JBBBDQ010001457.1 coordinate 501,481, forward strand.
AAAAAAAAACATACATACAGGCAGATAAACATACACACACAAACATCTTGCCTTTTATTAATATATATATATATATATATATATATATATATGTTAACAATTTTCTGCACTATTGTAAGAACTGCAACGTTGAAACTTCTGAATATCGTTTCTTATGTCTTTGTCTATGAGTGTATCAAATTTGATTAAAATCGGACCACTCCTTCTATAACCCAATTTTTTCGATTATCAATTTTCAATATTTATCGGGGGTACTTCAACACAAAACCTAGCTAAGAACACTCATAGACGCTTATAGTATAACTGTAAATTTTCAAGAAAATTGGTTCAGTCATTTTGGAGTCTATAGGTAACAGGGAGACACACAAACACACACACACACACACACACACACACAGTTCCATTTATAAATTTAGATTAGGTTAGATATCAGGAAATTTTAAACATTAATTTCTTTGCATTTATGAATTATAAAGTTAATGAACCTGTAACTAAGTCTGTATGTTCCTAAACTTGTCATTATTTCTGACAGTATTTTCCTTTTCATTAGTGGTTTTCCATAACATGAAATAAATGATAATTACATGTAGAGATAACAGAATAAGTGCAATGTTCATAAATTGTTCTGTTTTTCAGTGTTAAAAAGCATTTTTATTTCTCGGGTTATTGCAAAATATAATAATCCACTGATTAAAACAAAAATGACATTTTTCTTTTTTGACTCTACATTATACAATTACATACTTAGGCATGTATTATAAAAAAAATCTTAAAAGTAACCCTTTCCAACGAGTTTTTACAATCTATAGCTTTAAGGAGGAAAATATTGATATAAATCCTTGTTCACTGATTGTGCCTCAGATAATACAACTCGGAAATCATACACATGTATACTCATAGGTTTATGTTCTATATTAAAAAATGCATTATCAACACAATTCAAAGATAAGTCTTTTTTGAATTGAGTCGATAATGTTCTATGTCCCACTTTTATGACTATACGCTGTACCAAAAGCATGCGATATTTTCTGTGTATGTATGTATATCATGTAAATTTGCACTCATAGAAATATATCCTATACAGTGTCTCTTTCAATTTCTTTGTACATACATATATTCTCTTCCCTCTCTGCCTGTATGTTGTTGAGCCAAAACAAACTTAAAGCACCTTTTCCTATTCTCTGTATGCTTTGCTTGCCATTCAATCAATACGAAGACTCCTTGAGAAAAGATCCAGGTATTGATGAAAGTCTCCTATTGCTTTTGTATGCCTGTTAGCTAGGACTGGAGAAAAAAATCTTACCAGACCACCATCAGTGCCCAGTGCTTCAAAGTTGGTCTTCGTAAAGTGACAAGCCATCATGTGAAGCTGTAACTGGGGACCAACATGGGGACCTTATATGAAAGGGTACATAGAGTTGTGATTCCCCCAGGTAATAAACATGATTGCACTAGCAGCTACAAATAACTTTTTTATTTATTTATTTTTTTGTATCTATGCTGCATAGTTTATTTTGTTTTTCATTTGATCATTTGTAGGTGCTATTTTTAATGAAATTTCTTTTATTTTCTTTTTTCTTTTCATTACTTGTTGTTTTTTTCTTTACCCTCATTTTTCCATTTCTCTTCGTTTTCTTTTTTAATCTTTCTTTCTTTGAGTTTTTTTTTTACTTATTTTTTATTCCTGTCTCTCAATCTTTGTTCATTTATTTTCACAATCCCCCCCCCCCCAATATTTTTTTTTTATTCTTCTTGCATTCAATCATTGTCTTTATTTTCCTCTCATTTGTTCTAAAAGCTTTAACTTTTTCTTTTTTATTTTAGTTTTTAATATTCCCTTTATTTTTTCTCAACTCCAATTTGCATCCTTTCTCTCGACTCTTCTCATAATCTTAATGTCATCAGATAACATACGCATGAAATTAAGTACATTCATTGAAATATTTGCACAATATGTACAAATTTACATTTTTTATGGAATTGCATTTAGCTATGAGCTAGAAAAGGTGTATGTTTATTTTTCACAATATAAATTCAAACAATACACAAATTTCATTAAAAAAAACCTCTTAGAATGGAATACTACAATAAACAAGCAAATACACTAATAGTGATTATAATTATGTCTAAATTTCTAATATTTTAATAACTCTGATTGTTTTACATTATATGATTAAGCAAATAACATATATTGAGAATAAAGAATAAGCTTTTCATATGATTTGAACTCACATCTGTCTTTGCCTGATATAGACAGCACTTTATCAATTAAGCTAAAAAAAGTCTAACAAGCATTCAAATTTAGCCAGAAAGCTACATTGCTCATTAACCAACTTTCATTTCATATGAGGCTATTGCTTGTTAGTTTAATAGCTATATATTTTGCACCATCATGAGTTGTTCACGCAACAATAATTTTTTCAAAGTAGAATTTTTGTAAGAATAGTACAAAACAATACCCTTAACTCCAGTTTCTTGTTTGGTCTTGTGTTAAACTAAACTTAGTAAATATCTTAATTGTCTTCCAATATACAAATTACCATATAAGATAAAGTGTACAGTATTAAGTTTCTCTGTCAGTTAAGTGCCATACGTGATACACGCTTGAGCGATCATTTCTCTTTAGAGACATGACTGACTGGGCAGAAGATTATCCAGTAGTAGGTTGCTAGTACTTTCTGCAGTAGACTGGTTGCCAGCCAAGGCTATAGAACCCAATCTGTCCTGTTATTTAATATATAACTGGAGGGAAGAGACAGATTAATATCTTTTCCAAGGGTATTTGCACATAAGTGAATGCAAAGAATTCAATTGAAATTCGAACTTGGCTCCTCGATTTCTTGTTCTGAGTCGATATCCGCTGCTCTACAACACACGTCCCTCTACTTCCCCCAAATTACTATGTTAATTTTTTTTTTCTTTTTGTTTCTTAATGACATTATCTATAATGATCTGAAAATCCAGGCATCATGAAGTTATGCTGATATGTTTTAAAGAAAAAAAAATTCCTTCATGGTTTTTCTGCTAGTCCAATTGGTCTTCAATTTATTAAGATTAATTTAAAAAATATAACTTCACACTGCAAATGAACAAAGCCGACAATCTATTTTCTTACTTTCGTCAACAGACGTCTGTTATAAATTTGTCATAATTTTAGATATTAGATAAACTTGAGGTATATTCATATGGCACCAATAATGCCACATATTTGAATGGCCAGTACTTTAAGCTGCATTAGATTCTCCCAACAAATAGTCAAATTGTTATAAGTATTAATATGCACTTAATGCATCATATAAAAATACTGTAAATGCTTTAGTGTAATAATAATAATAGTTAATTTTTGTGAATGGGTAGTCTTTAAGTCCCTTTACCTTCTCAAATCCAAGTTTTGTGAGGGTATTGAAAAGTTATCAGGCCAAGAACCCTTTTCACAAAAAAATTAAATCTGATATTTGGTCATGTGGTCAAATTTTGAGAAGTGATTTGAACAAAACTTTTTAATATACACTTTTATTTATTTTTTTATGTCTCAAGTTTTTCATGTTTTTTTCATTTTTACTTCCAGGATGTAGTTAATCATAACTCTTAAGATTCCTTTTCTTTGAATTACCATACATTCTTGAGAAAGATATTAGAATAGTTTCCTATTGCCTGGTTTTAGACTACCCAAAGCTATAGATCTGTTTACTCAATTATTTAACCTATAGCTGGAGGGAAGAGGTGATTAATGCCCTTTCTCAAGGGTATTTGTGCAAAAGTGAATGCAACAGACTAGCCTGGAATTTTAACTGTTTACCAATTCCACTTCCCACACTGATATCAGTTACAGTAAATTAATAGAAAGGTTTAATTTAGTGGAAAAGACTGCTCTGGTTCCTCAGCCATTAAAATATTTTTGTCAAATTAGAAATTCATATTTCAAAGTTAACTTAAGACATGCAAAACAAAATTCATTCAGTCAGTTAAGTGCCATACGTGATACACGCTTTGGGCAATCATGTCTTGAAAGAGACATGACTGACTGGGCAGAAGTTTATCTTGCAGTAGGTTGCCATTACTTTCTGCGGTAGACTGGTTGCCAACCAAGACTATAGAACCCATCTGTCCTATTATTGGACTCGTAGCTAGGGGAAGAAGTGATATATTATTACATAGTAATTAGTGGTGGATCAGTTTATTACTTCATAACAGAAAACCGATCCCCCACTTTATGACCAGTAGAAGCCTTAATCATGATTCCAACTATTCAGTCAGTCACTCAAGTGCCATACGTAATACACGCTTTGAGTAGGTAGGTTGCCATTGCTTTCTGCGGTAGACTGGTTGCCAGTCAAGGCTATAGAACCCAATCTGTCCTATTATGTAACCCATAGAGAAGAGATGGATTAATACCTTTCCCAAGTGTATTTGTGCATAAATGAATGCAAGGAATTCAGCTGGACTTCAAACTCGGCTCCCCGGTTTGTCGTTTGGAGTCAATATCAACTGCACCACAACGCACATCCAAAACAGAATTCAGTCAGTCAGTTAAGTGCCATACGTGATACACGCTTGGGCGATCATGTCTTGAAAGAGACATGACTGACTGGGAAGAAGATTACCCCGTGGTAGGTTGCCATTGCTTTCTGCGGTAGGCTGGTTGCCAGCCAAGGCTATAGAACCCAATCTGTCCTATTATGTAACCCATAGCTGAAGGGAAGAGATGGATTAATACCTTTCCCAAGCGTATTTGCACGTAAGTGAATACGAGGAATTCAACTGGAATTCGAACTCGGCTCCCCGGTTTCTCGTTCCGAGCCAATATCCACTGTACTACAACACACATCCTTAATTACTGTGCTTAATTAATAAACAGAATTACTCAACCAAAAATACCATTTTTTTTTTTATTTCTTTCATGACCAACCCCAGTAATAATTTATCAGACACCAGCATTAAATCATTGACATAATCATTTCAATGTTTCTTTCAAATGAAAATTATTTATCAGTAATCATCTAATTTTAACTAAATTATTAAGTCTGAGTCTACTTGAATTTTACTTCTAAATCCTTTTACTTGTCGACCAAAATAACAAAATAGATACAGTACTCACATTCACATCTATCAAAGTGGCATTGATTTTGGTCTGGCAGGGTGGCAAGCTGACAGATTCTGGAAAGGCAGTAGAAATAGTTTTTGAAAGGCAGAAAATTGAATTCATTGGGATTATCCACCCTTGATTTTTTTTTTTTTTTTTTTTTTTTTTTAAAGGTAAATAAGACACTATATAATCCTGTACTTATTAATAACAGGAAATAACTTTTAAAGTCTTTAAGAAAAATGATTTTAGAAAAAGCTGCCCTGTTGAAATGCCTGTTCTTGTTTAAAAAATGTAGATATTTTTTATTATCATCAAACAACTATGAAGTAACAATATTTTTCTTTGATTTGTTATACAAATGAGAGAGTAAGCTGAGTCATTGCCAAACAACCTTTCTCTCACAGTACAACAAAGTTAATACAAAGAAAATAGTAACAATTATTCAGAAATGTTTTTAAACTAAAATAATGTATTCAGTTAATTATTATATATCTTTTGATATGAATAAGAATTTACCTAGATTATACCAAATATGAGACAATTGTCTAGTTTATGGTAGTAAGTACCAACTTTCTATGTATAGTTTCTAAGTTTCTCATTATTGATTTGTAACCCAACTATTTCCTGAGAATAAATGCTTACATTTGAATTGAAGATATTAAATTTATCTTTAAATTTATCACAAATTAAATTTACATCATAATATCTATATGAATAAAGTTTTTTTTCTCTTTTTTTTTAAATTGTATCACCCAAAGCAAGGCATTATACTGTCACTGTTGTGCAGGGGGTTACATAGGAAAAAAAAGTTATTAGGAGTGACAGAATACAGGAGTGTCAGGAAGCAGGTAGGAGAGGGATGAGAAAACTGCAGAAATAAGATGAGAGGATGCAATTTAGTGAGATAGATGACTATTGAGTTTACATTTAAATTCTTGGAGATTGTAGCTATCAAGGAAGCAAGTAAACGGAAGGGAATTCCACAGGTGAGAAGTGCGAGAAAAGAAGCCGCTGGAGTAGGATTTGCATTTACAACTTGATAGCAACAAGATATTAAATATGTATGGAGGGAAACTATTCCAAATAGCTATTGGCATCTTTTATTCTTAACTCAGTCTGCTTTCCATGTGTTAAAAATACTGCCAGACATTTGGAAATGACATGCTGGACTGCTTGGCATTCATGCCAGAAGCTCCAATATGAACATTTCAGTGTGTTTGGGTGTCGATCTGAGGACAGGGCAGACAATTTCTGCACCCACATCACATCTAGTCATCCAAATCCCCAGACTGTATCCCCCATGATGATTACATTTGAGCCAGAGACTAACAAAACTTCTTGTAAAATCAAAGATGAACTGAAGGCAAGGATTATGGCAGCATTCATCAACCTAAACCAAGGAGACCATTCGGAAGAGTTGCACAAGATTCCAAAGTCATCAAGAGGCATTGGGTATTCGGCATGACAGTAAACTGCATCCGGCAGCAAGGCTTTTGAGTGGGAGGTTGTGAGGAGCATGAAACCGCTCATTAATTGCTGTTGTTCTCCAGTTCCACTCTGACCCGGGTTGGTAGTACCTGTTAGTCCCAACTATGGGCAAATAGTTTATCCCCAAACTGGGGTCAAAACACTATGAAAATATAAAAATAGACTTTTATAGAAAAATATACATTTCCAACATTACATTTTTGAAGGAACAAAAATAATTGCCATCATAAATTTCTGAAGGGAAAAAATTACCAGCAATACATTTTTGAATACAAAACTAGAAGACATCTTCAGTTTTCTGAAATAAAAATAAAAAATATACAGCTAGGATTATTTACACAAAGAGAAATGCCTTGAAAACATGTTCAAACTTCTCTAAAACCCTACTTTATATTCAATGTAAAACAAAAGAACAACTATTTCAAAACAAAGCAAGCCCTCCTGAGAAACTTAATGTTAAAAAAAAAAAAAAAAATTATCCTGCCTAACTCTATCAAAATTCAACATAAAAGTTGCTACTACTATATCCAAAACAAAAGACTTGGTCACTGCTAAACAAAACAATAAGCTAAAACCGGAAGAAGTTTACTCCATTGCCTGTAATAATTGTCATAAAATATACATAAGAGAACCTCAAGGAATCTAAAAGATTATATGAACACAAAAGGGACATTTTAAAAAATAACATCAAATGCATTGCTTGCTCATCATAACAAGACCAACTACAATTTTGACATAAAAAAGTGCTACTGTTCTCAAGGGAGAAAATAATTTACTATGACATAAGTCAAAATAGTACTTCAGTCACATGGTCATCTACAGTAAGCTTGTACCCTGGCTCTTAGAACATTTCACCATTCCTATCAGATCTAATATCACAATGAAATACCTACTTACAAAATAATTCTAAATGAATTTAGCTAGGTAAAAAAAAAAAAATTATAAAATTCTATAATTTCCAGCACCCCTCCGTTGCACATGTGTAGTCATACCGACATAACAAATTTAGTCTGAAGTCCTAATGGATGAAATATGTCCAAGTACACATTTCCATTTTGTCATTCAGTTTCCTTAATATTGTTCTTTTATCATCCTCATCTCATGAGGAAATTATTTAATAAACAGAATTTAAAAAACAGCTACAATTAAACTAGTAACATGGAGAGATTGATGATAATAATAATAATAAATGTAGAAAAAAAGATGTTAAATAATATCGCAGAGTCAGAGAAATGCTCATTGAATGGGATGTGTTTGAGACATCATTGTGTATGAAGCTAAAATAACCAATGAAGACAAAATCAAATGTAGGAGCAGCAGGAGAAAGTGCAAGAGATATTTCTAGAATGAGCTTGGGCAATAAAAATATACAAGAACAGTTTTGCAGTTTCTGATTTTCTGGAATATCATAGAAAGTGGAAAAGAAGCTTCAAATATGGTGGGAAATAGTTGCCAAAGCCTATAATGAAACGGGAATAAAGTGTGGTATGTGTTTTACTGAAAAATTGATCTTTTTACTAAGAATGGATGTTATCATATTAAGAAAAATGAGTTGGTGACTATGAATATGGAATAAATATTTACTTGATGAAAGAAAACAATCATCCTGGTTAGTCAGATACATTCATTCTCTGGTAGATAAAATATAATGTGCTAAATAATGCTCAAATTTCACATCGTTTGAGTTTTGATTAACGGTATATCAACCTCTGTGGGTTATTTAATACCAAAAAGGTGGGGTTTTAAGGTATTTTTTTAATGTTCGGTTATAGTTAGGTTAATTTTAGTCTGATTTTTATAATTTTTTGTTATTCTTTTTTATTTTAGAAAACTGAAGATGTCTTATTGTAATAATTTTTCTTCAAAAATGTATTGTTGGTAATATTTTTCATTCAAAAGTGTATATTTTCTATGAGTATATATAATGTCTATTTTTATACTTTCATGGTGTTTTGATCTCACTTTGGGGTTTAACTCTTTGCCCATAGCTGGGACCCTAACAGGTGCTACCACTCTGGATCAGAGTGGACCTGAGAACAACAGCAATTAAGAGGTAGTTCCATGCTCCTCATAACCTTCCAATCAGAGGCCCTGCTGCCGGATGCAGTTTACCATCATGCCCAGGACCCCACCATATCGTGATTGCAAAAGCATGAAACACTAGGTTGAAGAACCTTGCTCCTTTTATAGCTTTATTTTATGTTTTATATTTGGCATATTTTTAGAGAAGAGTGCTCTATATCAAAGATAGACCATTTATAAATGCAGAGAGTGTGGACATAGTTTAACACTGCGAAGTGATTGTCCATTCTATACTTCACTACAATCTGACATAGCAATATCTATAAATTGGCAGTTATTAGCTCAATTTTCTGAAATTTTTATTGTAGTGTGATAATGGCACATTAAATTGAATCCTTTGATAAGCAAGGGTATTATTTGAAAATCAATGTCTAAAATAAACTTTGTCACTAAATTTCAAAATCCCTATATAACTATTTTCTCAAGTGAAACCACAAACTTTCCAACCAACTCGTATAACTCATTTTTGAGAAGAATGAAGAAATTCATACCTATGTACAAGAATAAAATGAGATTTTTATATATTATACATTTTATTAAAAACATTTGAGTTTGTTTTAATATTTTCATATTAAAATTTATACAAAAATATAATTGTTTCTGCTAAAAGCGGGCGATTATTCTTGGTTAAACTCATTTTTCAAAATTTGACCAAACAAATTTATTTCCTTCTTGATCAGGCTGAGAGCTTTTTAGCATCCCATTGTATTATGAATGTCAGGCAATGTAATGATAATCACTTGTTATAATATTAATTTGATACTCTTGAATATTTGTGACAAAATGCAAAGTGGTATTTTTGTTCAGTTAAGTATCATTTTTTGTTATTGGTACAGATATATAAAGTGATATTTCTATTAAATGTCTCTTTATTTAGCCTACGTACCTCTGTAAATGTTGTGGGTGTGCATTGTGGTACAGTGGATATCGGCTCGGAACGAGAAATCGAGGAGCCGAGTTCAAATTCCAGTTGAATTCATTGAATTCACTTACGCGCAAATACCCTTGAGAAAAGTATTAATCCATTTCTTCCTTCCAGTTATGGGTTAAATAACAGGACAGATTGGGTTCTATAGCCTTGGCTGGCAACCAGTCTACCGCAGAAGCAATGGCAACCTACTGCGGGATAATCTTTTGCCCAGTCAGTCATGTCATTTTTGAGACATGATCGCCCAAGCATGTTTCACGTGTGGCACTTTAACTGACTGACTTCTGTAAAATCAAACCACAACAATTATTTTGGTATTGAGATTGTAATTCATTCCATACAAAAATTAGTCATTTAACTGACAATTAAAAATCTGGTTGTTTTTCTGGGTTTTTAAAATAAGCTTAAATAAAAATTGCATACTCTTTTCTAGTAATATTTAATCAATTGATATTACTTGTAAAACAAGCTATTAATTTGCCTATCTTTAGAAGTTCCAAAGAGACTATGCATTCTTTTCTAAACAGGTTTATTTTTAGTTACATTGTATTTATATTCTGCACGAGTAAATATTTTACAGTAAGAAAAATATAATTGATGCAAAAAACTGGGTAAATGATTTACTTTGATACATTAGAAAAGTAAAATACAAGAAAAGCTCTCTTAGATTAAAAAAAAAACAAAAACAGGCCTTTGTAAAATGACTTTACTCTCTAACATGTTATGAAAAATGTTCTCTCACTCACACACACACATTTTCTAAACATCTCTTATATTTAAGAGTATATAATGTCTATTATGTTTATTCATGAGCCGTTCTAAACATCGTGTTTTGGCTTTAATTTCAGGTGAAAAAAACAAATTCTCCAACTATTATAATAGTGCCTCTTGAACAGTCCATCAGTGCAACCAATGTACACCTTAACGTTAACCATCTTGATGGTGGATGTTTTTATGTTAACATCCCTGTAACCTCCCTGAAGATTGCTCAGGTTAGCCAAAAGCTTAAAACCAACATAAAAAAAATATCCAAATGTTGGAGAATTTTTGTCTTTATTTTCAACTGAAATTAAAGCCAAAATATGATGTTTAGAATGGCTCATGATTAAACATAGACATTCATTGTCTCTTATATTTAACAGTATATGTTTAGAAAATTATCTGCTGCCTTGATACACACATATATATATATATATATATATATATATATATATACACACACAAACTTTGTTAGTATTTTACTCCTGTAGACTTTGCCTCATTATGCTTTTAAGTGTCTTTAATAAAAAAAATATTTTTGAATAAAATGTAGCCTAGATTTGTTTCGCACTTTAAAAAAAATATTGATAATACAATTTACTTTTCTTTTTAACTGTACCCCTATCTTTCCCACAAACCTGTGTATATGCTGAGCCATCATCAGTTTTGAAAGATTCTAATATTCTTCCTCTTACACTTTGAGAAAAGGTTGCTATATTAATAGTAGCAACCTCATGAGCAGTACTAGTAAACTGAAAATGTTTTAAGAAATAATGTCAGCTAAACGAAATGTATGCCTTTGAAAATGAAAAGCTGCATTTGCACTTAATTTCAGGAACTTTTCTTGTTATTTCTACACCTTTCGGAATTGACCATCCATCAAAAAGTATTTGAATTTTTTCACATTTTTCTCTTCTCATTAACAAGCTTCCTTCACCAACATTAAGCCATAATTTCCAGATTTAATGATATTGACATTTTGTACAGCAAGGGTGTCTGTAGCTTAAGCAAAGTTAATTGATATCGCAAATGTTAAATAACTTTTAAAATCATTATTTTCATAAGTACATAAATAAGTTTGCAGCCTCATAAGAAAGCATTTAATTTTCAATATAATCTCCTCCTTTATCAATGCATTAAATTCAGTGGTGAATATTAATCCTACATTAAACGTTATATAGTGAAAATTTTAGATCAAATTTCAGCTAATAACTATAAAGATCAGCCCTCTTATAATTAAATTTTTACATAGAAAAATTGGAAAATTATACAATAAAAAAATGATTTAGTTTATCATAATTTTTTTTTTTTTAATGTTGTTTCTTTGATTGTTTGAATTTAAACTTTAACTGTTTTTTAGCTCAATAGTTTAATTAATTTTCATTGTAAATTCCATAAAAAATTAAATTCTTAAGCTTCTATGTTTAGTGACATAAGTTGCTGAAAAATTCATCTGACCAAATGAACAAACACAGGTATTTTTTTAAAAATACCTTCTTGATCAAAGCAAGAATTTTTCAGCACCCCTTGGTGCACATGTACACACACACACGCCATTTTTATTTCCCAAAGAAATGAAAAACAGAATTTCTATTTTTGCTACTGACTTACTGAAACATTTTATTAGAAAAAATGTTTTTACATCTTAAGTTTTCAAGTTGAATACTGTGCAATCATTTTTTTATAGAAATAATGAAAATGTGTTTAATTTTATATTTTGCATAGAAGCCTATTAGATTTTAAGTTTACCATATTTTTGGCTCACATGTGTTATATATATTTACACATGTAAAGTTTAGGTGCGTATCAATAAATCTGTAAGGTATCAATTTTTTTTTTTTTTTGACTACTAATTCATTTAGTATATTATTTGGTATTTTATTCTTCACAGGCAATCCATACAGTGAAGAAGGTGAAGATGAAGAGACGCAGAATTCTGAATTACTTGGAAGTTCAGGTAAATCCATTTATTTATCCTCATAGATTTATCACACAAAAAATTATTTGGTAACTGATTTTTGTGTAAAATTTATTTTTATAGTTATTCAATGTTTTTAAATGTTATAGTTTTCATATTCAGAAAAATGAATATTAAAGGATTTTAAAAAATTATTGAATGCAACAAAAGACAAAGTTGTGGAGAGCCATGATCACCTATGCTCTAAAATGACTTTGCAAAGATTCACCAAGACTTTTACTTGGAAAAACTATCATATTTTTTGAAAATAAGTTTGTGAGGAACAAGCACAGTGGCAATTGTGGAACTCTGAAAGTCAGTGGTGAATTAAGGGTCAAACTTTTTCTGAGTAGGAGAAGGGGGCAAACTCAAGCAGCGTCTTCATTTTCATGTGACCCCCCGCTTATCGTATACACAACTTAGGAATGACTTTGAGTATAAATATGTTACTTTACTAAATTAAACGGAATAAATTTTCATTCATACTAGTAGAGTTCTAATCTATTTTTAGCTTCTTTTCCACTCTCAAGCTGTTGGATCACAAAAGAGGTTAATTTCAAAACAAAATCAAAGGGTTAATACTAACATCAATACTAGCAGATTAAAACTTTTAAGCACAAAAAATGTGAGGAAAAGAATGACTATGAAAATAAAATAATGCAACAAAATCAATCAAAATGCTGTGGACACCACAGCCATACAAAAATCAGCTAAAAAATTAATTTGTTTCTAGCAAATTCCAATCATATTATCAAAAAGCTACTTTGAAATAAGGAAATAATTTAAATATCATTTTTCCATGACCCTGAAACAAAACATCAAATAGGGCAACTGGATTGACGCAAATCCAAACTTCTTTTTGACAAGCCAAACTTATGGTTTGTGCAACAGATGTCTTTTCGGTACATTATGTTGGCAGTCACTCCATGCAGCATGAGAATTTATTTTTGAATTACCACATCTTTTCCGTGTTTTTTTTTTTTTTTTTTTTTTTTTTCATCGTTGAAATCCAGTTTTAGTAAATGCGTCAACTGCATTGCCATATGTTGGTGGGGCAAAGTGCCTACACACAAAACAGAACATTGCATCACGTTCTTGTGAATATTCGGCCCATCAGTATTTGTTGAACCAAGCACTTACAAATGACCGAGCATGGCTCTTTCCTTCACTGTGCTTGGGATATTCTCATAAACATGGTTAAATTGGAATACCATCAGCAGATTGGGATATGTCAACTTGTGTGTTATCATTCTTCTATTTTTGAGATGAAAGTCCAATAACAGTTGCAGAATATTCAGCATCTAAATTCTAACTTTTGCAGTTACTCCTGCTTCATTAGTGCTGCTGTTTGTTGTTAAAGTGCATTTTTATAATTAAAAAATTTATCTGTAATGCAGTGTTGGTTTATAGTTGTAGTGTCGTGTGTGTTTGTGCTGTGTTTTGTAAAAAAAAAAAACAATGTTTGGAATAGCCATAAAAAATTGAATATGAGAGAGACAGACATATGGTTTTCTTGATCGTTTGTTTAAACAAAGAATCATTTCAGTGTTCAGTGGTGACCACTATAAACAGGGAAAGAAGAGTTCTAAGTTGTTTTTCTATCAACCTCTTTTTAATTCTTTTACTAAATACCAGCATTGTCAGCAAATCTCAGTAGGGTGTATGAGTTTGTGATCTTGGTTGGAAACATTGATAAACAATTCAGGCCCCCTGCAATGTCTAACTCTCTATGTGGTGGTGGGCAAGCCAGTCTGCATATTTCTGAGACATAGAAATTTGGCATGTGGGAATTTGGTGCTGATTATCTTCAGTAGATTGGAGAAAATTACTAACCAATTCTTTCACTCAGCCATAAATCACTGGCTGCCTATGTATCTACATATCAAGTTGGGGACATTATTTCTAATTAACAGCTTTCTTCAGATATGAAAATATGATTTCGCTCTCTAACGTATCTGTTTCTATCTAGCTGGTTGTTTTATTTTGTTTGTTTTCCTTTCAAGCTGGTCTCTGTATCTCTTTAAAAAGCTAAATGAAAAAGAAAACAGTGAGAACAGTGCTGAAGATCAAATCTTAGCAAAATCAGACGGGTCAGTTTCATAAACTTTTGAAACTTATAAGTAGAGGCCAATTGAGGGACAAGCCTAAATTCTGGGAGAGCCTTGACCCTTTCTGCTCCCCACCCCTCAGTAGAATCGCCACTGAGCAAGCACATAATTTTTCATGCGATTTTATAATTTTTTTTCTTTTCAGTACATAAATTATATATAAAATGTCCAAATATTTTATTTATCTAAGCACTTTGGGCTATACTTTTTAGCTATTAACAAGGATAGATTTTATTTTACTTTTGACTGAATATGTACATTGTTTTATTTTCCAAACACAGGCAGCACATTGGGGCCATGTTCATAATAAAAGTTAATAAAAATGAGAAAGCCAACACTCAACAATATCAACTAGGAACACAGCCACAATGTGCTGACCATGTTTTGAGAATAAAACAATGTAGATATTCAGTCATAAGTAAAATAAAATTCATCCCTTATAATGATTAAAAGTATAGCTAAAAGGGCTTGGATAAATAAAATATTTGGACAATTTGTATAGAATTTATGTACTGAAAAGAAAATATAAGATAACATGAAAAATTGTATAAAATAAATTTAACTGCAGCATCTTGCCCATCATTTTTAATGAAACTTCCATGCATATATATATATATATATATATATATATATATATATGGTTTATACTGCAACTATGCTGAGCAGACCTTAGTGACAGTTTCTGGGGGAGAGCACATTATATGGGCATGTAGATGAGTGGTTAAAATGTTCACTTTCTGACCATAAAGCCTGGGTACGACTCTCACAGTGGTCGATTTGTCATGAAGGTGACTTCTTAATGTGATCGGCCTGAAAGAGGCAATCCAAACGTGCAGCACCTTTGGAAGGTGTCTGAAAAACCATACCACGGGCTGATCCAAGCCTTGTGAGTGAAACTGGGTAGATGGCTCACTTTGAGGAGTCACTGATGGTTAGGTTAGCTCAATCACAAGTCATCGTGACCGAGGGTTTGAGCGTCCTGGCGTTGTTCAGACTGTTGTTCATAACAGATAAGTCTCTCCCAAGGTCTGCTCAATATAGTTGCAGGATAAACTGCAGGTGGGCTCTGTGGGTGTTGAACAAACAAGTGTGTCTGAGCAGGTGCCTGCAATGGGAATTAGCTAGCCACCCTGGTAGACGAGTATCCTCGAATACAAGTGGCCAGCCATTGTGTGTGTGTGCGTGCATTATATATAATACTCTGGAGATAATATCCATCGAGCTCTCTATTTTCATGTAATTATTCATTTATATTTAATAAAATCTTTTGGATTATGCTCTCCGTCTTTATGGGTTTGCTATTCTCTTATATATATATGAGCATTGTGCAAAAGTATCAGGACAAGAACTGTTATCTTTTTTGAGGCATATTGACAGAAAAGAAAAAATTTAATTAAAGTAATTTGATTTGATTTACTCAAATGCTTTCACAAGAAAAAAAATACTTGTTACAAAATAAATTTAACATTTGGTATAATAGCCTTTTGCTTTGATCACAGCCTTCATTCTGTCAGGCATTGACATCACAAGCTTCTTCAATGTATCTAATGGTATCTCCTGCTAAGCAGCTTGTATTTGTTCCCAAAGTATGTCTTGAGAAGTAACATTAGAGTTATCATTTTTTTTTTTATCCAAAATATCCCATAGATGTTCAATAGGATTAAGATCAGTTTTGTGGGGAGCCAATTCAAATTTCAAAGCCTTCCTTCCTCTTCAGTTAAATAATTCTTACAAAAGTTTGGCTTTTCACCCTGTATTTAAATTAGTGAGTTTTTTTGGAAAATCATCCCTGTCCTAATGCTTTTGCATATTACCAGTAGTGTGCGAAAGTGTTAGCACAAGGGTAATTTTAAACTTTATTTTGATGCCTCATAAAAGATAAAATAGTTCTTGTCCTAATACTTTTGCACAGTACTGTGTGTGTGTGTATATATATATATATATATATATAATCAGATACATAACTGGACAGGATAATCCAAAAAGATATATTTAATATAAAATATTAAAGAGATGGATCCATATAGAGAGCTCCCTGGATATTATCCAGAGCAATATGATATGCATAAAGAAAAACTCAACACATCATCTAAAGAGGTTATCAACTATAATTTATTTTGACAAGTTTTTAGTACCCATCTCATCAGTCCACAAATTACAAATGGTTTAACTTTATCAGAAGAGCCAAAAAAAAAAAAAAATCCAGCCTAATTGCATTTACCTTTGGAAAAAAACATGAATCTTTCTTTCCTCCCCATTCAGCTACGAGCTGCATTGCAATGCGTGGAGTGATTTTTAGAAAGGCATTCATTATAAAAGAATAACTGTGAATTCGGTGCTCACTAAACAAACCTGGCAGTGTAAGGCCCATTACCTCCATGTGTGAGAAGTTTGCAAGTGGATTGAATCAGGCAATAGACTGAACAAAAGACATAAAATATGAGCAGGTTCCAAAAAATTGCCCTTCTGATCAATAAAGGATTCCCCAAAATAGATTTGGTGTGTGTGTGTGTGTGTGTATATATATATATATATATAGTTGTAAGTTTAAATGTATTTTTTGACAGTATTTATTTATTTATATATATATATATATATATATATATATATAAATAAATATAATAGATGTGATATAAAAAAATATTAAATGTATTTTTTAAAATATCCAAAAACTCTATCGCTTTCTACATCACGTGATGTAAACATCTCGCGACAGACACTTCTCACGACAAATGCTTCTAGTTTAAATTTTAAAATCATTTGTTTATGATGAAAGGCCGAGGCCGGTCTGAAATATCAAAAATATATATATATATATATATATATAATAATAGAAATAAATAAATACTGTCAAAAAAATACATTTTTAAACTTACAACTTTTTAGAAGTTTTTCCTATACATTTTAAGACAGTATAAGTGGATCATTATTATGCTTGCTCTCTCTCTATCTATCTATCTATATATATATATATATATATATATATATATATATATTGTTTGTATAATATACAAACCAGTTTTTTTAATATCTAGTTGGCATATTATATGCTATACAAAACTTATTTTTGTGTTTTTTACTTTTAATAGAGATCATCACAAACAAATAAAAATGTCTGGTATATATGTCAGAAATCCTTTCTGCATTATAAAAAACATGTATCAATTTAAACTGCTTTTTTGCCATATTTTAATAACATCTGTTGCTGATAAACATTCAAATGAGACCAAAGCTAACATTACTAGAATTATCAATGAATGTAGTTTGCAGTTGATTTTTCTTTTTGGTATTCTATCCTATTTTGAGGTATTTTATTTCTTCATCTGTACACCATATGTTTCTGTTTATTTGTACAACTTTCTGTGAATTATTAATTTGTTGAAAATTCATAATTTATATTCAGAAATACTTTGGATTTCATTTATATTTTTTAACACCATAGGTGTCCAGCAAAATGTTAAGCAACTATATTTAGGCAGAATTCTTTAACAGATAGACTGCAAAAAATCAACTTTATCTATATATTAATTTCTACAATACTGTAAAATCTAGCAACCCCTTCTCTCTTTTAGCTCTCCCCCAACCCCTCTCTTTTCCACTATATACCATTCAATCTGTCTTCTCTATTCCATCTTATATTTAGGCCAGCTCAATAGGTTTCTTTTTTTTTATTAAATAAGTTTTCTTTAAAATAAAGTTTAAACTAAAGTGTTAAAAATTTTGATTCTCCATAAATAGTTTACCTACTTGAGGGTAAATTTCTTCAAACGCTAAAGTAAAAAAAATTGATTTTTATTCAACTAATTTTTTTCTGCAGGATTTCCTGATGTTTTATCACTTCATGTCTAAGTAATTTTACAATAAAATCTGAATTTACAAAAATGTTTAAATTGTTTTCTTTTCTCACAAGATAACTCCAGTTTTATGTTAGATTAAATTTGATCCCATAAAAACAGTACTGATTTTTAACACCTTTAATTATATCTGGTATGAGTTTTCATGAATTGTGCTCATTTTCTCTCAAAATTCTTAAGTTATTTCTGTTTATTTCTTTAAAGCGTTGTCAATTCTGAATGTTTCATGTTTTAAATTTGTATATGAACAGTATATTGTTGGTTTTATTGCGAAAAGCTTTTCACAGGTTTAAGTATAAATTGGTATTGATAATAGCAAATGTGCCATATTGCTTCTCATTAATAACAATTTATTTTAACAATTGCATGAACAATGAAATTGCTTTCATTATTTTTAACTGCTAGATGATATTGAGTTTTTTATTATTGTTATTAATGCTTTCATTAGTTTTAGCTGCTTTTTTTTTTTTTTTTTTTTTTAAACAATACTGATTTTTAACACCATTATGAATTATGAAGGCTATTATGGTCGTATTTTCTGTTTTAATTAGTTCTAATTAAGCTTCTTTTTTTTTTTTTTTTTTTTTTTAACAATACTGATTTTTAACACCATCATAAATTATATCATGAAGGCTTTTATGGTCGTATTTTCTATGTGTTAACTTTATATAAATATATATATATATTTATTTATGTAGTGAAAATTTTAAATTAATGCCATCATTTAATTATATTAATGAGAAGCAATATGGCAAATTTACTATTAATATTTGTCTTCTGAACATAAAATATGTAAGAATTGTCCAAATGTTCTATATATCCAAGCATTTTTAGCTATTCTGTAAGCCATTATCAAGGATTTTTTTAACTGAATAGATATTTTATATGTAAGTATCTCTATTGATAACTGTTATTTTTATTTTCCAAACATAGTCAGCACATTGTGACCATGTTCATAGATGATATTGAGTTTTTTTTATTATTGTTATTAATGCTTTCATTAGTTTTAGCTGCTTTTTTTTAAAACAATACTGATTTGTAACACCATTATGAATTATATTATGAAGGCTATTATGGTCGTATTTTCTGTTTTAATTAGTTCTAATTAAGCTTCTTCTGTTTTTTTGTTTTTTTTGTAAATATATAATGTGAGTCTTCTTGTAGAGTTATGGCCAATATAATTATTCATGAATTTGGTTTGATCAGGAACAGTCAATCAGTTAAATGCCATACATGATACATGCTTGGACGATCATGTCTTAAATGAGACATAACTGACTGGGCAGAAGATTATCCCACAGTAGGTTGCCATTACTTTCTGCAGTAGACCGGTTGCCAGCCAAGGCTATAGAACCCAATCTGTCCTGTTATTTAATATATAACTGGATGGAAGAGACAGATTAATACTTCTTCCAAGGGTATTTGCACATAAGTGAATGCAAAGAATTCAACTGAAATTCAAATTTGGCCCCATGACTTCTCATTCCAAGCCAATATCCACTGCACCACAACACAGTTCCTTAAAGGGCATGTGGATTCAGGAATAATATTAGTACTCAATAATTTACAGAGAACTAATGCTATTTGCTCCTGTAACATCTCTCTGACCATAGCTCAATTAGTACCCATTTAAATGCACTGAGACTTACCAAACTCCGTCTGCGTCATACTTATAGAAAATATAACTGTAAAAGTCTCATCCACATGTTTCAAAAACAAAACAAAAGTTTGAAGGTGAGGACAAAAATTTCTCATCACTGTAGGCACACGTAATATATATAAAAATCTACATATTCAATAAAAAAAAAAGAAAAAAATTATGGCTAATAGAATAACTGAAAGCACCCAGATATGTAAAATATTTGAACAGATTTTGCGTACTTTCGGTCCAGGAAAGAAAACACTTGTATGAATGTAAGAAAAACTAAATAAAAAGCTTAAGTGCAATACTTTGTCAGTGATCTTTAATGAAAATTGTATAAAACAGATATATAATGTATCAAAGCAGCAGATAATTTTCTAAATATATACTGTTAAATATAAAAGAGAATGAATGTTTATTATGTTTAATCATGAGCTGTTCTAAACATTGTATAAATATCATGTGAGCCGAAAGCTTAGAACCAACTTAATAAAAATAATTATCCAAATGTTGGAGAATTTTTGTCTTTATTTTCACCTGATTTTAAAACCAAAATACGATGTTTAGAATGGCTCATGATTAAACATAATAGACATTCATTGTCTCTTATATTTAACAGATGTTTAGAAAAAAGAAAAAAAAATATATATATATATATATATATATATGAGAATGGCAGACCCATAAAGACAGGATAATTCAAAAGATTTTATCTAATTAATATAAAATATCAATCAGATAAAAATAACGATCTCAATGGATATTACTTAGAGCAATAAAAAATGTTGTGAGGAAATTATGTTGAGTTTTCCTCTTTCTTGTGTGTGTGTGTGTGTGTGTATATATATATATATATATATAGTCATCCGCAGACAGATCTGTTTTGGTGTATCACAGCTCATCAGTAGGGTTAGACTCTGACTACTTTTTACCCAGGATTGAAACCCAACCAAATTGGCGTCAGTCAGCGATTCTACCTCTGGGCTATGGGCGCTCAGTAGACGGCAGACATTTTAGCATGTATATTATCATTATACACGCCCAATAGCCAGAGTGCTTTGATTCATTATTGCCTGACCAATGCGTACATGCCAGAGTAGCTACTGTTTTTCAAAGTCTCCCATTCTTCCAAAGTGCTCAATCAGGGTGTGAGAGCGTAAATATATATATATATATATATATATATAATATTTGTATTTAGGCAGTAAATTTCCTTTTTAAACATGTCATTAAATAAATTGCAAACATTGTCTGCTTATTTTTAATGAAATCTGTTCATACTCATGGATAACCTTTCGCATATTATAATTGAAAGTTGTAAGAAATGAGCTGTAACTTTGCCTGATTATTTTATTATTTATTTCTTGATGTTCCCAAGTACTTTCAATCTCCGTCCACAATCATCTTCAGGAGTGTGAGTTGTGGTAACAAAAATAACTCACACTCCTGAAGATGGTTTGCAATTTATTTAATCTGACATTATATAATAAAAAATAAAATAAAAAAGAATAGGAAACATATCTAACATGTTTCATTTTATTAAAGCTTCTTCAGAGGCCAAGTGGAAAAAAAAATAAAAAAACTGACAAAGAGACAGTATACTGTTATGTTGTGATTTGGGGGCTAATTCTTATTGGTCATATGTGTTCAGTGTATTAAAGCAATAGATAATTTTTTTTTTTTTTCTAACCAATAAGAATTTGTCTTGGTCTTTGATAGGCTGCAATGAAAGTGAAACATGTTAGATTTAGATACTTTTCTTATTTGTTCTCTCTTTATTCTATTATTCTATTATTCCTTTATTCATATTGTTGGATTCTGATCCATATATTAAAGTGTGTGTATAGGTAAGGAGGTAAATAAATATGTATGTACGTATAGATACACATCAATATATAAATATTAATCAGGTGTTAATAGAACAGTGCTCAGTGCTGTATAACATCAAAAATATGTATTAATAAATATACATATCCTAAAATTAAGGCATGGCTCAGTTTTATGCATTATACAATCATCGGGTGTATATTATGAACTAAACATTTCTCGATTTAAATTAGTTATTAGCATTGCTTGTTTTAAAGTCATTATAGATAGTAAATCAGATGTGTCAATATTTTCATTTATTAAATGTATAATTAGGTTAATACCAAAACCTAAAAATGGAATAGGACACTAATTTCATGGTAAGAGGGGAAAAAAAAAAGAAATTTATAACTTTGCATCTGGTTTTAGGTTGTCCGTGTAGCTGTGCATAGCATCAAAAAACATTTTAATATTTTAAGAGGTAATCCATGCATAGCTACCCTTTCCTTCACAACTTGACAAAATGTAATGTCAGATTGATTAGTACAAAGTATAAGCTAACTATCTTTTTTTTTTTTTTTTTTTTTTTTTTTACAGAATTTTATGGATGGTAATTATAAAAAAAAAAAAAAAAAATTATATATATATATATATATATATATATAAAGAAGTAAAAATTGTATCTACTCTCCTTTCATTGAGAATAGTTCATAAATAGTAACTAGTCTTTTAGTATTTGGGTTTTTTTTTTTTATTATTACTAGTGTAAATTTATCAAAGAACACTTTGAATTTAAATGTTAAAATCTGAGTATTTTCAGCCATTATTAAGCATTCAGTATTTTCCTCAATGCTCAAAAATATCCTAATCTTTAATTTTCTTGTTCTTTTTCCTGTTTCTACCTGAAATAAAGTAACTAACCAAAGACTGAATAGACATTCTGTCTGTTCCATTTTAATAGGAAATGTTTGAAATAAGAACTGCTAACTAAATATAATATGGTTAAAATTTATGTGTGTGTCTCAGTTTACCCAAGTGTATAAGTTTGCTTGTTCTGTTTGGGTGTGTGTCCATCTTCTCATAACTATTACTTGTATGTGTGTGCATAAATATTCATGCATCTCTATATAATGTGTGCATTTTTAGACACCATGCAAAATGCTAGTGAGTTGGTGCCATCTGGCGCCAAGTCAGTAGGCTGATAAACTGATTGGCCTTTCTAATTTCAATACTTTTTATGCTACTGAGCAACCCACTTCATTCTACAATGTAAATGTCTGTAAGATCCTTTTAGATTGTTTAATAAATAATTTGAAAATTTAATTTACTGACATATTTACATGTAGAAATTGAAAGATAAAAAAAGGTAAGATTAAATAACAAAATTATTAAATAAATTTACTTTTAGAAACAAAAGTTCAGTTTTAAAAACTCGGGTTTTTTGTGCATTCAAAACAAGCGAAAAATTTTATTCACAAAATGTCACTGTGTAGCAAATTCATTCAGTATGCATGTAAAAATATTAAATTAAGTGGGTGTTTTTTAAAACTGATATCAATTAAACCACAAAATATTACTGTTAATTAATGAATAATGCTAATAAAGAACTCTGGAATATGGTACTTATGCTTCTTTCCAAAAAAAAAGCTAAATATCAATTTTAAATTGATTGTGGCTATTTAAGAATTCGCTGGCCCGTAAAAAGTATTAAATTGACGGAGAATAATTTGTTAATTAGGATAAAAAACTTTGCATTTGTTATGCTAATTTTAAAGGATGTTGATGACCAAATTTCAAGTTTGTAGGCATTTGCTGCAAACAGAAGATTCTTTTGGAAGTTCAACAAAACAAAATATTGTTTTGTTACGCAGAAGATCAATTAAACATGTGTTTTGTTACGCAGAAGATCAATTAAACATGTTTTGTTACGCAGAAGATCAATTAAACATGTGTTTTGTTACGCAGAAGATCAATTAAACATGTGTTTTGTTACGCAGAAGATCAATTAAACATGTTTTGTTACGCAGAAGATCAATTAAACATGTGTTTTGTTACGCAGAAGATCAATTAAACATGTGTTTTGTTACGCAGAAGATCAATTAAACATGTGTTTTGTTACGCAGAAGATCAATTAAACATGTGTTTTGTTACGCAGAAGATCAATTAAACATGTGTTTTGTTACGCAGAAGATCAATTAAACATGTGTTTTGTTACGCAGAAGATCAATTAAACATGTGTTTTGTTACGCAGAAGATCAATTAAACATGTGTTTTGTTACGCAGAAGATCAATTAAACATGTGTTTTGTTACGCAGAAGATCAATTAAACATGTGTTTTGTTACGCAGAAGATCAATTAAACATGTGTTTTGTTACGCAGAAGATCAATTAAACATGTGTTTTGTTACGCAGAAGATCAATTAAACATGTGTTTTGTTACGCAGAAGATCAATTAAACATGTGTTTTGTTACGCAGAAGATCAATTAAACATGTGTTTTGTTACGCAGAAGATCAATTAAACATGTGTTTTGTTACGCAGAAGATCAATTAAACATGTGTTTTGTTACGCAGTAGATCAATTAAACATGTGTTTTGTTACGCAGAAGATCAAACATTTTTAGTGACTTAAAAAAATCTGCAAGTTGATTTTTTTTTTTTTCTTTAAGCAAAAACAGTTATTTATTTTAATAACTTTTTTGTTAGTTTATTGACACTTAGTTCTTTTTTTTTTTTTTTCTTTGTTTGTTTTTTGTTTGGTAAGCTGACTTAAACTCTCATTCAACACACACCTGAATAACTTGTATGATATTTGAGGTAAAAAACTAAAATTTCGTATGTTCGTGTTGATCGTACATATGCAGAGTGAATATTATTTTTCGTTTCAAGAAAAAAAAAGAACTGTTGAAAAATTTTGATGTAATGAATCGGACGAAAAATCTGACCTGAAAGATTTTTAACTTTCTCCGGTTTTTTTTTTTTTCTCTCTCCTCGGTTTTAAAATAATTCATCAATAAATTAGGTTTTTGAACTATATTGTTAGAGCATAAAACGAGGTTATATAACATCAAATTCGATTTAAAAAATTATAGTAGAAAGTACTAAAGCTTAGACTACTAAAAAATATGGTAAATATTATTAGCACTAGAGATGATTAAACCGAAACAACGTAATTTTTTAAAAATATATATTTTAAAACTAAAAGGATTACAGACGCGTAACAAATATCGTAAAAAACAATAAATGATCATTACCCCCCAAAAAAAGAAAAGAATTATCAAGTTTTTAAAACCAGTTTCATCTTTATAAAGAAAAAACTATTGTAACCGAAAAAATATTCTTTTTAAGTCGATAAAATATCACTGCTTAGAACAAATATTTTAAAATTTTACTTAATTTGGGATAATTTTATCTCGATAATAAACAGCCAATGAAATGAAGCGTAATTTTTTTTTTGGGGGGGGGGGTACGCTATTAATGATGAAAGATACGTAATAAAAAAACTCAACTGAATTCAAGATATAGTCAATTTTAGCGTTTCAAACGATTTTACATAATGTTGATTTATCTCCCTTACATTAGATTATAAACTACTTGAACGAGACTCATATTAAGAGGCCTCCTTTTTTGATGTATTGAAAATAGAAAATAGCGTTTCGTTCGAAGTGAAATATCCATAAATAAAAAAAACTTACCAATAAGTCAAAAGTAAAATAAAACAAATAAAAAAGATGGCCTTACCTGCACCAGAAATAAAATGAAAAATACTGTAAGGGAGATAAATCAGTACTGTGTAAAATCATTTGAAACGCTAAAACCAACTTTATATTTCATAAATATAAAATGAAAATAAACATGTACTTTTAAGTATTGTGTGTGTGTGTGTGTGTGTGTGTGAACGCTTATAGAAAATAACAATTAATTCAAACATATTTAGTTGAATTTGACTAAAAAGGTTTATCCAATTTTAATTAAATTTTTCTCATTGCTATAGTATACATCTCTATTCAAACATTTGTAACTTTTTCATATTCCACAGATATTACACTCTGATCCTAAGAATTCATTTGTCTATCTTCAAAAGCAAATTAAATACATAGTCAATTTAACATGTAAGCAGGAATAAAAATTGACCAGCCTTCCTGTAGGCATTTAATTTTTACCCTCCCCTTAGTTGTGGTGTAAGGGATATTGGCTCGGAATGAGGAATCTGTGTTCAAATTCCAGTTCAATTAGTTTAATTCGCTTCCTGGCAGATACCCTTATGAAAGGTATTAATCTATTTCTACTCACTCCAGTTATGGGTTGAATAGCAGGACAGATTGGGTTCTATAGCCTTGGTTGGCAACCAGTCTACTGCAGAAAGTAATGGCAACTTACTGCAGGAAAATCTTCTACCCAGTTATGTCTCAAAAGAGACATTATCACCCATGCATGTATCACATATAGTACTTAATTGACTGATTTATAGTGCAATAGGAAGTGCTACCCAAAATTTGGAATCCCTAAGATTAGGATGCATCATATATTTTTTTTTCCGGGGGGGTGCATGCCTTGCCTGAAAACAATATGGCCAAAGAAAGGAATATCTGTTATACATTAAAGTTAAACAACGGATCTCTAGAGTTCTTAGGGTCAACACCCAGAAGTGACAGCATGTCTCATGCTAAATGTAATCGCCAGGCCATGTGCACATAGCTTGATGATTGCATTTAGCATGAAATATATTGTCCCCTGTGAGTGTTGACTTCAATGTCCACTCTATCCCCAATATTGATCACTTTAACTTATAGCTTACCTTAAAACTATATTTGGAAGCAATGTAAAACTGGTTGGCTCTAATATTTTTATTCTAAAATTTCCAGTTCACCAAACCAAGATTGGTAGCAGTAGAAAATTCATGAAATAGATTTACTTTTACAAGTAGAAAAATGTTCAGAGCTGACTAACCTATTTTTAGTATTTAATGGAGTATTATGAAGTAAAACTCAAAACAAAAAGTAAAAATTCTCAGATAGCTGCAGCATAAGAATCTAAAGATGAAACTCAGGAAGTTACATAATTTTTTTGATACCTGCTTTGTCAGTGGGACAAAGCAGGTATCAAAACCGGGGTTTCTGCAAGAAAATTTTATCTATGCAACAGAAAGATGGTGCCAATCTTTTTTCCAGGCCAAAAGTAAATGCAAAAACTTTTCCTTTTGTATTCATGACAACTGCAATATACTTCTATTTCCAATAAAAATTATATGAAAAAAATTCTCTACATTTGTGAATTTAATGCAAAAAAAACTTATTCAATGGTGCTGTACGATGTCTTATAATGAAAATAAAAGTAATTTATTTGACAACCTATAGTAATCTTTATATACCTGAAATCAAAAAAAAAAAAATCTTAACAGCTGGACTGTTTTATATATTTGTGTAAAATCTTTTATAAAATAAAGACGGAAGCTGACGATGGTTCGCCTGAAATAGGCCTACACCTCCGATTCACCATGAAATAACGTGTCTGTCTTAATTTTTCTTATATTTGCTCTATATGTGTTTATATGCTTAAAGCTCTCTTAGAGAGTTATCCTACCACTGTATGTGCAGGATACTCCTTTGGATTCTTCTATACCCACACTGCATGCGGATATATATATATATATATATATATACACACACACACTCACACATTATGTAAAGCACCTTCAAGATGAATAATTAAATCTCACACCACCAAATAAATTATCCTAATATATTTCTAATAAAAACATATTTTCTCAATGTGTTTCATATTTTATTTCTATTAGCATTTATAATCTGTAAGATCTCCTGTAGTAATAATTGTAAAAAGGAGAACAGTTTTTCTGAAAGTTAAAACAATAATCATGAATTATATATATACTTTATAAAGGAAAACTCAACACTTCATATTAGTTATAAACTATAGTTCATTTCAATGAGCTTAATTAGCTCATATCATCAGACTCTTTTACAATATTTCCTCCATCTGGCATAAAATTTCTGCCGGAATGAACGTTTTCTTAAAATGAAGAGGGAACATAATAGAAATAATAAACATAAGATTACAAACAAATAAATAAAAAAAATGAATAAATGGCAATAAATGTAAGGGGAAGGAAAGAAGAGAGATAGAGGAAATCTTGTTGGATTATCCTCGCCGTTTACGGATTAACTAATATATATATATATATATATATATATATATATATTGTGTATTTAGGCAGCAAATTTTCTTTTAGATGTGTCAGATTAAATAAACTGCAAACATTGTGTCTGCTTATTTTTAATAAAATCCGTTCATAATCACGAATAATCTTTCAAGTAATATAATTGAAAGATGTCAGAAATGAGCTCTAACATTGGCAGATGTTATCATCATTTGTTTCTCAATCTCCTTCCGAGATCATCTTCAGGCCTGTGAGTTATGACCACAACATTACAACATATACAAAAAAATTCCATTTTGGATAATTTTCTCATTCTAATTTTGCTAATTTTTTTTTTTGTTTAGGAAAGCATTTTTTATGATCTCTCAAAAAAACATATTTTTTGTGGAAAAAAAAATACGAACAAATAAAATTAAAAATTAACTTTAAAAATACTAATTCTTTCTTTAACGCTTACAAATTTGTTATTTTGTTTGGGATATTTTTAATTTTCTTTTTGACACTTGCAAAAAAAAAAAAACTCGAAGGTTTTGCATATCGACTTTTTTATGTCCAACGTTTAGTCATTATTACTCTAAAAAGAACAGTAACACTTACAAGTACAAAATACCACTTGTAGATATTTTGTCAGATAAAGTATTTGATTTATAATTCAATTTATTGCTACGTTGATTATATGGGGGGGGGATAATTTTGTTTTTTAAGATATTTTTTCTTCGTTTATAATAACTTTTTTTTTTTTTTTTTTTTCACAAAAAAATGTTTGAGAAATCATAAAAAATGCTTTCCTAAACAAAAAAAATTTAAGCAGTCTAAGAATGTTATTAAGTTAAAAAAGCATGTGATCGATGATTAATAAATCAATACATGCCTGTGTATATTTTACAGTATTTTATGGGAAAACTGCCTCTTTTTATTCTATGGTTATTTCAAAAAACTTCAACTAAAACATTTTTTAATTTTTTTTGTTTACTGTTTATATTTTGATTGTAATTTTTTTTTTTTTTTTTTTTGTAAACTAATTCTTTCCTTAACTTTTTAATTTCTGTAACAGTTCATTTTTAATTTTTAGTTTACTTTTAAATTAAAAATCTTAAAATTCTTTACAGCTCCCCCCCCCCCCACTTCGAATTCCCAATAATTCGGGTTCTTTCTGTTCAGTTCAGTTGTTCGTAGCTTTCTTTCCACTGTTTCCAGTTTCTTTCCTCACAGACTGAAAAAGAACAGCAATTCGCTTTCTTTTTTTTTTTTTTTTTTTTTCCAAACCAATGAATGAATTAAATTTTACTGTACTTGTTTATTTAAATGAAATGTATTTTCATTTGTGTCGAAATTCATTTTAAACTTCATTATTTTTTACTTACACCTTCGTTCTTTACTACACACTTCCATCTTCGTTTCTTTCTTTTTTTTTTTTTTTTTCATTGTTTTTCGTCCTTTCGAAGAATTTCACTTCAACAAATCTCAATGTGATCATCACACACACTCATCCATCAGTCACTATATAATTGTAAAAACTATGAATGACGTGTGTTATCTATCATTCTTTACAAGCAATCTTGTTTTTTGACACATTCTCTTTTTCGACGATTTCTATTTTTAACCGTCTCAAAATTATTTTGGAGACTATTCAATTGTCAGTTCATTAAAATGGAAGCCCCGAATCTCTGTTGCTAAGATTTAAATCTGAATCATTTCTACACCATCAAGAGCACATACTGTTTTAGTGTTGCTACACAAACTTGCTATCCTTCAGTTCAGCAGGCTTGCATCAACTCCACAATATTGACGCATGAAGGTAACATTTTTGTGTGTGTGACTGTGCTGTACAGTGTGTTACACATACACGACTGTACTTAAATTTGTGCAGACCATAACTCTACTAACGGAGTATGTTTTTTTTCAGACTCACTACGAGTAACATCAAAATTCATTGATAGTTATTAGTTAGTATCAGAAGAGAGGAATTTTATTTTTGTCTTCTTTCCCCTCGTTTTCACAATTCTCGGGCTTATTTTTTTAGTGTTTTAGGCTCATTCTTTCAAAACACGCACACACTATGAAATTGTGTACATAAACCGAAAATGTCTTATGAGATACAACCCCAATCAACGATGTATTGTAATTGGTACACCAAATCGAGGACTTTTCAGTCTCTCTCTAAAAAACACACACACACCCAAATATCCTGATGGGTTTCCGTTTGGCAATGATTGGTGTCCCACTAAATGATTTTGTATTGGTTTGTGTGCAGTTAATAATTAATCACTACTACAAATAAGTTAATCTTTTTTTCTCTTTTTTTTTTTTTTTTCTTTTTTAATTCAGTCGTTATGTTAACTTTAATGATAAATTTTATGTAGTTCATAAAATTACCTTAGGTGTCACTGGAAGAGAATATCCCCTCACATTCACAATGACAGCTTTTTTTTTTCTTTTCTATGTATATTGAGAAACAAGCGGTACTCAGTAATACATTTTTCTTTTAAAAGACTATTGTTGTGGTGCAGTGGATATCAGCTCGGAACGAGAAATCGGAGAGCGGGGTTCGAATTCCATTTGAATTCATTGCATTCACTTATGCACAAATACCCTTGGGAAAGGTAATCTCTCTTCCCTCCAGTTATGGATTAAATAACAGGACAGATTGGGTTCTATAGCCTTGGCTGGCAACCAGTTTACCGCAGAAAGCAATGGCAACCTACTGCGGGATAATCTTCTGCCCAGTCAGTCATGTCTCTTTTTCGAGACATGATCGCCCAAGCGTGTATCACGTATGGCACTTAACTGACTTCTTTTTTTTTTTTTTAAATTAATAATAATAAAAGGTAAAATGATCTGATTTACTTTGGAGTTATCACTGTTATTATCCATTTTTATGTCAAACAAAGTTCAATTGTTTTAAAATGGGATCATGTTATATAAGAGTTTGTGAGTAAATTATTTTTCATTATTTTATGAAGTTCAAATAATCTTTAAAATGTTTTTAGTATAATCATCAGCTCAACCTAATTACAAGAAATAAATTTAATTCTTTTTTAGTGTGAGCATAATGTTTTTAACACCATTTACATTATTCAGACTATTGTTCTCATCTTTGCTGCCTTGTTTACGACTTTTCGGTCGTTGTACGCTGTGGCCTTCTTCAGGTACTAGGAGCCGAAGCTTACAACGGCTGAAACATCATACATGGCAACCAAGATGAGGACAATAGTCTGAATAATGTAGTGACTTTAAGTGTAAAACACTATCTCATCTCAGAAATAACGTTTTTCTTAATTCGTTTAATTTAACTTCCCGGTTTTCTCTTTTTAGTCTTTTTATTCATATTTTCAGCTACAATTCAACATTTTTCTTTCAAAACAGGTTGTATTTATTTATTTTCTCATAGATTAACGGTTTTACACATAACTATAAACTTAATTTGGTAAATTTTTGTTTTGTTCCCCGGAGGTCTTTACCCCGTCAAATCTTTCCTAAACTTCCTTAATTACGTGCAAAATGTATATGCTGAAATCAAATTGATAATTGTTTATTGAAGAAACCTACCATTTTTCCTGTTTTTCGACCACAAAAAAGTCGGACTACATGTCACCCGTTTCTACCATTTTCATATCTGATTCACCGCTGAATGACTTAGGATACTTATTTACGGCCCGTGTACTTCATTTGAGCGATTAGTCCACGTTTTTGGGGGTTCCGAACTCAATTTCCGTGCATGAATAGCAAAAAGGAAGGCAAATGGTCGAAAAATCGCCAATCTACGCGTGAAGTCATTCAGCAGTGAATAACATGTTTTGAACCGTGGTTACGAGGTGAGATCATTCTGGTTGTAAAATTGAAAAAAAAAGTTATGTTTCGTCAAACAATTATCGATTTGAGTTCAGCATTTACTTTTGCACGGAAATAAGGATGTTTTCGAAAGATTTGAAAGGGTAAAAAGGCCTTCGGGGAACAAAAAAATTTACCCTTAACTTTTTTTAATAATTAAGGAAAGGCTTTGACTTTTTCCTTTTTAGAATTTTTTTTTTTTAATATTACAGCTGAAACTGAAATCGAAAGACGGATTTTTAGTTCTGTAAATTTTATTTTTTATGAAATAATTATTTTTTTAACTGTTTTCCTTTACATTTTTTTAGACATTACATGTGCCTTCACTAAGCTATGTTTTTTGTATTTTTATCACATTAATATTGAGAATTCTGATTCCAAAGTTTAGGTTTTAGCACCTTGGCATAAAAGATCACCTATTGATATCCTTTTGGCGAGTAAATCTTTTCAAATTCTTTCTAACAACTTTTGTATTTTCGCACACGCATACATCTATTAGAACATTTCATTTAGAAACATGATACTCACAAAGAGCAAAAAATATATTAATCTTGTACATTTTTCACTATGAACTTTAAAATTGTTTTGAACAAAACTTTCCTTAAGAAACATGTTAAATATTTTTAATTTTGTCTTTCAAAACTGATGCACTACTTTGAGAGAAACTAAAAAAACGTTTGATTATTTTTTTTTTTTTTTTTTTAGGTGTTATTCTCTTTAAAGTTGTGTTCTTTATATTTGTAGCTTTACACTTTGAAGTGATGCTCTCTTGGCACATCAAATTGTCCAGTAAGAAATATTGCTATGTAAAAAAAAAAAAAAATAGTAACTATGCAACAGAAAAGACTAACAAAAATTATGAATACTGCTAAAAATGTATCAATGATTTACAAATTAGTTTTAAAAAAAAAATGTAATTTTCTAATCAGTTTTTTCTAATTCTTAATCTTATATTTTGTCATCATTTTTTTCCTATTTATCTTTGTCATTTGGCATCTTTATAGATCTCAAGCTTGTTTTTGCAATGAAGTTCAAGTGTCTTTTTGATAAAAATGATTGGATCAAAAATGGCTTTGTAATTTTTTTTTTTTTTTTAACGATTTAATCATTTTATTTGTATCAACAGTTATGCTAAAAAGAGACATCTGATAATTGCTTGTATATTCAAATTACTTGCTTATTTGCTCATAAAATATTTCAAAGCTTTGCTGTTAGCTTCAAACTTAAAAGCAAATGTAAACGTTTTAAACCTTAATGTTGAAATGATATTTTTTAAATTATTTTTTTTTTTAGGCTAATATTTATTAAAAAATTTAGAAATTAAAATTGTATAAAAACATAGACATAGGGTTAGTACAGGGCCTGGAAACCTTGAAATTGACAGGAACTTTTCTAGGGCTTGTAAAGTACAGAAAAACAGCCATAACACACAAAAAAACTAAACCTTCATGAAGTCTTGGAATTTTCTAAATTGAGCTGTTCGCACTTCCTTTTTCTCAATTCATGACAGTCAAAATACCAAATCCCGGAAATTTGGCTTTTTGACAAGCTAAAATTGTCTTTTAAGAAAAATGATTTTTTTTTTTTTTTAGTCGTCAGTAATATTTGGAAATTATTGCAAACGATGGTTTGTTTCTTTTAGATTGAATTGTGACCTCGTTACTTCAGTATTTTCTCGTCTCCGTGACAAGGAAGAACGGGAGAAAGAATATGAAGGCGTGTCTTCTGCAGCTACCTTCACTCAACAAGAAAAGAGGAAAAGCAAAGATCAGAGAAAAATGCAAGACATCAGAGACCAGTAAACATCATCTTCGTCAAGGATAAATTAATTCACTTATTGAATCTGTAGTTGAAAGGAAAATAATTTATTTACTGTAATAAAATGCATTTTAGAAGAATCTCGAAAAATTTATCAGTATTTTGAAGTAATGTTATTCACATGTCAACTTCAAAGTCCTTTTGATCTCTGGTAGGCGGTCTTGTTGAAAAAGTACATACTTTTACTCGTCTCGTGTCAATGTGTATCTATGGTAACTACGTTTGTCTTCAATTGTTGCCAAAAGTAACAAGTTTGAGAATCGAATTTGGCTCAAGGAAAATGTAGACGGGAAAGATGATAGAATAGAAAATGTCTTTGAAAAAATGAGAACGTTATTTTTAAATTTTCCAAGTTGTATCTGTAGCGTTTGTTCAAGTACGAAAATTGAAATACAGAAAAAAAAACTTATTTGGCTTTATTAAAGTTGAAACTGGCAACCTCTTTACCTCGGGTTGGGTCATTTCGAGTTGTCGTTCTATGGGAAAATAAAAATCAAGGTTAAGTCATTTTATTCGATTTTACGTTTGTCCGCCACGTAGAAGTCGTAAAAAACCGTTAAAATCACATTAAAAAAATCATAGGTACCTCTTAAATCGCTGAAAAAACAGCCAGGTATGAAGAAAAAACGTCTCAAACTTAATAAAAACGAACTTTTTCCATTAAAATGTTTAAAAGGAAAAAAAATTAAAGTATTATTTAATTTTTTTTTTTTTTTTTTTTTTAATCTTTCCTAACTTTCGGAATTTTGGTAAATCTTTTTATTTTCGAGAGCAGGGAGCCAAATCGTTACAAGAGTTTACAATGGAAAACGTAATATCGCTCCTTTTTTTTTTCTGTGACAAACACATTAATTTAAAAACTCTTGCAAAAGTCAATAATTGTTGGGATTTCTGTTAGTTAAACGCAGGACTCCTTGGGAAATGTAAATCATGTATTTCTTTCAACCATTTTTTAGCCTCTTTTACCGAAAATCTGCTCCAAATAGAAAATAAAAATTGCAATAAGAGTATATGCCATTGTTTAATTAGATAAGCCTTTAATTGCTTTAATAAATAACATAAATCAAGAACATCATACTCTAAAATTTTTTTTTCCGATTATTAATGAAATTTTTAAAGAATTTCAAAAATATTTCAAAGACTTGTAGACGTTAGGTTATAAAGTGAAAACTATATTTACTAATTGAAAAGTTTAATAGAAATCATCTAGCTATTGTGTATTTTTAAAATAATTTTGTTTGTGTGTGTATTTGAAGTTTTTTTTTATATAGTAATTTCTGTGTGTACGTTAAAAGGTCATGTGTTTCACGGCTTCTTCCCCTTAAAAGAAAAATAATTTGTACAATTACGTCACTTGTGATTGACATACACTTATTTTGCATCTGTTAAGCTGTCATCACATTTCAAATTATTACGGGATAAAGGTCAGAAAGTTCAACTCTCTGTTTAAGAAATAGCTTTATTCTAAATTTCATGTTATAAATAAGTAATACTTGTGTAAATCAGGCTAAATTCCAAAAATAATGATTCCAATCAATATAATTTGTTTGAAATACACCAGAGTATTTTGCTTACTGGAAATAGTAAATTTAATCATTTAGCTTTCAAGAATTTTTTTGTTTTTAAGAATTCAATTTAAAAGTTGTCAAAAATGAGTTGGGGTATCTAAACATTTCTACATTAAAAACTAAAATTTGTTTGTAAGCTTAAAATAGATTCTAATTGACCTTATATTATTAACAATGCATTTAAAAATAAAATACAAAACTGGGAAAGATTAATTGTGGTTTAGCCTAGTGACAAGTAAATTTGGAGACATAAATTTGACTTGAGTTGTTTTTCAACATAAGTTACTTCTAGAACCAATTGCCAACGTAAGGCATGGTATACCTGTATAGATACCTCCACTCATTCACAGAAAAAAAAAACAATATAGCATGATGTGGATAGGCCCCAGACTTAATAAAAACAAAATTTTACCATCAGTGTTTATTATTAAGAAGAAAGATCAAACTATATTTTTTAATTATTTTATTAGTTTTTTAACCCTTTCAAAATTTTTATTAAAAATCTTTTTACAGTAAGTGACTCAATTTTTACCAGAGTTTACTGTGGCAAATGTGATATTATGTAACTCGCTTTTTTGCCAGTGAAAAACACGTTTGAAAATTCTTGCAAAAATCAAATAATGGTTGGGTTTTAATGAAACTTTCAGGACTTGTTCACAAATGAATTAAATTATTTTTAAAATCATTTCTATAAAACCTTGGTAAAAAAAAATTTCTGCTACATATGTTCCCTCCAATTAATTTCCTGAAATATATTTGTTTTTTTTGTTTTTTTTTTGTATGGTAGGCCATACATGCTATTTCATTAAAAGGTCATGTGTTTTAAGGATTCTTTCTCTTATGAAACATTAACTTAGGATTTATAAAATTATGTAACTTCTAGTCAACCATATACTTTTCCAGATGTGTAGATGATTGATATATCTGTCATTACGTACTTGAAAGGTCAATGATCAGAGATCTGTGATAAGAAATACTTTTATTCTAAATTTTATGTCATAAACAAGTCTAATTTATTTCAAATCAGATTAATTTTACTTTATTTTTGGAAAATTAGCAAATTTAATGTCACATATGTATATTTTTTTATTTTAGCAAGATTTTTAAAACTGAGAATAAACTTGTTTACAAATGTGTCAACTGCTCCAAAATGGCCAAAAAATTGAAAAACTTTTTAAATTTTAGATTCCAAAAAGGTAAAGGGGTGAAAGTAGCTATGGTTTCATTTGATGATAAAACTTTATTTTTATTAAGTTTGGGACCTTTTTTTTATCATGTTTTTTTTTTTGTGAAAAAGTGGAGGTACGTAATAAAGATGTTGCAAAGATCAGGTGTGGATTTCTGGCAAATAAGACGGCAAAATTTTAAAAAAATGTTTCAGCAAAAGATCTGTTTGCATGCAGAATTGCAACAATGTTCTTCATCATTGAGAAACTTTTGGCAAAGTCTCTTAGATACCCTCTTGTAAGGTCACTTGCATGGCTGAACTCTGGATCATGAAATACAGTCTAAAAAATGTCTTTCTCACATGATGGACGGAAAACAAGTCAGCAAGTCTGATTGTGATGATATCATCAGTCATTACAAAGAGCTTGACAAAGAGGCTGCTGGAAATATTGCTTTCAAGAATTTCAGCAAACATGAAAACTGGACATCTTGTTTTACTCTTTGTCTAGCAACAAAAACTCAACTGTGGAAAGTTAAGATTGCTGGTACTCATAGACAGGCCTCTGTAGAGGGTTTTCTCAGTTTATATGGAGATTTCCACTGACAATATGAAACAATAAACTCTGGTTGCACAGCACATTATCATGGACTATTTGGCCACAGTTGGAGGTAATGGCAATGTTACTGTGACTAAGGCTCTTCTCTGTGGTGCTTCCATTTCCAGAACCGCATACAATCAATACCTTAAGGCTGAGAAAGCAAAAAAAGCCAGGAAGAAGAAACTGGACAAACAAAAATCCACACTTATGGGAATTTGAAGAACCCGTCTATTGAACAGGTGAAGAGGTTCATCCCTTGTTTCCTGTTTAGGATGTGGTTTCTGGCTTTCTCTTTTCCAATCTTTTCACTTTTCTTGTTTATTTTTTTCAATTGGAGTAGATAGACTAAACTATCGCCCAGTTCACACTCCACCCATGTCTATTGAACAAGTGTAGAGACTCATCCCTTGTTCCCTGTTTAGGATGTGGATTTTTTTTAGGACCAAAAAACCCACAAGCTTGCTTTGAAAATATGCACATTCTGTAGTGCAGGAGGATGTCGTCAGTGATGTCAGTCAGTCAGTTAAGTGCGGTACATGATACACGCTTGGGCAATCATGTCTCAAAAGAGACATGACTGACTGGGCAGAAGATTATCCCGCAGTAGGTTGTCATTGCTTTCTACAGTAGACTGGTTGCCGACCAAGGCTATAGAACCCAATCTGTCCTGCTATTTAACCCATAACTGGAAGGAATAGACAGATTAATACCTTTCCCAAGGGTATTTGCACGTAAGTGAATGCAATGAATTCGGCTGGAATTTGAACTCGGCTCCCCGATTTCTCATTCTGAGCCGATATCCAATGCACCACAACACATATCCGACTTTACTCAGTTAAACACAAGATTTGCTCAAGTCAAGAATTTTTGTGACTTTCTCAAACCATGAGTAGTCTAGATAGCTGAAATGTGTAGAAATAAGAATTAGTGGGACATTCAAAATTTTCAAATCTAGTAGAACTCAAAACTACACAAAATATGTAACATAACCAGATTTGTATTCAGTTGTGTTGTAGCCTTCAACACTTGGATCAGTTGAAAATAGTGAAGAAATGCATGTGACATGAATTATTGGAACCACTTGTAAATTTTCTTTGAACAACTCATCTGTCCAACTATTCAAAGATAAAGCACAATGTGTACATCTCTGTGGTGTGAGTCTATGAAACGTCTTAACATAGTCCTTGAAAAGTCCTGGAATTTTTTTTACACAGATCTGTTGTAGCCCTGTATATAACAAATGCTTAAACAAGAAACTACTTTTTCTTAAACTCAGTATCTGGAAACTTATATAAATATATATTTTTTTTTTTTTTCTGGTGGACCTGTACAACCAGTACCACCCCTGTAATTTTTTTTGTCATTTCTTTTTAATTTTTTTTAATTCATTCTTATCGATTAGACCCTAAACTTTCAGATTAGCAAAACATTCAGAAAAATTTAATATTTAAAGATTTTAGGGGTGTTCAATTTCTCATACAACATTTTAGTAAATCGATCCCCCATATTGGAACACTCACTTTGGGGTCAAGTAAAAGACAATATAAGTTGTTGCACATTTTTTTTTTTTTTAAACTTGTAGGAAATTAATGAAACAGACCGTTTTTAGGGATCAATTTACTAGAACATTGTATAAGAAACTGAGCACCCCTAAAAAATTTTAATTTTTTCCAGATTTCTTTTGCTAATCTGAAAGTTTCGGGTCTAATAAATAAGAATGCACTGAAAAAAGTAAAAAAAAAAAACAAAAACAAAAAAATTACAGGTGTGTGCCGGTTGTACGGGTCTGCCTCTTTTCCTTCTCTTAATATTATCTGTATGTTGTTGTTTTTTTGTTTTTGTTTTTTTTGTTGTTTTCTCCACTTTTTCCCATCCACCTTATCAAATTTGTTGTAATTTTTCAAAGATTTATTCAGTTTGCTAACTGTTGAAATAACTTCTAGAAATTAAACAGAACATTCATATTTCAGCTTAGGTGATAAATTCACAAATAAGGCCTGCTATCTGCATGATATCGTCAAACCCTTTTAAATTTTGAGCTTTTGGTATTGAAGATTTTTAATATACACTCGAGTTGAATATCTTGTATAAAAACAATTGAAAGTCACTAAAAATATAAAACAAATATTGTTTTTAATAACTAAGCAATACCTGTTTGACACTTTTGCCTTAGTCAAATAATTTGATTAGAATTGTGTTTTGGATCACATTCTTCCTGAAAATAAAACTAATGGCTAATTTAATTGAAGGTAACTTTGTATTGAATGCTTAATCTGGTTCTGTTTATACAGTTGACTGTCTATTTCTGCTTATCTCAAACACATTCAGTAGAGAAACAGTCCCAGATCATAATACTTGCTTCCATCGTGCTTACTAGTTGGGATAACATACTGGAGATTGTATCGCTTTTCCTCTTTTTTTTTTGTCCCCCCCACCTCATACACTGCCTCTTCAAATATAAGCAACACTTGTAATTTAGACTCTTCTTCTTCTTCTTCTTCTTCTTCTTCTTCTTCTTCTAGAGGTTAGTGATACATTTTCTAGCAAATTTAGACCATTTCGTTTTGTCTTTTTTGGATTCTCTTTTTGGCTGCTGCTCTTCTAGATTATTTATATCTTATTAGTATTTTAGAAATGGATGGATTTAATTTAGGCCTTTCTGCTCTTGCTTTATTGTTCAATTTACCTGTTAATTTAAATTGATAGTGCATATATTTTACAGACACTAGAGAAGAGGCAATATCATCCTTTGATTTGTGTGTTTATCTTATTTCTTTGTGCTGAGGAATGTTTCTGCATTCTTTGATACAAAATAAAATCGAATTGCTGAACTTTTTTAGTTTTTAACTATTATTCCTAAAAAGATACAACTTCACTATGAGTTTATATCTTCCTTTGTAAATGGATAGTTAATTTTATGGAATTTGTATTAGATGTTTTACCAAAGGACTTGTCTATATCTGGATGACTGGTAAACCAATATATTTATGGTAAGATTGCAAATATATTTTTTCACCTTATCTTATTCTACTATGTTAAATTATTGGGAAGATTTTTTTTTTACTAAAATTCATATCATTGAATCAAGATTTTTTTTTTTTTTTAATCATATCACCCTGAGCAAGGCAGTAACGCCACTGATGTGCAGGGGGCTACGTAAGAGTGAAAAGATTGGAAAAGAGAAAGTCCTAAACAGAGGACAAGGGATGAGCCTCTTCACCTGTTCAATAGATGTGGGTGGAGTGTGAACCGGGCAATAGTTTAGTCTATCTACTCCAATTGAAAAAAATTAAAAAGAAAAGATTGGAAAGATTTGAAAAGAGAAAGCTGGAAACCACATCCTACCAAAATTATTTTCTTATTACTCAATCATAAAATGGAAAATATGGAATGACAATTTTCATGTTTCTTTTTTGATTGTGAAGTAAAAGATCTAATAAATATGTGGTATATTTCAATGAAAAGAACTGGAAATGGTTGGGTTATTGAATGTAATTAGCTCAATGAAAGTTAGGATCAGCATCAATTTTGAACATGTATCTCTTTTTTTCTTTTTTTTTTTTTTAAACGTATTAATGAAAATACAGTTTATTCAAATACTTATGTTCAGTACTTACTATAGGATCCTGCTTATAAATATTTGAACAAGTACAAAATTTGTTTGTATTGCTTCAGATTGCAGGAGCCATTACGAATTTTGAGGAGGAAAGACAATCCAGTTAATTGACTAGTTTGGTAACTCATCCAGATAGAAATGTCAGTTCGTCTTTTCAATCTTCTTGCTCAATTCTGAACAAGATTTTAGAAGAATAGAAAAATATTCCAGACATCTAACATTTAAAGCTAGAAAATGACTAAATAAACACATTGCAATAAAAATTTGCTTATTTTTATGTAATGTTCCTGTTTTTTTTTTTTTACTCCAAAACCTTTTGTGAATGATTAGAATCAAAATGTCTTTGTTCAAATATTTCTGCAGCACTGCATCAAAAGCAAAGATGATTTTTTGAAGTCTATGGAAATGGTTCAGTTGGAAACAGTATATCTTGAAAATGATACAAGATGAATTCAAGATTTTAAACCATGCAATGGCAGACAAAAATTTGTTGTAGAGCAGCTAACACCCTTCTGGCACTCAAGAATGGAATGGTTTGTGGACTGAGGTAGCTATAAAAATAAAGACTAATTTGGTGTTTGTCTTATTTGTATTAATATCCATTAGCATGGATATTGTGCTGTAGATAATCAGCACATGTCTTCTATCATCTTGCCAGCTCGGCAATACAACAGAATTTTTAAGTGGTTACTGTCAACATTAGAATTTGTTACAAAGACTGGTGTTGGTCACTCAATAATTGTCGCTAATGCTGAGATTTACTATTTCTTTAAATGGAACAATTTGTTAAATTCATTCACCAAACTGTGTTATCAATTTAAATTTATAAAATCATTCTCTCAAAACAATTTTTGAAGATATCAAGTTTATGTCTATAGTCATTGCTCTTTCTAGAATTCTTGTGTGGTGGGGGGTCTTGCCTAACATGTATGGAAAGTCAACATCTGGATTATGTCATTATTTTGTTTCAGTTACATGCACCAAATCTGTTTTATTTGGTGCTGTTGAAGGTTGTGGATGGTGTAAATCTAGAAAAAAAAAGTTATTCTTAAAATAAATTGTTAATGCAATGTTCACTCACAGGATTATTCTTACTGCCTGAAATGTTTTGACTTTTAATAAACCACAGAGTTCATAAGCTGTGTATGTGTGTAAAAAAAAAAAAAAAAAAAAAAAAAAAACTGTTGAAATACCTCAAGTGATGTGGTTTTTGTTATGGCAAAGTCTTTTGCAATTTTGTCACACTAGTTTGATGAAAATTGGTCCTTTCTAACAGCGACAGGGTTTATTCTTTCAAAACAATTTTTAATCATTGGTTACCATGCATGTCATCCAGATGAGTCTAGATATGAGGATATTTAAGAACATAAGTTTAGTTATTAGTTTAATGTTTTGGTTTTGCAGTGTTGGGCCAAACGGCTCTTAGTGCAGCCTACTCTATGTTCGACTTCCTTATCTCTTTATACAAAGTTTATAACATATAAGGTGTTTATAAAGTATAGAGAATATTTAAAAAATCAAAAAATTGATTCCACAATGACACATTGGACAGTCTTTTACCACCTGTTTTTTTTCTTCCTGCCAGATAGGGTGATTTT
This sequence comes from Ascarosepion bandense, assembly GCA_037127315.1. Taxonomy (NCBI): domain Eukaryota; kingdom Metazoa; phylum Mollusca; class Cephalopoda; order Sepiida; family Sepiidae; genus Ascarosepion; species Ascarosepion bandense. The sequence continues at coordinate 543,563 of JBBBDQ010001457.1, forward strand.
TTTTTTTTTTTGTTACAAATGAAAGATATCATAATCTGAAACCTTCTAATGGATGTAAAACAAAACCTCTTGCAATATCAACAGCAAAACCTAATTTTTTTTTTTTTTTAAGTTTATAGGTCTTTATTTTGTAGGAAATAAAGTTTATTTATTTATAGTGGCATGTGCCTACAAGATGCACGTGATCGTCTCTTCATATATTCCTTTATTTTATTATCTATGAATTACCATAGATAATAAAATGGGAAAGATAGTGGAGTGGTTTTCCATTGCTTTCTCCATGGTTTTGAATTCAAAAGCTCCAATACAAATATTTCGGTGTTTAGGTGTCAATCTGAGGACGGTGCAGATAATTTGGAAATAATCGGATGAGTCTGATGGTGATTACAGAGGCACAGCAGCATGGAAAATTCTCATCTCTTTCCTGATAAGAGATCCTGACTTCTTTGGGAATGGCTTCAAACTCTACATGAATAATCTATATCATTGCCTTGAGGATGTAATGTTGCCCTGGATCAAAAGGCTGGTTGCTGGAAAACCCTGCCTGGTAACAGGATTCTGCACCATGTCACACAAGCAAAAGAACCCAATGATGGCTGTCAGACAATTTCTGTATTCACATTAACTCTTACATCTGGCCTCTTAACTTTACAACACTCTTAATTATTATATGTAAAGCTGCAGTTGTACACGAGACCAACAAAACTGCTTGTAACACTAAATATGAATTGAAGATGAAGAAATCTGCAAATTTATTACCCTTTTTCTGACATTTTGCAGATGATTAGTCACCCTGAACTCTGAATGTCATAAACTAGCATTTGATAGGTTTTTTTAACCATGCATACCACTAGTCTTGTAACTCTGCATACCACACATGAGCCTGATGAAGCATTTCAAGAGTCTCACTAGCAGACTTTCAACAAAATCTGCTACCAAAACTCTCAAAATACTTTAACAGACTTTGATGTAGCTAAATTGCTCAAATTTGTTTGCCATTATAAAGATTGCAGATGGATTCCAGCATATTAGAAAAAACTTCATATAATTGAACATTAGTAGACTCAGTAGGCTGAGTACCAACGAGTATTAGTTTCACATTCATTTCCATTGAATGGTACCATCACAGCACATACAGCCTGATACCGACATCAATATAATTTATGCTTGAATGTATAGAGTTGTCTGTAAATTTGTATGTATGTATTTTATATCTGCACACGCATATACATGATTATGTTTTGTCCTCTGCCAATTTTTTTTTCTTCATTTGTGGTGCTGAATGAGATATATATTCAACATCAGGAAAATAAAAATTCTATCTAAACCAGAAAAAAAAGCCCAAAAAATATATACATACAAAAAGGAGAATGAAAAAGGGTAGAAATCTGTTTGCTTTTGCAGTTTTGTTTTTTTTTTCTTTTTCTCCCCATTACCAATTTGATTCAATGTAGTAATGATACTTGCATCACAGAATTGATAAAATGTTGATAAATAAAAATAATTTCCTTTGAAAGAGTGACTAGTACTTATCGTATATCAGCATATATATTACTAGCAATGTCTCACGGGTCCCCAGAGCTTCTGATCTTATTGGCAGCAGCCTCATAAAACTGCTCTTCACTTCAAACAAACCATCGCACACACACACACACACACTCACTCTCTCTTTTTCTCACCTATGTATACATGCATGTGTGTTTGTTCATATCCTTTACAACTTGGCTATCCACATACATACATAACACACACACATATATATATACATACACACACACACACACACACACACACACACACAGTATTACTTTTTTTTTTTTTTTTTTTTTAAACCACAGGTAAATACATTTGGACTGGGTTTCAGTGAATTTTCTTAGTCAAATAAATTTAGTTAAAATTCTAATATTTCTAGAAAATAAATAAAAAAGGGAACTACTTAGAATGAAAAGTTGACAAACCACAAAAATACAAAAAAAAATATTTTTTAAATCCCAAAATAAATTAATATCTTGGTTCTGATCTATTTCTATCAAATTTATGTAAATTTTTACTTTTTGAAAAAGTCGTTAAACAATTTGACTTGGTAGTTCATGAAAAATAATGATAGTTAATAATAGTAATTGCTGAGTAAATAACATCCAAATATGAGATTGGATCAATTGGTCTGTAGTCTTATTTGTTATCTCAAATTTTCATTGTATAATATTGAATTAATATTCACCACTAAATTAAGAACATTGACAAAGGAGATCCTAATTAGTGTAAAAATAACTGTTTTACATCATTAGACTATTGATTTACCTACATAGCCAATTCATATTAATTTATATATATATAATCCATGTATGCTGTCTTAATATGTATAGGAAAATTAAAAATGTATGGATTTTTTTTTTTTTTTGCCAGAGCTCATGTTACAATTTGCAACAGTCTGAACAATATAAATAGTTACAATACCTCATCTCTGAAATATTGACAGTTATCCATAACTATATTACTGCATCTACAAACTTAGGGAATTGTCCCCTGTAGATATTGTCTAATCAACATACCCTGTTCATATGACATCAACAAGATACAAACATTCAGACTTTGAACAAGAAAATAAAACCTTGCATTCATAATGCTTATGTTAATTTTCTTCTTTGTAAAGCATATGTATTCTTTAAGTATAAGAAAGTTAGATTTTGTCATGAATTTTGTATTAAAATGAAAATAAATTACTATTTGAGTCTAATGCCATTTTCTTGCCCCCTTTTTCTTCCTCACTCCCTAGATCTTTCCACCACCCATTTTAAGAATCCCAGTTGTAGATACATTCAGTCAGTTGAGTGCCATATGTGATACATGCTTTGGGCGATCATGTCTTGAATGAGACATGACTGACTGGGCAGAAGATTATCCCTCAGTAGGTTGCCTTGCTTTCTATGGTAGACTGGTTGCCAGTCAAGGCTATAGAACCCAATCTGTCCCATTATTTAACTCATAACTGGAGGGAAGAGATGGATTAATACCTTTCCCAAGGGTATTTGTGCATAAGTGAATGCAAGGAATTCAACTGGAATTCGAACTCAGCTCCACGATTTCTCATTCACTGTCAATATCCACTGCACCACAGCACACATTATAGAACTAAAAACTACACACACTTTATTGTATAAGAGTTGCTCCAAAAGTAATGCCTCATTTTCTTCTGTTTGTTGATAGGTGCATATGAAGTAGAAATGTACCATCAACACTAATCCTTTTACTTTTTCCTTTTTTTCAATTGGAGTAGATAGACGAAACTATCGCCCGGTTCACACTCCACCCATGTCTATTGATCAGGGGAAAAGGCTCATCCCTTGTTTCCTGTTTAGGATGTGGTTTCCCAGCTTTCTCTTTTCCAATCTCTTCACTTTTACATAGCCCCCTGCACATCAGTGGCGTTACTGCCTTGCTCGGGGTAATATGATTAAAAAAAAAACACTTCTTGAATGCTTGCAGTTACTTTAAGCACAGTTAGGTTGGTGGGTAATGAATTACATCTGTGTTAACAGCTTTGTGTGGATTGTCTCCACCGATTAAGCTTTTTTTTTTTTTTTTTTTTTTTTTTTTTACACGTAAAAACTAGTCTCTACTTCTTCACTGATGAAACTGTATAATCATTGGTCATTATTTATCCATCACACCCAATGGTGCATAGGGCAGCAACTTTTTGTTGCTGTTTCTGTAGCAAACTGGTTTTTACAGTGCAGGGTTGTTAGCCCTGCACTCAACCCCCAAACCTGGAGGACCAGTGAACCATTCTTGGTCCATTACGTTGACAGCACCTGGTATTCCCAAATGGTTACCCATTTAAGTACTGACCAGGCTCGATGTTGCTTAACTTCGGTGATTGGATGGGAACCGGTGCATTCAACATGATATAGTATAATCAATGGTGGTGAATAAAAAAAATGTTCTGTAGATCAAAACCTCTGGCCAGTAGCTGTATTATAGCGGTTCTATTTTCCATAAAAATAAAAAAGATATTACTTTCAAGTAAGTCAGTCAGTTAATTGGCATACACAATACACACTTGAGCGATTATGTCTCTTTCAATCCATGACTGACTAGGCAGAAGATTTTCCCACAGTAGGTTGCCATTTATTTATGCAGTAGACTAGTTGCCAACTAAGGCTATAGAAACCAATCTGTCTTGCTATTCAACCCGTAGCTAGAGCGGGGGAATGGATTAATACCTTTCCCAAGGGTATTATGTGTGTAAGGTAATGAAACAAATTCAACTAGAACTTGGGGCTCACCAATCGGCATTACCCCACAACACACATCCTTTCAAGTCACTTTGTGTGTGTCTCTCTCTCTCTCTCTATATATATATATGTAATATTGTTTAATTACTTAGTCTTTGGTCATAATAAAATTAGACCAGTACACATCTGTATTAAAGTGTTCAATACAGTTATATTCTAGAACTTCAGGCGATTTGCAATGAGTTATAAATATATTGTTATATATAGGCATATACTTACAATCATGCATATCAACCACCAAGAAATATATTTATGCACACACACACACACAGTCTTTAACAAAAGTTTAGGAGTATTTTAGCTGTTACACTGTTATTTTCATTTTTGCATAACTTCATATCATGATATTGCACAATGCACTAGTTTTTTATTAGTGCATCATACATGATTTATGATCCAAAACGTTTGGTCATTACTAAATAAGCAGACATTGTGATAGTATTTGTGTAGTGGATTAGGCTTAAAATATGGACAAAAAAATCTTCACTTCCACCTAGACTAATTGTCATTCTGCACAATGAAGCCTATTCTGAAAATGAAATTAGAATAAAAGTAGGTTATAGCAAAACAGCTGTAGACACTGCTATTGTGAAATTTCAAAATTCAGTGACATTTAATGGCAAGAGAAGAGGACATTCAAGAAAAACCTCTGTTAGAGGTGACCATTTGATGATGTAAATTGCTACACAATCTTCAGCAAGCTGCTCTGATTCACAGTGGTACAAATGTCAGTTCTGACAGTTTCACATTGTCTAAGATTAGGGTTTGGTTTAAAATCATTCAAACTGGTTTGTACACCATGGCTAACTGCATCTATGAAATATAAGCATCTGGCAACATGAAACCTAGACAGCTGAAGACTGGAGCAAAGTTTATTTTAATATGAATCTACTCAGCAAGAGCTCATTATATATAAGAGAAATATTAGACCCTCTGGTAGAAAATTTGAAAAGTAATTCAGACTATGAAGTTCTCACCAAGAAAGATGATTTGGGATGCCATGTCCAATTCTGGAACAGCTGGACTCAATTTCTTGCCTCCAGGTACAACAATGAATAGTGCAATGTATGTGGAGGTACTGTAGGAGAAACTGAAGCTGCATATGCACATTTATCAGTGCACAATATTTATGTTTAATGCCACCAGTTAAAGATTGTTCAGACGCTTTTTAACTGGACAAAACTGGATTGTTCAGATTTTTTTTTTTTTTTTTTTTTTTTTTTATCATTTTACCCTAAGCAACACAAGACTGCCAAAAATAGGGTACGGTGGTGCCAAAGAAAGGATAAGATTTGGGGAGGTAGAAGATGGCAATTGATATTGCATTTTAAACTTTTGGAGATTATAGCAATGAAGGAAACAAGTATACAGAAGAGTTCCAAAGACGTGAAGTGCAAAAATAAAAAATAAACTATTAGAGTAGAAGTAGTGGCTACATTTAACAATTTTGACAGTATAGGGTGTAGGGATCTCTATACCAATCTAGTAGCACAAGTAAATTCCTGTGGTCAGGGCGCCAGGGAAAGAAACTTGTCAGAGCAGAAGCTGTGAAAATATAATTGAAAATTTATGGGAAATTGTCAAAAAAAACAAGTTGTAGAAAAACAACCTTCAAGTGCCAAAGGCTATTAAAGATCTGGCCAAGAGAAAATTTGGTTAATTACAGCAGTAATTTGATTCCTGACATGCCCTGTCACAATCCATCAGTAATCAAAAGTAAAGGTAATCATAGAAAATACTGACCACTTTAATAGATTGCTTGAAATGAATAAAATATTGTCATGTATAAACATATGAGTAAAACTGAATTGGTCACTGAATTACTTATTACAGTATTGTTTTAAGCTTTAAGATAGTAAAATTGCAAGGTAATCTTAAACTATTTTTAATGATTTTATTTATATATATATATATATATAGTCATCCGCAGACAGATCTGTTTCGCTGTATCACAGCAAAACAGATCGGTTAGACTCCGATTGCTTTTTAACCCAGGATTGAAACCCGACCGAATTGGCGTCAGTCAGTGATTCTACCTTTGGACTATGGGCGTTCGATGGAAGAAGGCAGACTTTTTAGCGCATATATTATCATTAGATGCACCCAATGGCTAGAGTGCTCTAATTCATTTTTACTGAATGAGCGATACGTACACACCAGAGAAGATGAAAAAGTGCAATAAGCTGTGAACGTTTTGTTTAGAGTGTAGATTTATTGTTGTTAACATTACTTGCTTTTTGTATGATATATTAAGTGTCCATACACGTGTTTAAGGATGTGCGTTGTGGTACAGTGGATATCGGCTCGGAACGAGACACCGGGGAGCCGAGTTCGAATTCCAGTTGAATCCATTGTATTCACTTACGCGCAAATACCCTTGGGAAAGGTATTAATCCGTCTCTTCCTTCCAGTTATGGGTTAAATAGCAGGACAGATTGGGTTCTATAGCCTTGGTCGGCAACCAGTCTACCGCAGAAAGCAATGGCAACCTACTGCGGGATAATCTCCTGCCCAGTCAGTCATGTCTCGAAAGAGACATGATCGCCCAAGCATGTATCACGTATGGCACTTTAACTGACTGACACGTGTTTAGAGTCCAAAGTTGACTCTCTTCAGGCAAATAAACTTGTAACTTTACATATCGAGATCCATTTGTTTCTCTGATGGCCAAGATATCATGTATATAAACATAAGTGGTGAGCAGGTCAAAAAGTTCATATGCATGCATGTTTGTTGGTTTGTTTGTTTTTTTTTATTCACACTTGCACATTGTCCCTTCAGGCACCTTTATCGGCAATAAATTTTTACACTGACTTGCGAAATTTGATTTTGTCTTTATACTTCAAAATTTATTTTTATTCATTTTTACTCTAGTTCTTTTTGTTTTTTTGGAATGCTTTTTTTTTCTTTTTTTTTTCTTTTTTTTTTTTAATCGTTTGAATTTAGTGTGTCTGTGTGTGTCTTAAGTTTTTCATATTGTTTTGTTGAGGTAAAACTTGTATTATTTTTTTTTTATAAATATTTCTTCTTACATTATGAGTGTGTCATAATTTGAATTTTGGTAGATGGCCATTATTTTGAATTTGCCTCCACTACATTCTTGCAAACGTTGGGTAATGTACACTTTCCTGTTATTGGCTAGTTTAATCTTACTTCTGTGCAGGGCTACTCTTTTATTCAGGCCTTGTGTCACCTCTACATATATTTTTGTATATTCATCACATTTTAGAGCATAAATTACATTTTTAGAATTGCAGATTAGGTTTGTTTTTATTTGAAATGTAGATGTGTTTTCCAACTTGAAGTGTCTTCCTACTATTATTACGTTGTGTACCCAACATTTTGTTTTGCATTTTGTGACTCTGTTTTGTGTGTTGCTTGAATTTTGATGAGGTTAGGATGTTTTTTAAATTTTGGGGATCGGCGTATGCTTTTAATTATTTTAGTTGTCTTTAAGATTTCCTTTATTTTATTAATTTTCTTGAGTAATTCTAGGGGTCTTTTTATCTTTGTAAATAATTCTGAGTTGCTTTTGTTGTATGTGGAGATGTATGCAAGAATGTTTTCTTTTTCATGTTTTTTGTTTGTTTTTGATTCCAGAGAAATTCTAATTTCTTCTGCCAGTTAAAAACAAACTGGTTTGTAATATGCACTTGATGATTGTGTAACACATGAAACTCAATCATGCCACTGACATAGGATAATATATATACACACACACACACACACACACAAAGTTCCATTTATAAATAAGTTTAGATTTATGCACTTGCTTTAAACTATTCGTTCTGTGTAAAAATTACAATGTCAAAATATCAAATATTCAATTCTGTTTAGAATAACTGATTAAGTTTCAAGCAACATATAATATGGGGTTTAAATTATTCTTCCTTGAAACCTTATTAAAAAGGTTATCTTGCTAAATCCATGCTGTATTTTCTGTATACAATAATTTAACATTATTTATTTTTGTCATTTACACTTCATTCATGCAGAAATAACTGCCTATATATCTATTACAATGACTAAGTGCCATATGTGATACATGCCTGGGTAATCATGTCTCAAGAGACATGACTGACTGGGCAGAATATTATCTTGCAGTATGTTACCATTACTTTTTGCGGTAAATTGGTTGCTAGCTAAGGCTATAGAACCCAATCTGTTCTGCTATTTAACCCATAACTGGAGGGAAGAGACAGATTAATACCTTTCCCATGGGTATTTGTACATAAATGAATGCAAGGAATTCAAACTTGGTTCCCTGAGTTCTCATTCCGAGCCAATATCCCCTGCACCACAACACACATCTTACACCTGCATAAAAATTTACTTGCAGATCTTCCAAAGCTATGCAATCTTATGTGAAAATATTGTTAGTGATATGGCTTCATATAAAAAGTGCTTATAATTTATCAAATATTCTATGCACCTAAGATAGCACTTTTTTTTATAGTAGAAAATCCATCATTTAACCTTTATAGCCGAATAATATATTGTCTTAATACTAATATTATCAACCTTGAGTGATAAACATTCTGAAGAATAGACTTGAAGATGATTTTTCCATAAAAGATTTCTGATATATAAAAAAAAAAACAACAAAAAAAAAAACTTTGTTCAGTATAAACAATTACTTAACTACTGCTTGAAAGAGAAATCCCTCCCAAACCTGTGGAAGTAGTCAAGCATATGCCTGGTCTTCAAGAACATGTGTAAGTGATCTTCCCCCTCCATTAGTATCCTTGTGTGTGTGTGTGTATATATATATATATATATATATATATATATATATATATATATATTCACAGAGTATATTATTTTATCTGTAGTTGAAAACATACAATTCCATTCAAAATATGTTTAGTTGAAGCTATAAAATTGTTGAAAATATTTAGATTTCAGCATAGAGGTTAATATGTCACTAAACAAAATTAACCACCCAAGCCCTTCCTATCTATATAAACAACTCTTTAATGTAACCTTCTACCTTGTGTGACCCCCTGGGCCTTGTACATGAACTTTTACTATAAAAAAAGTTAGACGTGTGTATGTATATATATATATATATATATATATATATTGTGTGTGTGTTGTTAGCTTTAAGTTTAGTGAAATCTTCAACTTTGATTTTTACCTAGTGGTCAGATAATATTCTAATTTTTATAAACTTCAGTCAGTTGCATATTTTCTTATATAATTATGTCTACATTTTATTTTTATTTTCTCTTTCACTCATATTCTTATACTTACCATTTCCTCTCCACATTTTTCCTTTATCTCTTTTTCCATCCTCTACTTCAATACCAAATTATAACCCCATTCTCCAGATATTGAATATATGTGTATTGATTTCTCTAAATCCCATCAATTCTCTTTAAAAATATTTTGTTCACAAGATTTGAAATCTTTATTCAAACTATTTTTTTTTCCCACCACCTTGAAAAAATTCTCAGTATTTTTAATGATAAATTTGTAAAAGAATCTTATGTTTCTAATTCATTGTTTATTTTCTAATGTGTAAAATTATTATAAAAAAACAAACATGGTATACTGAAAATTATAGGAACACTTGCTCTAATAAAATTAGTTTAAGATAGGGTGTATATCATTACATTTTATAATTTCATAAATTAAGCTTTCAAGAAAAAAACATCTCCTTTAGGTATATTGATAACTAATTTCTCTTATTGCTTTCTTGGTTAATTCACTTGTATTCCTAACCCCAGCTATCATCATTCTTTCATCAAGGTATCTATTATAATTAGTCTTCTGATATTATACAAGTCTATGGTGGTGATCTTTTCAACAGTGGACAACTGAAGACTTGGCTGTTTTTGTCTTGAGTCTGAATTCTAATGGTAGTTAATTATGGGCCATTTAATTATATAGTGAATGTGCTAACTTTTTATTAAGATTCTTAAAGAAGAGTAATTGTGGCTTCATTCCCATTTCTTTAAAATCTTAATTTCTACATATGAATTCTTTGTCCAAAAATAACCATTTTATTTTAAATATTTCAAGAACCAATTGCATTTGGGAATAAATTGGTTATTGAAGCCCTAATAAATTGTTGATACTAAAACTTCAATGTTAACATTTTGAAAGGCCTTCAAGAAGCAGAATACTCAAAACTATTGAATTTTTTTATGGTTGTTTATTTTATATGCCTTTCTCTTCGGCATTTTGGAGGAAATAAGGATTTTGCAAGAAGTATTTATATTATAAAACAAGAGAAAAATGTTATTTAAGAAGGAAAGGCTTGGTTGGTTGATTTTGTTTAAAATCTTGAAAATCAATAAGGTGTTTGAAAGTGTTTTACGTTTTTCTTTTCAGAATGAATCTTTTGATAAATATTTATCAAATATGAGTTTGAGATTAGCAACTAGGTCCCACCCTTTTACTGTGAAACCAATAAAATGTAAATTCTACTCAATCAGCTTCTTTTCTCTCACTTCTTGCCTGGAGAATTCCCTTCCATTTACTTGCTTTCCCGACAGATACAATCTCCAAGAATTTAAATGTAAAGTTAATAGTCATCTTCTATCTCACTAACCTGCATCCTCTTTTTTTCTCTCGCTCTTTTGCTTCTTTCTCCATCCACTCCACTCTCATCAGTATTCTCATCCTTCTCTTACCCACTTTTTATTCCATTCAAAATGTTTAGTTGAAGCTATAAAATTGTTGAAAATATTTAGATTTCAGCATAGAGGTTGATATGTCACTAAACAAAATCAACCAACCAAGCCTTTCCTCTTAAATAACATTTTTTCTCTTGTTTTATAAATACTTCTTGCAAAATAAAACCCTCACATTTACCTGAATCATGTCAACTTAGATAAGTTTTCCTGTTGTCTTTATTTATATTGTCCTTTCAGAAATATCAGGTCGGTGCAAAAGTTTTTGCTGTTTTAAAATCTTGAAAATCAAAAACTGTTTTTGAAAATATTTATTTATAACAATAACAACCTTTGTTCTCTATAACTTGATTCCATCTGTCGACGAGCTTATAAATGCCTCGCTTGTAAAATTCTTTAGACTTTGACGTGAAATATGAATCTAACTCATGTTAAATCTCCTCTCGTGATGCTTACCTAAGGACATCTAAATGGTTTTGTAATCCTCGAAATAAGTGATAATTCAAGGGGGCTAGGTCAGGATGGGGCAAGATGCTACTTCTCATCACTTGTGACAAGCCTACCCAAAAATGGTGTTGGAAGGTGTCGTGAAAGCAGATTCACAAGAAGAAACCTGTCACAGGTTCTCTGGAGAACATGGGTGCGACTATTGCAAAAAAAATATGAGTGATGTTTTAATAATCTGAAAGAAAAAGTTATAAATTAATCATGGTGATATGTTTAAGTAATAACAATATGCATAAAACAAATTACAATGACTTAAAATTCCCCTTTTACAAACCAGCTAAAACTTTTGCACTGACCTGATATAATGTAGTTGAATCTAAAATTATATATATTTTGTCCTTTTATGTGATAAGTAATTTGCATATTTTTGTGCAAGAGATTTGGTGAACAATGATCCATGATCAGGTAGTAGTTGATAAGCAAATCAAGACATTGTCTGAGAATAAGCAAATTTTTTTAATTGTTTCACTCCAAGCGGTCTTACCACTGATGTGTAGTAGGCTACATAAAAGCAAGTTTAGCAAGGAGAACCAGTTACAGGGTGTGTCAGAGAAAGGGCAAGAGAAGGATGGGGAACACAGGTGTGAAGACAGTTGGGAAGGTAGAGAGAAAGGAAAAGAACAAGATATAGGGGGGGGTGATATAGAAAGGACTGAAGTCAAGTGGACAAGAGATTGGTATTGACATTGCATTTAAATTCCTGGAGGTTGTAGCTATCAGGGAAGCAAGTATATGGAAAGGAGTTCCACAGGCGGGAAGTGCAAGAATTGTCAGCTGCATTTGGTCGATCTAACTGTAAATGGGTGGGACCTTGTTGCATGTCTAGTTGCATGGGAGGGAGAGAGTCAACATTCTCCAAATATACGAATCACATTTTTAAAAATACTTACAACAGATTAGTTAGTTACTTTGATGTGTGACTTCCTCTTCTAAAACTACTACTACTGGGCCATTTTTTTTTTAATGTGCAATTTGTTACTTATCCATAACAAAGATTTTTAAAAATTTTCAAAAATTAATAAGCAATAAAAAAAATTTATTTTTGTAGGAAAAATGAAATGAAAAAATAAGCAACTACTAACACTACCAAAGTTTTTATATATATATATATATATATATATATATATATATATAAAAATATGTAATTTGTTATATATATTATATTGTTTACATATATATTCTTACCTACCATAGTTTCACACAGAACCCATCAAAAGTACATATGTACGTATAAGAAATCGACAACTATTCGTGCATTGACATCACTACACACCATTCGAATATGCCAATCGAATGAGTGTGTATATGTGCAACGGCACACATATACATATATATACCAAACCCCGCACAATTCGCATGTGTATGTTTATGCAAGCCTCGGTGACCGAACACGTGTATGTCTGCGTCTGTCGTGACGACAGATTTTTTTCCCTCACTGCCACAAAAATACACAAATATAACCAATTTTTAAAAAAAAATTAATCAGTTTGTCTGATGATCGCAAAAGCGTGAAACCTAGGGTTACAAACTCACATCTATATCTATATATATATATATATATATATATATATATATATATAGCAAGGTATTTTACTGCCACTGTTTTGCAGGAGGTTACATAGGACAAAAGTTATAAGTGACAGGTTATAGGAGTGTTAGGAAGTGGGTAAGAGAAGGATGATATGTGGCCATAAAGTGAGGAATCAGTTTATATATTGATTGTAATGTATAATCGATCCCCCACTTTATATCCACATTATATCAGTATAGATTTTTTTTTTAATAATCATTTTGCCCCAAGCAAGGCATTTCACTGTCACTGTTTTGCAAGAGGTTACATAGGACAAAAGTTATGAGAAAGAGTGACAGGTTATAGGGGGTGTCTGAAAGTGGGTAAGAGAAGGATGAGAATACTGATGAGTGGAGTGGATGGAGAAAGGAGCATGAGAGAGAGGATGCAGGTTAGTGAGAGAGGTGATGACTATTGACTTTACATTTAAATTCTCTGTTGGGGTAGCAAGTAAACGGAAGGGAATTCCACAGGTGAGAAGTGAGAGAAAAGAAGGTGATTGAGTAGAATTTACATTTTATTGGTTTCACAGTAAAAGGGTGGGACCTAGTTGCTAATCTTGTGACTCAAGTAAATTTATATATAGGGGCACCAGCTAAGTTCATCAGAACAGAAGCCGTGAAAGTATTTGTAGAAAAATATATACACACAGCAGTAATTTTGGTCTTAATCCAAAATTACTGCTGTGTGTATAGATAAAGATTAAAGAGGAATCTTTTACTCTTTCTGAAAAACCAACAGACTGGTTCCCAAATTTACTGCTCTCAATTTGACCAAATGAAGACAGCAACTAATAAAAAAAAATTAAAAAAACGTTCAGAACTCAGAGAATGAAGCGGTATATTTCTTTGAAGATTGTGAAAAATTTGTTATGGATTAGCTCAGATTTTTGGACTTCAAAAAAGTTAAAATAAATTCCAATTTCCTGAATGACTACAAGAGACACATACTGTATTTCTTTTCTGAGAATGATAAACATTTCTGATAAAATAGAATGATAGACAGTGGAAACTAAACAATATGCTTTAAATTTCAATTATTTTTAATATCGTAACACACGCACACTTTTTTTTTTATTTCTAATGAGTGATTCTGACTTAATCTTTTCATGTTTTTTTTTTGTTTTTTTTTTGTCTTTAAATACATAGCTCCCTCATTTTTATAATGGAAATTTTTGTTACGTATTTTATGAAGTATCTTTTGACAGAACCAAATGTTCTATGGTATGTAGGGATAATGATGGGGAAATACATTATTTTTAGCAAAATAAGATAGGTATTTATTTACACATTTGAAGTTTCAGCAGCTTGTTTCAGGACAAGTAATAAAACATTAAAGGTTTGTAGTTTCAATGAACTGTCAAAAAAAGATGTTTATAGTAAAATGTAATATTCCAAAATGCTTAAACAAATTTAGAGAATTCATTTCTCACATAAAAGTTATACAGCTGTATTCAACATGAATAAAAAGATATATATCCACTTTGATTCAACTTTCTCTTTGATTTGACATGGCTCATTACTTTTTCACATTTTGTAGGCTGCTCCCTTTTCATTGGTCAAAGTAAATTTTCACATTTGCCTTGGTCTTTTCTTCAACCCAGAGCCAATCATTTTTTCTATTGGTCAAAATAAATCTTTGCACAGGCTCATGAATTTGGAAACAGTGAAGAAAAGAGTTATTTTTAATTCATATTCACCACAGATACATTAATAAAATCCTTATCATAACAGCATTTTTCTTTCTTTGAAATGGCACACTGTCATTCTGTTCTCTACAAAAATCAAAATCCAGTCATTTCCTACCAAATACTGAACCTATCTATAAACCAATCAAAATTTTCTCCATAAGTATTACAAAATAATTTGTCAATTTTTTTCTTTCTATTTCTTTCCAAATCTTGTCTTACTTCTTGCTGACACAGACCTGTCAAAATTTTACATTGTGACCAGTCAAATGGCTGATCATTAGTCAAACAGTAAAAGTGGATTTTCACACAAGCCAATGTTAATTCATTTAATTTTGATCAGAGCATTAAAAACCTTTACCGACATATTAATCCTTTTCTTTTAAAATTAGAAACTATCAATTTAGCAGAAAGTATGTTATAGTCTAAAATGTAAAAGTTGTGTTGGGAGAAGTAAATGGGTTGATAGGGATTTAAAGATCCTAATAGTATTAGAAGAGGTGGAAATGTTAGAAAAGTTGAAGTGAAAATAAGTGGGGTTAAAATATGGA
This sequence comes from Ascarosepion bandense, assembly GCA_037127315.1. Taxonomy (NCBI): domain Eukaryota; kingdom Metazoa; phylum Mollusca; class Cephalopoda; order Sepiida; family Sepiidae; genus Ascarosepion; species Ascarosepion bandense. The sequence goes on from JBBBDQ010001457.1 coordinate 558,811, forward strand.
AACTGTGCTGGTGAATATTCTTGTGGTAGGAGTAGCCTTCATGGAACTGGTTGCAGTAGCAGCATCTGTGAATCTAGTAGTGGTTGCTTTGTCAGCAGCAATATTTGATGGCCCACTGCCACTGCAAGAAGGCTGCCCAATCCTCTGTTAGCAGTAGGCAATAACTGCTTTGTTTTACTATCTCAGAAAATATTTTCCCCCTTTTTGTATAATAGTTTAGGAGAGAGGAAATTAGGAATTGTAAAATTCAAGGTTTAAACTTTTTTTCCAAAACAGGCGAGGTTCATCGTTTTTAAACATTTAGGAGAGATCTTTTACTTAATATATTTTTTTTCTGAAATATAAATTTCAAAATATCTAAGTTTAATAAATAATCAATTTTTTTAATTAGTTATTTATATTTTAGAGATACAAATAGCTTAATCTTTTCTAATATAATATTTAAAAAATATGAAAAAAAACATGACTCTTGGTCAAATCATTCAATAATTTTGATAGTTATTGCTTCATGTTAATCTATAGTAATTAATCTGAGAACTTACTCCTTACAGACTCCTTATAATCTAATGAGTAATAACAAAATGAGTTAAGGATAATTTCAAGCTAATATTTTTTTAGAAAATGAAGAGCTTATTGGTTTTGTATGAGAAAAATTCTTAGGTTATATATTTTCTTTTATAAGAATTTATTTTAACTCAGTCTGTCCTACTCCTAATTCAGTTAGACACAAATTAATTTTTTAATCATAACTGATGTAATCCCAAAAAATTAACATATTGTAAAATTTTAAATGAGACAAAATTATGAAAATTTTGAAACAAGTATTTAAGTCAATAATTTTAACTTTTAACCCTAAAAACTCTCTTAAAAAATTGGGTCAGATTTTGGAAAGTGGATTGGGCAGAGAACTTTTCAGCATCCCCATATGTTGGTCAATTAAAGCAGGGATAAAACTAAGTATGTAATCGGAAGGTAAATAACTTTTCATGATTGGAAAGGCATTTAAAATAGCGGAAATCCTTTTATACTAATAATTCAAACTTATTCATTTAAAAAAAAATTCAAATACTTATTTGAATACAGGTAATTAAAAAAATGAAGTTTTTAAATGTTTTTCTAAAGTTTAGCATTAATGCTATTTCTATCCAATTTTTACAAGGATCAATAATTAGTAATGATCTGCAATTAGTAATGATTTTGCTGTTAATTTTAATTATTTCACAACTAGCACTATAGCCCGGCGTTGCTCGGGTGTAATGAAAGCTTTAAAACTAATCCATGGTCCTGGAGCTCAGACTCTTTGGACGTTGGCACGAAAGACTAAAAAGCAATAGTTGTTTCCAGTTAAAGCGAAACCGTAGACTGAAAGGAAAATGAATGGATGTAAGTCAAATTTTGATTTCCTGGTATCGATATCAAATTTTCTGCACTATTGTAAGAACTGCAATCTTGAAATTTCTTAATATTGTTTCTTATGTCTTTGTCTATGAGTGTATCAAATTTGATTAAAATCGGACCACTCCTTCTATAACCCGATTTTTTTCAATTATCGATTTTCAATATTTATCGGGGGTACCTCAACACAAAACCTAGCTAAGAACACTCGCAGACACTTATAGTACAACTGTGTAAATTTTCAAGAAAATTGGTTCAGTTGTTTGGGGGTCTATAGGTAACGGATACACACACACACACACACACACAAAGTTCCATTTATAAATAAGTTTAGATATAGTATGACTACAAAAGGCACTGCTTATGGCATGAGCTAATTTTTTCTGCCACTTTATTAAGCATTTTTATATTTTTATTCTAAAAGTAAATTATCTTTTGAGGTTCCTTTTTTACTAAACAATTTCATTCTTATTTGTCAATTTCACAATATACAGAATTGATTAAAGTTTAACAAGCAACAAAATATACAACATTTCTCATAACAATGCATGCTTCTAACCAAAAAATATAAGATGAGATAAAATATTGCTTATATTAAGTAGACTATATCAGGTGTTTAAATTTCAATATTAAATAGTTTAAATAATTATGTCTATAAATTAAAAAAACATGCAGATAATTTAAAGATAATTTTCTTGCATATTTTTATATTTACCTTGTGTCAACACATGGCCCAGTAAATAAGTGTTGGTTAGATTCAGTGATTTGATCCAAAGAGTTGTGAGTTCAATATTTGCTGTAATCAGGTTCACTACCTAATTACAGCAGTGGTGAACAAATAACTTAGAGTTAAAGGGAGATAACTAAGAGGTCTGGAAGTGGCTCTTGGAACAAGAACAATATACCCTAATGATTGAAATAAAGAGGATGGTTTGAAATTACAATCACCTGAAGAAGGTTGGAGCAAATAATGGCCGAAACATCATGAATATAGCAATGAAGATGAGGACAACAGTTCACTTTTTTATTTTTTTAACAGTCGGTGAATTGTGGGCGTCCATGGCGTCTCGAGGAACTGAGGATAAAAAGTAATCAAGATCTTCACAAATTGTGGTACGTCTTTCTTTCTCACAAAACTCGCATTGTTTTAGACGCTGAGCTGATACAACATAAATTGTACAATTTAGGGTGAAATGAGCCATTTCTCTGCAGGAAACGTTTCACATTGACATTCATTGACCAAACAATTACTGTTCCTCTTGGTTGAATCTATTAGAAATCTTTCTCTTAATATGTTTGTTCAGGGAAATAGAGTTCTCAAGTCCGCTAACTGTTATTGCTCTTTTCCTGCATTGATTGGGGTTCCCTCTTAACATTTTGCTTAAGATAGTGTGGAAAGTCAACGTTTTGATGAGGTCATTAGTCTCTCTATGCTATTCATTTTTTGTTACTGCTGTTGGAAACTAATTGGAGTAGATAGACTAAACTATTGCCCGGTTCACACTCCACCCTCATCTATTGAACAGGTTAAGAGGCTCATCCCTTGTTTCCTGTTTAGGATGTGGTTTCCGGTTTTCTCTTTTCTAATCTTCTCACTCTTATGTAGCCCCCTGCACATCAGTGGCATTACCTCCTTGCTTGGGGTGATATGATTAAAAAAAAAAAAACTTCATTTCTGTTTTCTTTAACTTTTGTTCTTTTTCTCTGATATTTATTACATTTTTTTTTTTGACTTAATTATAATTATTTGCAAAAGATATATATATATATATATATATATATATATCTACACAATATAAAAAGCTGGAACAGATAATCCTAATATAGAAAAAATAAAAATTGTGTGCATAAAGTGTAAATTAATCAATCTTTGTTAGAAGATTAATCATGTTTGGGAGAGATACCAAGAGCATTAAGGTATAGGGGCAAATAGAAGTCCATGATCGCCCACGTCCTGAAAGGACATGGCACATTAGAAGGCAGCTTTTGGTTATGTGGAAACAGCAGCAAAGCATCTAACATAACCAAATTGGTGCAAATGATTTTCAGAATATAATTTGGCTATTTTCAATGATTTCTCTTTGTCTTGAATCCAAGGGTGTCTTTACAGGCTGTGACGATAGCATTCTTTCAGTTAGTCCCAGTGGTCTTCAATGAATGATTGTAGTTGCTGAGGTAGTTTGTCTAGAAGTTTCTATTGGAAGTTATGGATGACTTTTGTATGTTGGAAGTTGTCAAATTTCTCAATTATATTGTTTGTATTTTGATGTTTTCTTTTGGGCTTGATCTTCATTTCCATAATTAATGAGATGAGACAATGGTCTGTCCAACACTCATTGGCACTTGTTTTGTGTACATCTTGTTGACTTCAGGATCAAACAATGGCATAGTCAATCAGCTGCCAATGTTTGGAGCATGGAGGCTTTGTACTTGTTCTTCTGACAAAATGATGTTAGTGAACATTGGGTTGTGTTTGGCACATTTGATGAGAAGGGTGATAGGATAAAAAAAATAAATGGAAATTATTTATAAATTTAGCATGTTTTCAGTTTGTTTGTTTGTTTTTTTTTTTGTTTTTTTAGCTTCATCAGAAATGAAATATGAAGAAGGAAAGAAAATTGTTTGTTTTTTAATAGATCTCAATTTTATTTGTCTCAGCTATATGCTGAATATTTTTTACATTATATACTTGTAGAGTAGGTAGATGGTTAATGTTTATTGTTTCAGCCTTGTGTCGAACATAACCGAACTCCATACAGCTTAGAAGTTTTATCTAGAATTATCATCAGAAGGTTAAAGCTGGTTGGTTGGAGATTGTGGAATAAAATTCGCACTCCACCCACTTCTTTTGAACAGGCGAAGAGGCTCATCCCTTGTTTCCTGTTTAGGATGCGGTTTCCGGTTTTCTCTTTTCCAATAATTTCACTCTTTTCTTTATTTTTTTTCCAATTGGAGTAGATAGACTAAACTATCGCCCGGTTCACACTCCTCCCACGTCTTTTGAACAGGTGAAGAGGCTCATCCCTTGTTCCCTGTTTAGGACGTGGTTTCCGGCTTTCTCTTTTCAAATCTTTTTACTCTTATGTAGCCCCCTGCGCATCAGTGGCATTATCGCCTTGCTCAGGGTGATATGATTTTAAAAAAAAAAAAAAAAATGTTTTTCATGTTATAATAGAAACCTAAAAGAAAGGGACAACAAGAATTCGCAGAAATCAATGTTATCTAGAAATATTAAGGAGTTAAGGGTAGAGTTTGTACAAATGTTCGTAGTAGTAATTTGTTGGAAAGAGCCTGTATGTATGTGTGTATGTATTAGTGTTTGTTAGGTAGGAATGTCTTTGAATGGAGAAGTAAAAGGAATCAGCACATGAGAAAGAAGGAGAAAGAGGACAAATGTCCCAATCACTTGAAGCTTCTCCTGTTATCTTTTAGCTTCCATCTGAGTGACTGACTGATGCTGACCCATTTAAAGTCATATAGATTTTTTGTACTTAATCACAAAGTCCTTTTTAGTTTTGTAGATGCTTCCATTGGTCAAAATCACTTTAACATCTACTTGCTAAATCCTGTTTTGACTTTTTTATTTTTCAATCCTTTTTCTATTTGGGGAAAAACCAGGATTTCGCAAGTCATTGTTAATTTTTGTAAAAGTGAAGATGGTTGATTTTAATTCTTAATTTTCTATTCACTACATGCTAATGATTTTTTATTCTTAAGTAATGTTTTGATTTGCAATCAACCGTTTCTGCTTCTCGTGGCTTTGAATTATTGTTGAGTAATAAATCTCCAGCACAAAACTTTGCAATCAACTTTTGACACATTCAATCATTCATAGTCAGTCAGTTAAGTGCTATATGTGATACATGCTTTGGGTGATCATGTCTTGAAAGAGACATGACTGACTAGGCAGAAGATTATCCCACAGTAGGTTGCCATTACTTTCTGTTGTAGACTGGTTGCTGACCAAAGCTGTAGAACCCAATCTGTTCTATTATTTAACCCATAACTGGAGAAAAGAGACTGATTAATACCCTTTCCCAAGGGTATTTGTGCACAAGTGAATGCAAGAAATTCAACTGGAATTTGAACTCGGCACTGTGATTTGTCGTTCCGAGTTAATATCCACTGCACCACAACAACTGCACCAACATTTGTTTGTATTTTTCTTTTGAATTGCATTTTTTCATTTAAAATTTAAAAAAAAAATTATAATCCATTAGAAATATCACATTTCTTTCATCTTCAATGTTTGAATAAAAAAAATACTCCAGCTGTAGTATAAAAAAAAAAATGTACACTGACAACTACCACAATGCAAATGATCCTTTTGAATGAATTAGTTAAAAATAAATATTTCTTGTGCCATCTATTAACAAAAAATTAATCTTTTGAAACTTAGCTATTATTTCTTTGTATTGTTCCTTTTTTCATTATTTTACTATTCCCTTGTAATAGCTGTCATTTCTGATTTTGCATCAAACTTAATTATTCTGTTTAAACTACATATGATAGAATAAATTATACTAGCGGAACCTGTGGAATTTCCATGGAAGGATAATTATGATTTCCTGGAAAAATTTTACATTGTCATACTACAGATGATAGTAGCGTCTTAAAACATAAAGATATTGGATAATAAAATAATGATAACACAGTGTAATTTTATTAAAATATCTATAAAAGTAATGTCCATAGAAGCTACTTATATTAAGTGATGTATGCACAGACCATAACCAAAATATTGTACACTATTTTGTGAGAGATATTGAAAGAGAAAATTTTTTTTTTGTTTGTTTTTTTACTGAAAATCATGGCTCCTGTGTCCATTGTAAACAGAAAAGACCAACTGAGTAATGGCCAAGGGTGTAGAGGCCAGAAATTTCGTTATTAGGTCGCAGAATACAACAAAAAACCTACCTACCTTTTTTTTTTTTATTATATTGTGCAGTACACACACACACAAACACACACGCGCGCGCGCAATTACTGCTGCAACCACCAGCTTAAGCTGCTACGGTAATGCTATAGGCTCTCTCCTCCTACTCTCGCTCTTTACTACCCTTCTGTTTGGCAAAGGTGAGAGAAAGGCTGAGGAGAGTAGCGTTTATAGATTATAAAATGATAGAGGGGAAGGAAAAAGCTCGTGTAGAGAGTAAGTGTGTTATCTTCAGTGGCGTAACAGATGGACTAACTAAGGAAGGAACAAGCAGAATTATATGATAATGAATAACGGTGCTTCTAAAAACCCATTTTAACCAGTCAAATCTGGACATCCTAATTTCTTAAATATTCTAACAATAGTAAAAACATATTTATTTATATACTTTTGTGTTCTTTCTGTTGTGAAATTTGTGTTATAATGTTCAAATTAAAATATATTTGCCCATATTTTTTAAATTTTTATTTTTAATAAACACTTGAATAATTTGTAATGTAAAATTTTAATTATAATCTTTTGATAGTACATAAAGAGAATCATTTTTATCCATTTGTTTATTATTAAAGAAATTGTCATGTTTTTTCACTTAAATTTGCTGCCAAAAGAACAGAAAATCACTTCAATTAAAGAGAATTTTGAGTGAAAGGGAAAGACAATCTCTTCAAAAATGAAGAAAAAACTTGAAGCAACTGAAATGTGGTTCTACAGAAGGATGCTGCGAATATCATGGATTGAGCATGTGAGCAATGATTGGGTTTTGAAAATAATAAAAACGAAAAGGAAATTAATGCTGAGCATCAGCAAGAGACAGCTGAAGTTCCTGGGACATGCAATAAGGAAGGAGGGCTTGGAGAACCTGATACTAACAGGCCAGATAGAGGGAAAAAGAGACAGGGGAAAGCTTATTTGAAGAACCTAATCAGGTGGATGATGGAACGTGGGTTGCATGGTGTAACAGGAGAAGGCGTGCTAAGAGCTACCAGGGAGAGGGAGACTTGGAAAGCCATGTTCGCCCATGTCCTAAAAGGACAGGGCACATAGAAGAAAGGGAAAATATTTTATTAAATGGCAAACGTTCATTCCGACTACTGTTCTCCCAGTAAGAATGCATTGCTTATCAATATTTTTTTTTTTTTTTTTTTTTTTTTTTTTCATTATAATCCAAAATGTTAATTATTATTGCCCCAAATGGAAACTACTTGTCAGCTTGTTTACTCTCAGATAAATGATTTTCATCTTATACTGAAGAATGGGATGTGTGTTGTGGGTGTAGTGGATATTAGCCCGAAACAAAAAATTGGTGAGCCAAGTTCATATTTCAGTTGAATTTCTTGCATTCACTTACACACAAATAGTTTCCTCTCCCTCTAGCTATGGGTTAAATGGCAGGACAGATTGGGTTCTATAGCCTTGGTTGGCAACCAGTCTACTGTAGAAAGCAATGGCAACCTACTGCGGGATAATCTTCTGCCCAGTCAGTCATGTCTCTTTCGAGACATGATCACCCAAGCGTGTATCACGTATGGCACTTAACTGACTGAATATAATAATTGGAATCATGATTAAGGCTTCTACTGGTCATAAAGTGGGGGATTGGTTTTCTATTGTATTGAATTAATAAACTGATCCCCCTCTAATTACTACTTAATAATATAATACATATATTCTCCCTCTAGCTATGAGTCAAATAACAGGACAGATTGGGTTCTATAGCCTTGGTCGACAACCAGTCTACTGTAGAAAGCAATGGCAACCTACTGTGGGATAATCTTCTGCCCAGTCAGTCATGTCTCTTTCGAGACATGATCGCCCAAGTGTGTATCACGTATGGCACTTAACTAATGACTGAATATAATAGATGGAAACATAATTAAAACTTCTACTGGGCATAAAGTGGGGGATCGGTTTTCTGTTGTCATGAAGTAATAAACTGATCCCCCACTAATTTTACTTAATATAATAATGTAATATAATCTACCTTCTCCCTCCAACTATGAGTTGAATGGCAGGACAGATTGGGTTCTATAACCTTGGTCGGCAACCAGTCTACTGTAGAAAGCAATGGCAACCTACTGTGGGATAATCTTCTGCCCAGTCAGTCATGTCTCTTTCGAGACATGATCGCCCAAGTGTGTATCACATATGGCACTCAACTGACTGATACTAAAGAATACTACTAAAAAATTATTATTCTATCAGATTCTACTACAATATTCTCCTCTTGGATTATTGCTATTTTTTCCGTAGGTTTAAATGCAGATTTAAATAACCACTAAGTTATGCAAACCTTAAATTACTGATGTATGTATTTTACTTATTGGCATGGCGATAATTTTTTTTTTTTAATCATTCACCCCAAGCAAGGCATTCCACTGCCACTATTGTGCATGGGGTTACATAGGGGAAGGTGAAGAGAAAGAGTGGTTAGATATAGGAAATGTCAGGAGGGTGATAGATGGGTAAGGATACCGAGGCTAGGGGTTGGATAGATGGGAAGAGTGTTTGAAAGATGGTTAGTGTGTTAGGTGTCTATTGACCTTACTTTTAAGCTCCTGGAGATTGTAGCCATCGGGGAAACAATCATGTGGAAGGGAATTCCACAGTCGGGAAGTGCGAGAAAAGAAACTGTTGGAGTAGAACTTGTGGTTGCATTTTATTGGTTTCACTGTAAAAGGGTGGGATCTAGTTGCTAATCTAGTATCTCATGCAAATTCATACCTAGGGAGGGGGCACCATTGATCTTAGTTCATCAGAGCAGAAGCCATGAAAGTATTTATAGAAGAGACACAGAGAAGCCATGTCGCGCCAGTGAGACAGAGACTGCAGCCGGTCTGCCAAGTTGGTATCAATCACATTACAGATTCTCCGTTGTACTTTGTCAAGAACCCCTGAGGAGAATAGCAAGAGCACCCGACCAGATGTGGCAGCAGTATACAATGCACGGGCGGATGGTAGATTTATATATGTGCAGGATAGATTCAGATGGAAAAACTTCCAAGCCCTGCACAGAGAACCGACTTTCATAGCAGCGGATTTAGCAATGGATTCGATATAGTCATTCCACTTGAGGTCCACTGAAAGTGTGAGACCAAGGAGGCGTAATGTTTGCCTCTCTGGGAGGCAAGCCTGGTCCATGCTAATGAGAGGTAGGTGCGAATGTCTATGATGGTTAATTGATAGCAGCTTCATTTTAGAAGCATTAAAATTTACAAACCATTTCTTACCCCGGTCCACTACAGATTGGAGGTCGATAGCTATTAATGGCTATTTAGACTATTAAAATACTTTTCTTTTTATGACTTACCCTGATTGGGTGACAATATTGATCCATTATTAGCTTAATAGTTAAAGCATTAAAATAAGAATAAGAATAATCTGATTGAATCTCTAATTGTTATTACATAGAGCCAGAGGACATCTTTAACTGCTTAAAATATATAAACTTCAATAAAATAGTTACCTGAATTATATAAAATTAGCTTTGTGTCAATCCATCTATAAGAATAAATAAGTCTTTGACATTGGTCTATTCATTTTTCATAACAAATTTCTTCTAAAATAATGATATTCATTATCTATCTCCTCTCAAAAGTGCCAAAAATAGACCATTCAAATTAATATGTAGCTTTTACATATTAAACACAATAATTAATAAACCTTAAAAGCTTCTCTTTCACATCAAATTCTTCCCAACTTTTTTTCGCTTTCAGTTTTTGATGGAATATTTTTATATTCTTGCTGGATGATTGTTAGTATGTGTTTCATTGTATTCTCCTAAAGGTTACATATTCTATTCATCTTTTTATACATATATAAGATTTTATACATACAAATAAAAAAGTGACTCTTTTTAAAAAAAAAATTTATTTGCTATTTTAAAAAAAAGTTGAAATTGATTTTAATTTTTAGATGTTTAATTCTATTATTTTCAGGATATTATAATAATGAAAGTTATAAGAATTTTAGAATTAAGCCATCTCAGAATCAGAAATTTGCAATAAACATTTCATGAACAGCCTACAAGTGTTCCTCACTTGGACAAAGGTGGGAGAGATTCAGGGATGAGTACTGAGCTATTAATAAAGGGAACAGTAAAAAGAAAATACTTAATCAACAAAAATATACTATGAAAAAATATTGGTGCTTCAATCACTGCTATTCTCTGTTCATTATTTGTCATCATTATCAAAATATATTCAAATAAAGGCCTGAACTCTGTTGTTTTATTATGCTTTAATTACCAAACAATAACAGCCCTTGCAGAGTATATGATATATCACTAAAGAAGATTAAAACAATAGCATTTAATTAAGTTACAATTGATTTGAAACCTACTCAATTTTTTAACAAAACTCACATTAATTAACTTCTCAACATTATGGTCTGCCCTGTTGGCTGGGGCTTCAGAATATGCTGGTTGCACCTCTGCAGAGGGATAAAAAAACCCTCCTCCTAATGAAGCCATATGTTTGCTATGAGTGGCAACCCATGATGCCTGGGGATGAGTTTCTGATAGTTGAGGGCTTAAGGTATAAGGTAGAATACTTCTGAATTCCAACACACTACTTTAACCCTTACTTGGGTTACACTGATGATCAGAGAGGACCAATTTGATTATTCAGAGTGTCATGTCAAGCCCTAGTACTATTTCACCACCTAAAACACTAACTTCACAACCTACAAAAAAAAATAATACACACACCTACCAAATTGGTACTAGAGTTAATCAGGTTATAACTAAAATGTATCATCAGAAATTAAAAGTTATATTCAACTTCACAGGGCTAGATGAATGAAAGACATTATTGAATACTACATATAAATAATACTTAACCTGAGCATACCATTTTCCTATCTCTGAAATAGGATTCCCCCCCCCCCAACCATCTCCCATGATAGGGCTTCAAGGTGGGGTGTAACAAGGGAGGAAAGAAAAAATATATTATATAACTACAAAGAAAACGAGAAGAACCCGATCTGAATCATGTTCGGATAACTAATCAGAATTGCATAGTTACTTTCCGCAATATATAGTAAAAGTATCACTTGAAGACTATCACCATTTATAACTGAAAAAATAATATACTCTCAAATTAATAACTGTTAAAAAAAACAAACAAATAAAAACATAATTCAAGTAAGAAAAAATGTATGCAGAAAAAAAAATCTTCAAATGGTCAACACTTAATAACTTAAAAATCAAAACCTATCCGCACAAAAGTCTATACACATTTAGAGAAGTAATTAAAAGTCCAGACTTGCTCCCAAGAAGAAATCAAAGTTGACCTTAAAAACCAAAATGTAATGGATGTAACCAGAATAACAAAAGATATGGCCAAACTATAAACACTAATTCATATATATTAAAATTCTACACACCCAAACCATTAAAAAAAAAAATTAAAAATGGGTTATAACAGCACAGAAATAGAAACTTACATTACCCGGCTTTTACAATGTCATAACTGCTAAAGATTAGTACATCATAAAAAATGATGTACTAGAATTCTGGTATGTCCAAAATGCAACAGTATCAAGAAACTGAATGCAAAGGTACCATAAAATGCATAAATTGTAATAACAACCACCCTGCATACTCGTATCTATGTAAAGGTTGGCAAAAGGAAATGACTGAGATCAAATATACGAGAAATATAACTTTTTTTTCTTTTTTTTTTTAATACCCCCACTAATCAATGAGTTTGAAGTTCTCACCTCCCCAGCGGACAAGGCTGAATGCTTTGCCCGTAGATTCTCCACCAATTCGACACTGGACTCATTAGGAATACCTACACCTGACTTTCCACCCAGAACTAAGGCTCAGCTAAATAACGTCCACATTACACCCTCGCTGGTCACCAAGATAATTACACAACTTGACCCACACAAAGCGAGCGGCGGCAACGGAATCCCAGTCATAGTACTGAAGAAATGTGCCCCAGAACTCTCCTCTGTCCTCTCTAAACTCTATAACCTATGCCTATCTGCTTCCTGCTTTCCTGCCTGTTGGAAGTCCTCCTGTGTAGTTCCTATATTTAAGAATTCTGGCAAACCCTCAGACCCCGCCAATTACCATCCTATTAGTCTCCTTCCGATCTTTGGTAAAGTTTTCGAAGCCATCATCAACGCCGAGGTGATTCAGCATCTCACGGCCCACAGGCTTCTCTCTGACAAACAGTACGGGGTTTCGCTTCACCAGGTTTACTGCTGATATACTAACGACCATTACCGAGTACATATACCAGGCACTTGACAAGAATGGCGAAGCCTGAACCGTTGCCTTGGATATCTCCAAAGCATTCGACAGGATCTGGCATGCTGGCCTCTTGTGCAAACTGCGGAGCTGCGGGATAACTGGACATCTGTTTGACCTCATCCAGTCATTCCTCTCTAACCGCACATTGAAGGTGGTATTAAATGGGCATGCCTCCCAAAACTACCATACGAACGCGGGCGTTCCTGAAGGTTCTATCCCAGGTCCCACGCTCTTTCTGATCTACATTAATGATCTCCCCGACCATTAGATCCCAAGTTGGCATGTATGCCGATGACACAACAATCTAATCTTGCATCGATCAAAAACCAGGTGTGGACGACAAAGTGAACCTCGTTGCCGTACTTGAAAAGGACCTCCAATCCGTAGTGTCCTGGGGTAAGAAATAGCTAGTAAATTTCAATGCCTCTAAAACAAAGCTGTTATCAACTAACCACCATAGACAATTGCATCTACCTCCCATTAGCATGGGACAGGCTAGCCTCCCAGTGAGTAAAATACTACGCCTCCTTGGCCTTACACTTTTGGCGAACCTCAAATGGAATGACTATATCGAATCCATTGCCAAATCTGCTGCTATGAAAGTCAGCTCTCTGTGCAGGGCCCGGAAGTTTTTCCCACCTGAATCTATTCTGCACATATACAAATCTACCATCCGCCCATGTATTGAATATTGCTGCCATATCTGGTCGGGTGCCCCTGCTGCTCTCCTTGGGCTTCTTGACAAAATACAAAGTAGGATCTGTAACGCGGTTGATACTGACTTGGCAGACTGGCTGCAACCACTCTCTCACTGGCGTGATGTGGCTTCCCTGTGCCTCTTGTACAAGTACTTTCATGGCTTCTGCTCCGATGAGCTTAGATCACTGGTGCCGCCTAAGCACGAATTTACACGAGATACTAGATTAGCAACTAGGTCCCACCCTTTTACAGTTAAACAAATAAGATGTAACCGTAAATTCTACTCCAACAGCTTCTTTTCTCGCGCTTCCCGCCTGTGGAACTCCCTTCCACAAGTCTGCTTTCCCGACAGTTACAATCTCCAGGTGTTTAAATGTAGGGTCAATAGACACCTCCTATCACACTAACTCCCAACTATTCTCACAACACTCTCATCTACCCAACCCTCATTCTCGGTATCCTTACCCGCCTATCACCCACCCTCTGACATTTCCTATATTTAATCATTCTTTCTCCACTCTATATAGCCCCCTGCGCAGTAGTGGCAGTGACATGCCTTGCTCGGGGTGAAACGCTTATTAAAAAAAAAATTGAAGGATTGATTTTGTTTTCTTAGAAATTTCATTGTCTGGAATCTTGTCTTAGTTTGCTAGGCCTTCCTCTTCTCTGCTGGCCGATTGGCTAGCATCCCATTTCCACATTCTGTGACGAAAAAGTTTCCTGCTTAGGATGCGGTTTTCTCTTTTCCAATCTTTTCACTCTTTTCTTTATTTTTTTTTTCAATTGGAGTAGATTGACTAAACTATTGCCCGGTTCACACTCCACCCACGTCTATTGAACAGGTGAAGAGGCTCATCCCTTGTTCCCTGTTTAGGGTGTGGTTTCCAGCTTTCTCTTTTCCATTCTTTTTACCCTTACGTAGCCCCCTGCGCATCAGTGGTGTTATCGCCTTTCTTGGGATGATATGATTAAAAAAAAACATATATATAAAAAATCATATCACCCCAAGCAAGGCATTTTACTGCCACTGCTTTGCAAGGCATTACATAGGAGGAAAGTTATGTGAAAGTGCCAGGTTAAAGGGGGTGTCAGGAAGTGGGTAAGAGAAGGATGAGAATACTGATGAGAGGGGGGATGGAGAAAGAAGCATGAGAGTGTGGATGCAAGTTAGTGAGGTAGATGACTATTGACTTTACATTTAAATTCTCGAAGATCATAGCTGTCGGGCTATCTATCTCCCTTTCTATCTTTTTTTTTCTTTTTCTTTTTTTTTTTTTTTATAATCATATTGACCCAAGCAAGGCATTTTACTGCCACTATTTTGCAGGGTTTACATAGGAAAGTTATGAGAGAGTAACAGGTTATAGGGGGTGTCAGGAACTGGGTAAGAGAAGGATGAGAATACTGATGAGTGGGGTGGACGGAGAAAGGAGCATGAGAGAGAGGGAGGATGCAAGTTAGTGAGGTAGATGACTTTTGACCTTACATTTAAATTCTCGGAGATTGTAGCTGTCAAGGAAGCAAGTAAATGGAATTTACCTGAAGACAGGAAAATTGCAGAAAGCTCTAGATAAAATAATACAATAAATCATGCAAATGCAACCAAAATATATCAACACAGTGCTGAGAAATATGATTTCTGTGAATTAACATTAATCTAAGAGCTAAAGAAATTGAAATAATTAGAAATTACAAAAGCAAATACAAAAAGCAAGAAAACACAAACTAGTCAAAAAGAAAACTCTGTACAAAAAAAAAAGAAAAAAAAAGCACTTAAAATCAACCTAGAAAACAAAAAACAAGAAAACACAACCCAGTCAAAAAGGAAGCCCTACAAAGAAAAACAACCTATAAAAAATAGAAACTTATGACAAACGAACTAATTTTCGCACTGAAGGTTATAATAATGCTATGTCGGTTGCTAATTGACTTGACGTACCTAAAATGTTAGGAACTTGGTAATCTTCCACTGAAAGCTGACCCCTTAGTATTCAGCTGACTGATATCAACTGCCTAGTAGTTCCACTGAACTCCGATAGAAGTCTATAGAACTCCTATGAACTTCCCAAGAACGTCCTGTTAACTATTATTAATACAGGAGGGATAGTCCATTATCTGAGGAATAGGTGTGTTTCACCATAACACCGACAAAATCTGAAAGCCTCAACATAACAATGATGACTAACAAAATTATTCAATGGATCACTAGAGATAAAATATCAAAATTCATACAAATTGCTTTTGCTTATTGTAGACTTATGTCTTGCAATCATTTGCTTTCAGAAGACTTTTTTTTTTCTATTTATTTTATTTTATTTTTTTTTAAGACAATGAAAAGATATATATATTAAAAACTATACAGTATATGATTTTATTAGTAATAGTGGAAACAGTGCTTCAGATAGTACTTTTAATATTGGTTAAAAGTGATATTTTCCAGAGCAACATCAACTTGAATATAGGACTACGGATAGAAATAAGAGCCTCACTATATAAAACCTTCACCATATTCTCAGTTTACATTCCTCCTAATGATCCTATAGATGGAACTGGAATTAGATAAACTACAGAAGCAGCTCCCAAAACCATTTCTTTTAATGGGAAGATTTTAATAAGCCATAACATCATATGGGGTTGCAAAAATACTGACCAGAAAGGGGAAAAGTCATATACCTGTCTCCATCCATCAAGTGGTACATATAGAGCAATAGATCTAATCTTGTGACCCTGCAACATAGCTAGACTATAGCTGAAAAGTATGTTAGGATACACGTGGTAGTGATCACTTCCCAGATGTGTTAGAAAACTTTGGATCTTTGCCAGATGAAAGAATGCAATATTGGAAACTTAAAACCAGCTGGAAGGAATTTAAAAACACATGTGCCCTAAATCTTACACTAGACGCCAATGTAGACAATGCAGAGCATATCATTTATTATTGCAAAACAATACATATCAAAATCTAAACCTGTCAAACATGACAGGCCTTGGTTTAACAAATGTAAAAAAAAAAAGTGATCAGATAGTCTCATGCAGCTCTACATAAGTTCAAATTACATCCAATCCAAGAAAATCTGAATATCTACAAAACAAAAGCTAAATAGATTTATTAAAGAATCCTCATGGAAGAACTGTGTGTCTGATCTTAATTCTAAAACCAAAACAGTATGGAATATGATCCATAAAATTGCTTGGAAAAATAAAAGCACTTAATTGAGACATTTATGTCAAAACAACTAACAAAGAGGAAATTGCAAATTTACTAGCACAAAACTTCTCAAAACTCTTCCTCCAAAACCCATGTCTATTGAACAGGTGAAGTGGCTCATCACTTGTTCCCTGTTTAGGATGTGGTATCCGGTTTTCTCTTTTCCAATCTTCTTACTCTTACGTAGCCCTCTGCGCATCAGTGGTGTTACTGCCTTGCTTGGGGTGATATGACTTTTAAAAAAATAAAATAAAATAAAAAATAAAACTTGTAAACTATTTCAGTATATCAAAGTAAATGAAAATAAGAAAAAATTAAATTTCTCTTTTAACAACAAAGAAAATTACAACCAAGGTCTTACTTTATTAGGATTTTTGGATTTATTGAAAAAAAAAAATCACAATTCAGCAGTTGGCCCAAATGCAATTAGCTATGAATTTCTAAAAAAAAAAAAAAAGAAAAAAAAAATCTACCAAATACTTCCCTGAATTACCTATTAAAAATCTTCAATAATATATGGGTTAGTGGTAAAATTCCCATTTTCTGGAAATGAGCTCCCATAATTCCAATCCCAAAACCTGGAAAGGACTTAGAAAAATCTCTCAGACTATTATCCAGTCACACTTATGAGTTGCTTATGCAAAACATTTGAAAGAATTATTAACAACAGGCTTACTTGGTTTCTTAAAGTTAACAAAATTATAAAGCACACAGAATAAGGAATCCAAGTGATCCTTATGAAAAAACTTTATATTCAATATTAATTTTAACACCAAAACTATATGGAATATGACCCATAGAATTGCTGGGAAAAATAGAAGCACTTCATTGAGACATTTATGTCAAAGCAACTAACAAAGAGGAAATTGCAAATTTATTAGCACAAAACTCCTCCTCGAATGATGTGAGTAAACTATTTCAGAACGTCCAAATAAATGAAGAGAAGAAAAAATTAAATTTCTTCTAACAATAAAGAAAATTACAACCAGACTCTTACTTTACCAGAATTATTTGATTTATTCAAAAAAAAAATCATAATTCAGCAGTTGGCTAAAAGGAAATTATGAATTTCTTAAAAAAAAAAAAAAAACTAACAAATACTTCCCTGAATTACCTATTCAAAATCTTCAATAATATATGTGTCAGTACTAATATTTCCAGTTTCTGGAAACGAGCTACCACAATTCCAATCCCAAAACCTGGAAAGGACTTAGAAAATCCCTCAAACTACTATCCAGTTACACTTGTGTTGCTTATGTAAAACATTTGAAAAAATTGTTAATAATAGGCTTACTTGGTTTCTTGAAGTTAATAATAAAATTATAAATTTCCAATCTGGCTTCAGAAAGAACAAAAGCACAATTAGTCACATGGTTTGACTAGTCTTTTATCAGAAATTCTTTCATTAAAAAGGAACATTTAATGACAGCTTTTTCTTTGACTTAAAAAATGCTTATGATAGCTCATGGAGATATGGTATCATAAGAGACTTAAACAAAACGGGTCTTAAAGAAAGATTACTATTTCTTGTAACTTCCTGACAGAACGAGCCTTGACTGAGCAAGAAATGGGTGTCGTTCAAGGAAGTATATTATTGGTAACACTCTTCAACATCAAAATAAATGGCATTATTAAATGTTAGAACTCTGCTGTATGAAGATATGTTTCGGATCAACAAATATCCATACAATTGAATGACAAATCCAAAAACATCTCAAAGTAAACAAGTGGGTCACAGGAAATGGATTCGGATTCTCCAGACAAAAAACTCAATGTATACACTTTTGCCAACTTTAAAAGCTACACTATAATCTGAATTAAAACTCAAAGTGCCTGTAGTAGATCAAAAATATCTATACAATTGAATGGCAACTCCAACAGTGTCTCAATAAAATAAACAAGTGGACTACAGAAAATGGATTCAGATCCTCTAGACTAATGTATACACTTTTGCCAACTTCGAAAGCTACACCATAATCTTGAATTAAGACTCAATAGTACAGAAGTACCTGTAGCATATCAATGCAGATATATAGGAATAATATTTGACAAAAAAATTATCCTTCATCCCACATATAAAATATCTTTGTGATATAGGCGGTAAAGCAATACAACTACTCGGTCATCTCTCACAAAGACTGGGTGGGGTGGCTGACAGATGCTCCCGAAACTCTATCGGGCATTGATTAAATCCAAATTAGATTATGGATGCTTTATCTATGGTATGGCAAGAAAATCATATATGAAAGAACTTAATACCATTCATCACCAGGGTCTGTGACTCGTTCTAGGAGCCTGCAGTACGTCCCCAATTGAAAGCTTATACACTGAAGCACACGAGCCACCTTTGGCATTAAGACAATATTAGGTAGCATTACAATATTAGATCAAACTTTGTTCATGCCTAAGTAATTCAGCATAAAACTGTGTTCTTCAACCTAATGAAAGAATTAGGATTTAAAGGAAAAGGCCATTAAACTTCTTGGTATCCGTATAGAAAACAATTTCAACATACTTGAAATAAGCACTTCTCTAATACACGAATCTATTCTCTCAAAATCTCTTCCTTGCTCAATAAAACAGCCCACTGTAATCTTCTGTGTGTCTTGTCCTTCCAGGACATAGGCAATCATGGCTTTCCATGTCTCCTTATTCCTGGTGGCTCTGAGCACACTTCCTCCTGTAACACCACGCAACCCCCAGTTCTGTTATCTACTTGCTCTGGCCTTTCAAATATGTTATCTGCTGCTTTCCTCTGTCTTTTTTTCCCCCTCTATCTGGCCTGTTAGTATCAGGTTCTCTAAGCCCTCTTTCCTCATTGCATGTCCCAGGAACTTCAGTTGTCTCTTCCTGATGCTCAATATTAATTTCCTTTTTGTAAGACTTGCAAAACACTCTGAAACTGATACATCTGTATTAATGGAAAAAAATTCATAATATCTTATAAAAACCTACCAAATCCTCAATATTTAGTGCAAAAGCTATGGCAGAAGAGTTAGCCTTAGATATTATCACACATTATAGTCAGACAAATTTGTTATATTTTCAAACTCCCTATTTGTTCTTACATCATTGAAGTATAAAAACCTTGCCAATCCTGTAATATCCAAACTCTTAAACAAAATTAATATACTTTAGAACCAAAAACACATCATGTTCTGCTGGACCCATAAACATATAGACGTCTAAAGAAATGGAAAGCAGCTAAAGAATCCCTAAAAATGAAAATATCAAAAACAAATGTCTCTTACACTTATTTCAAAATGGTAGTTAATACATAATCTTAAATAAGTGGCAAGAGATATGGAATACTCGCCCATATAATAAATTGCGCAAAATCAAGCCTACCCTTGGGATAAGTCACTATAACACCAGGCTTTCCTGAAAAGAAGTAGTCTTGGCAAGAATCAGAATTGGTCATACCAATATCACAATCATTTCTTTTAAAAAATGAGGATCCCCCTAGACTTACACAGTAAAACATTTCCGAACTTGCCTCTATCCGTAAATGCCTTTATAAGGTGAATAGCCTTTAAAGAAATTTTGAAAAACTTTAATGAAAAAAACATTTTGACCTATTTGATGAAAAGTACATTATTCACCAAAATTTAATCCAGACAAATTCAACTATAGATGAACTATACAACCAGTTTTCAATTATATTTTACAAGTTTTAAAACTTCCTAAGATATTCTTGAATAAAACTGATTTTCATCATTAAATGACTCGAGAGGCTTGATATGCTGGTGAAACAAACTAAACCAAACAACATTATGGCGAATTCCAAAAGGTAAATATTTTTTAACTGGTTTGATGAACAGAAACTAGAAAAATATGACTAAGTGAAGATGACCAATAAACAAAGGTATTTACTATTAAAGAGATGTTGATTTATGACCAAATAAATGTTAGCATATATAACTAAGATTGTTTTGGCAATGACCAATAGTTGTGACTGGAAAAATGTTTTGTTACTGATTACTTGCTGCATTTAATATTGTTGTGTTCTCTATATCTACTATAGTTTCTGTGGTAGAAGGTATTACTTTTAGAGCGCCCTCTTATACACACACAGTTATATATATTCTTTCGAAAATAGGCGTCACTGGAAGGGATTTAAAGAAGCAAATATATCGCCTTCAATCTATTGTTCGACAAGCGTCATGCTGGATTTGGCGCAATTCGAAGAAATTCGCAAAGAAAGCATGACGTCGTCTACTTCTTCCGTTCTCATTCTGCTCTTGAATTTTAAAAAACTGTTAAAGCGTTTTCATCTGTCTCAATGTGCCAATTGATTTTATTTTTCTGTCATTTACTTTGCCCAGTAGCGATTGCTGCTGGTGGTGCCAGGGGTGGCAGTCCCGCTTTAAACCACCGAAACTGTGTATTCACCCTTGGTTAGCGGCTGATGAGGGCAAAGTAAATGCACATGTGGTCATTGGTCACATGTTGTATGTAAGAAAAAAAAAAAAAAAATGCTAACATACATAACAACATTCAAAATAAGCACACACACACACACACACACACACACACACATATATATATATATATATATATATATATATATATATATAAAATTTCCATTACATGGTGTGTAAGGTAGCGTTTTTTGTTGTTTCCGTAACACTGTTTTTTTTTATGGGGGCAGGGTTGTTAGCCCTGCACCCAACCCCCAAACATGGAGGAAGGTGATTTTCTAAGCGTAACTTAGGCGTGACACACTGCCAAAAGTAAGGGACACCCAGTGAGGATCGAACTCACTTGTAATGATTCAAGTGAGGCGAGCTTGCTAACCATTACACTACCACTAGGTGCCTATATATATATATATATATATATATATATATATATATATAGGGAGAGAGACAGAGAGAGACACACTCCAAAATCAGATGTGTGTGTGGTGCTGTGAAGAATACTGATTTTAATCAAATATTGATAATTTCACAGAATGACAATTGAAATCTAAATAATTCACCACATCCTGTGGTGAATTATTTTCATATCATATTTAATCCTTTTCATTCTAGGTGAGTTGGGCTCTCTAAATTTAACTACTTCATCACAGATGCAAACCACATACTCTAAAATGGTCATTGATATGACAGCTACAATACAACTGCTACCAGGTATGTAAAAGATAACTGATTTCCACTATCATCAGTATGTGTGGTCTTATGTGCGTTGTGGTGCAGTGGATATTTACTCGGAATGAGAAATCGGAAAGCTGAGTTCGAATTCCAATCAAAATTCGTTGCATTCACTTAGGCACAAATACCCTTGGGAAAGGTATTAATCCTCCAGTTATGGATCAAACAACAGGACAGATTGGGTTCTATAGCCTTGGTTAGCAACAAATCTATCACAGAAAGTAATGGCAATCTACTGTGGGAAAATCTTCTGCCCAGTCAGTCATGTCTCTTTCAAGGCATGATTGCCCAAACATGTATCACGTATGACACTTAACTGGCTGACTTGAAGAACAAAAAGGCAGATTCCTCCCAAGAGATTTTATTGATTTGAAAGGGCCATGATATTATATACTTGATATTATCTTTGCCACTCATAATGCATATATTGGTATGCTGGATTCATTTTAACAAATCTCTGGTTTGCTGATCATATGGAGAGTGGGAGCAAAAATTTCCTTTCTCCATGAATGGTATTCTAATGTATATTATTTCATCCCATATCTACTCTTTCATTTTTCCTATGAAGCAAGTTTTATTCTTTAAAGAGTCAGTTTGAAAATGGACCATTCAACTATAACTTTTTTTTTCTTTTTTTTTTTTTTTAATCATTTCACCCCAAGCAAGGCAGAAATGCCACTGATGTGCAGGGGGCTACATAAATGTAAAAAGATTAATTAGAAAAGAGTGAGGAGTACAAACTAGTTAGAAAGGAACAATAGAAAGCTGAGAAAGCAGGTGCGATGACAGATACATAGGTGGAGAGAAAGGGAAGGTTATACGGGAGTGGGGAGAGAGCTAGAGTCCAGTGGTTAGTAGATGAGTATTGACTTTGCATTTAAATTTCTGGAGGTTGTAGCCGTCAGGAAAGCAAGAATACGGGAGAGAGTTCCACAGGCAGGAAGTGCGAGAGAAGAAGCTGCAGGAGTAGAATTGTCGTCTGCATTTGGCTAACCTGACTGGCTATATTTTGTTATATAGTATCAGTTAATAAATGCAGAAAATATATATTGTGTGTATTTTGGCAGCATTTTTCATTAATACAGGTTTCATTGAATAATATAGACAAGTTCTATTTATTTTGTGTGAGATCCTTTCGTATGATCTGATTAGCTTGATAGTGTTGTCATGGAAAGACAACATTTGACCAAAAACCCACTACCACCATTCCTTCTCGGCCTGCAGCCACGTGTGACACAAAAAATGGACTTGTTTAATTTTCTCTATATAACTCCACTCTGTTAATAGTTTAAATGTTCTATGTTCACTGAATATTAAATGTTCATCCTTTAATAATGGCTTATGTAAGCCAAAAGCTCAGACCTGATAAAAAAAATCAACAATTATTGCGATTTCTTATCTTTCCATGACAACACTATCAAGCTAATCAGATCATATGAAAGGATCTTACACAAGATAAATAGACAGAACTTGTCTATATTATTCAATGAAACCTGTATTAATATATATATATATATATATATATAATATACACTAGCAGTATAGCCCGGCGTTGCTCAGGTGTAATAAAAGCTTTAAAACTAATCCATGGTTCTGGAGCTCACTCTTTGGACGTTGGCATGAAAGACTAAAAAGTTTTCAGTTAAAGCGAAACTGTAGACTGAAAGAAAAATGAATGGATGTAAGTCAAATTTTGATTTCCTGGTATTGATTTAAATATATATTATCAATTTTCTGCACTATTTTAAGAACTGCAACCTTGAAACTTCTGAATATCGTTTCTTATGTCTTTGTCTATGAGTGTATCAAATTTGATTAAAATCCAATTTTTTTCAATCGATTTTCGATATTAATCGGGGGTACCTCGACACAAAACCTAGCTAAGAACACTCGCAGATGCTTATAGCATAACTGTGTAAATTTTCAAGAAAATCTGTTCAGTTATTTCGGAGTCTATAAGTAACAGATACACACACAAAGTTCCACTTATAAATAAGTTTTTATATATATATATATATATATATATACATATATATATACACACACTGTTGTAGAACACTTAAAAGTAAGTATTCGTTTTAATTCTGTTCATGATTTTCTAGAATACCAATCACAGGAAAATGATCTTTTGAAAGCATCTTTTGAAAGCAGATCCTTGTCAAAACATTCATTTAATGAAAAGATAGTGTATCATGTTCAACTATCCACAAACACCTCAAACAAATTGGAAAGAAATTAAAGCAAACATTTGGCTACCCCACAAACTCTAATTAGAGAATTGAATATGACATTAAATAGTTTGTAGCAAACTTCTGACCAGAAATGAAATTGCTTTTGTCATCTTATTATTACAGAATATAAGAAATAACTATGGTACACAAACCATTGCTTTTCACATTTTTATTATCATGCAATGTCAAATTAATTCCTACAACAAAACCAGAAATTCATTGAAAAAAGCTTTTTTTGTGCATCTAGTAGAGAAAAATTTACAGCTACAGACTTTTGTCAGTTGGGGATCACACAAGAAGTGCACCCCTCTGGTGCATAGAAGAATGCCATCCACACATAGAATAATATAAATTATGTATCTATAAACAAACAGTGTTGGCAACCACAAAGACGCTCACAAATCATTTCAAAAGATTAACAGAACATTTTAGTTTTTAGAATTTCTTCATGTGTAGTGCAAAGTCACGAGATATTAAAATGAAGGCAATTTTTTTTTTTTTTTTTTTTCATATCACTTCGAGCAAGGTGGTAACGCCACTGATGTGCAGGGGGCTACGTAGGATTGAAAAGATTTGGAAAAGAGAAAACCAGAAACCACATCCTAAACAGGGAACAAGGGATGAGCCTCTACACCTGTACAATAGACGTGGGTGGAGTGTGAACCGGGCAATAGTTTAGTCTATCTACTCCAATTGAAAAAAAAAAGAGGAGTGAAAGGATTGGAAAAGAGAAAGCCGGAAACCACATCCCTAAACAGGGAACAAGGGATGAAACTCTACACCTGTACAATAGACGTGGGTGGAGTGTGAGAATATTATAGAATAATATAAAGCAATAAAGCAATCCCATCAAAACAAATTAAGTCATTAGGTTGAGAAATTTTAACATCCTTATCTATACTAACCAAAAGTAGAATCTTCAGATCCATTTTTTTTTTTTGTCATTAAAGCGTTCTCTTCATAAAAGTGATAGCTTTTTATTTATGTAGACGGGATAAATTGTTGCATTACATTGAGTTCATTGAAATTAATTAAAATTTGACTTAGATATATTTGCTTCTAATTTTATCTCCATGAAAATGATACAATGTAATATAGATTATTATATATTATTGCAATTGAATCTGTTTTAAGCTAATGGGAAATATCAATCTGTTTAATCTTCTACCGCATGATGTTAGAGAAGTGTCATTATTTATTCTCTTCATAAAAACTACAGATAATTTTCAATAAATAATTGTATCTTTTAAAACCAAACAAATTTATTTTTGTGGCACTATGATTAATGTTAAATCTTTCACTTGTATAAAATGTTTTTTCTTTTTTTTCGTATGTCTCTCAGAGGAAAATTTTATATGCTAGAGTCAGTCAAAAAGTAATGCTTGTTTCAAAGTAAAATAGCAAGTTAAATATTTGTGGAGTTAGCTTTTTCTACCCATGATTCTCAAAATGGCCACCCTACTGAACTCGTTTAGAAATCAAACAGCTATCACAGACTTTCTATTTTTTAAAGAAGAAAATGCTATAAACATTCAAAGGAAATTAATGAATGCCTATAAAATGGCTGTACTTGGTGTAAGCACATTGTGGAAATGGATTGGTAGAACTAATGGAAATCCAAGAGAATGAAGAAACTGACCTTAGTGGCTGGTCAGATGTTTTAAAAGACCATAAGACCAAGCAGGCTTAACAGTTTAAGTTAACATGAAGAATAAGTCAGGTGGACTGAACAAATTGAAGGAAAATATGTCTGAGATGCTTGAAAGATTAGGTCTATTATTCAATAGACAGTGCATGAACAATCCTCTTTTTTTCTGATCTTATATAATTTCTGTATTTTGATAAGAAATACGTATTAAGATCAAACAGACTGGTGATCTCTTTCCAACTGATAATCACTGTGAAAGCTTTCAAATGAGCCCTGGTAGTGCATGCAATTTCACACCATCTCTTGGCTAATCAATTTATACAAAGTATGATCCCAAAATGTTGACAGACCCCATAAACAAATAGAGGGTGATTGCTGCCTAAGAGATTTTGGAGTTACACAGTATAGAAAGTGTCTTTAAGCATGCCAGTTACAGAAGATCAGTCCTGGATTCACCACTATGAACCAAAGTGCAAAAGATGATCAATAGAATGGTGCCAGTCAACCTCTCTCAGAAAAACAAGGGATGTGCGTTGTGGTGCAGTGGATATTGACTCGGAACAACAAATCAGGGAGCTGAGTTCAAATTCCAGTTGAATTCCTTGCATTCACTTATGCACAAATACCCTTGGGAAAGGTATTAATCCGTCTCTTCCTTCCACTTATGGGTTAACTAACAGGGCAGATTGGGTTCTATAGCCTTGGCTGGCAACCAGTCTACTGCAGAAAGCAATGGTACCTACTGCAGGATAATCTTCTGCCCAGTCAGTCATCTCTTTCAAGACATAATCACCCAAAGTGTGTATCACATATGGCACTTAATTGACTGACTCCTCAGGGAAAGAGATTGTGTGTGTGTGTGTGTGTGTGTGTGTGTGTGTGTGTTTTGCTTTTTTTACCTACATCACATTTGAAGATGAACAATCTGCTTTTGCAAACTGGCAAGGCACCAAAATAGATTGAACATTAGGCAAGTAATCACAGCATACAATTGGACAAACTTGCCTCATCCACCCTATAGTTCTTACCTGGCACTCTCAAACTTGGTTTTCCATAAAGGAAACACTCAGAGGACCGTTATTCTCAAATGGTAATGGAGTAAAAGAGGCAATTCACACAGGTTTAAGAATACAACTAATAAACTTCTAGAAGGTGTGTACACATGCCTTTATTCAAAGGTGGAGTACCATAATTAAAAAGGAGACTATATTGGGAACTAAATTTGGAATTCTGAAACTTTTATCCTTACATTGGTTCACTTTGTATTATGAAACCTGTTGTGTTTAATTTACTTTTTGATTATCCCTCATATTTGGTTGTAGTTTTGTGATCTCTCTCACACACACACACACACACACACACACACACACACGTCAGTTTAAAAATAATGCCTTCTATTTTATTATGCTAATCTACAAGGTCAGGCATATATTGGTAGTATGGTAGAAGTTAAACCTTACCACTTATACCCATATTTGTTATTCTAACAATTGTTTCATCAAATTCCTTCCATGCAGAAAATATTAGATTTATATCAACCTTTGCTGAATAATTATGATGACCAAATAGTAAATGTAAGCACAGTTAGGTGGTGAGTAATGTTTTGGCAATGAAGTGACTGGAAAAATGTTTGTTACTGATTACTTACTGCATCTAATATTGTTGTGTTCTCTATATCTACTGTAATTTCTGTGGAAATAGAAGGTATTACTTTTAGAGTGCCCTCTTATACACACACACAATATATATATATATATATATATATATATATATAGCATAAGTTGGATGTTTTTATAAATTCATTGGTAATATATTTTGCGGCTCTCTTATCGACCTCTCGTCACACCAAATTCATACAACAATGAATGGGTCAACAATTATCCAGAAAAAGTCAAGTAAAAAAGAAAAAGAAGAAAAAAATGTATCGGAAAGGAGGTTAATTTAATAGTGTTAAATCTTGTCATCATATGACAGCCTTGGCCTAGATTTATGAAAAAGTCGTTAAGGAAGTCAGTTAATCTTGACTTGGATTTTTTAGTTGTCTATTTTTAGATGCATGACATTCAAAATTAAAAATTAGGGGTTAAATTATTATGATACTCTGTTAAATTTTAATATTTAGTTCTCTTTGGATTTAATCTCCTGTGGAATTTACCTTACCAAGTATCCTACTTTATATATATATATATATATATATATATATATATATAGAGAGAGAGAGAGAGAAAGAAAGTATAATTATTGGATAGAGGGGGTTACTATCTTATAACTGTTATTGCTAATGTCCTCAACTTTACTCTCAGATATTCTCATGTATAGGAAAACAGTAAAATTAGAGTAATACATGTGATCGTACACATCCTACAGTTTCTATGGGAATTGGTTCCTTTGTAAGCTATGCATCCTATGAAATTTGCAAATTAGACATTGATAATCTTAACATTGATTAAAGTCAATATTGGGAATAAATGACACTCCACAATTCAGTGTACCTAACTTAAGTTCAGAATACCACTAACAAAGTCTTTGAACAGGTTAAGAGACTCATCCCTTGTTCCCTGTTTAGGATGTGGTTTCCAGCTTTCTCTTTTCCAATCTTCTCACTTTGTTTTTAGATAGATCTATCTATCGCCCAGTTCACACTCCACCCACATCTATTGAACAGGTTAAGAGGCTCATCCCTTGTTCCCTGTTTAGGATATGGTTTCCGGCTTTCTCTTTTCCAATCTTTTCACTATTACGTAGCCCCCTGCACATAGTGGCGTTACCGCCTTACTCGGGGTAATACGATTAAAAAAAAAAAAAAGTAGATCTAATATATTAAAACAATAAAAAAAAAATTACAGTACAATAAGTAATTAACTTGAGCACTCTAAGCATAATAATCTTTCTCATAGCTGATCAAGATTTACTGACAGGAAAACAATGTTTATGACTATCAATTCTATCAAATGGAATATAAGTATATGTTTAACTTCAAATTCATCCATAATGTATGCATTACTGCACATGTGTTTGAATTTGTATTTAACCATATCTTTTTTTTTTCTATTAGTTATTTCTTGCAAATTATGGATTTATTAATTTTTGTTTTTAGGTTTCCGCTGATTTTGTGCCTAGACTCTTTCTCTCTGCTAATGACTAATTTCTACTTGATAATGGTCAGTCAGTTAAATGCCATACTCAATACACACTTGGGCAATTATGTCTCGAAAGAGACATAACTGACAAGGCAGGTGATTATCCCGCAGTAGTTTGCCATTAATTTCTGCAGTAGACTGGTTGCTAGCCAAGGCTATAGAACCCAATCTTTCTCTTATTTAACCCATAATTGGAGGGAAGGAACCGATTAATACCTTCCCCAAGGGTGCTTGCGCATAAGTGAATGCAAGAAATTTGATTGGATAATGTTACTTAGCTGAAAAACAATCCAGTTTTTCAGCTTTCTTAACAGTATTAAAACTTTTATCTCTCCTGTAATTTTTTTTTTTTTGAGGGGGGGGGGGTGTTATGCTTAAGTAGCTTTTTGCTATATATATATATATATATCCATCATTTTTATAAACAGAAAATAATGTAGACTTTGAAACCATTCCCTTATTGATTTTTGCCCACACAATCTATTTAAACTTTTCAGAAAAATTGTCGTGAAACTAGTCTGTTTATATCATTACTTGATTCAAAATATGCCAAAAAAATTTTGAACACTTTCGAAAGTTTTTATTTACTGAGATTATTTGTCTCTTGTCATCTGGTTTGACTAAACAAGCTTTACCCTTTTGCAGTTAGTTCTGTTTGATAATTCTCACTGGCAAGAATCATAGCTTTTTCTCATGAAACTATATTTCTTTCATTAGTAATAAGACTCAGCAAAATTACTTATTTTATAGATTTAAGTCATATTTTACTTTGGCTGTTTTTCCTTTTTTTTTTTCTTTTTTTTTTTTAACTATTGTCTGCCATTTAAAGATTCTTTATAGAAGTCACACAAACGCCAAAGAAAGACATGAAAAAATTTACTTCAAAAGCATTTTTATCTTTTGAGATGAAAGGTAGACTGGTTCTAACTCTAACTTTACTGGACACTATCTTTCTTTGCATGGCTTGTGACACTTTTATGGTTTTTCAGACCATAATTAGAATGACCACATACTGCTTGTTGTTATTCCAGACTTCTTATGAGCAGCACAGCTGGACACAGTGTATTGTGGTGAATCTGTCTTATGGCTACTTCACACATCCTCAAGCAATGCTGTTGTGGACCCAGATGCAAATGTAAAAATTTTGCAGCATTTTTTTTTTCTCTTAGTAAATGTCTTCAGTAACCTTCAGAAAGGAATGAGCATTCCTCAACAAGTTTAGAAATACACATGCATAGATACAATGATGATCTCCTGTCATGTTAAATGAGTTTATGTTTGCAGTAGTTGGTTTTCCTGCTGGGATTGTAAGGCAAGCTCAGAGGATATCAAAAGCTTTTCGTCCATATTGAGATATTTTTTTTTTCCATCTTTCTCTCAGTATCTTTCTAGTTGTATTTAATGTGAAGCAACCATCTTGCTTCTTTTGCATCTTGGTAATGTCAAAATAAATTGTAGGGTCCTATATATTAGGGGAAAATTATTTATTTCTAGTTATTTGAACTGATTTTATGAAATAGCAATATACAAGGGAGGTCAAAGGTCATCAGGATTAATTGGTTAATTTGAATATGTTTTATTAATGATAACTTGAATAACAGATAACATAAGAAATGTCTACTTATGCATATAATTTTTATATGAACACTAATATATCGGTTTTTCTCTTAACTGGTTATTTCAGGTTTTTATATAGCACACCTGCATATATTTATGCTAACAGGTCAACAACCTGCATAGATGTTTAACACTACCTGAATAAAAAAAAATATATAAAAACAATCTTAAATAAATGTTGTTCCTGGGGGGTTTTTTTTTTTGGGGGGGGGGGTTCAACTACTTCTAAGTTATCTATGACATCTTTGACATATTTATGATATAAGAAATTCTGGTGAACCTGAAGAAGACTACCACCACCTTTTGAATTTCTTTTTTTTTTTTTCTTTTTTTTCTTTTTTTAACAGTGCAATCTTATCGATTACATCCTAAAATTTCAATATTTAAACAGGGGGGGGCTCAGTTTTTCATACGTTATAAATCAATCCCCAATTTTGGAACCACTCACCAGTATGACCTTACCACCACCTACCTGTAAATTGGTTGATTATCTTTTTTTTTTTTTTTCCAGTGCAATCTTATAGATTAAATGCTAAACTTTCCGATTGACAAAAGATTTTGTAAAATTCCAACATTTAAGCAATTTGGGGTAGTGGGGCTCAGTTTTTCATACAACCTTATAGTAAATCAATCCTGTGCAATCAACTTTATTGCTTGCTCCTTTTTAACAACTGAATCCTTTGCAAAATTTTTGAATAAAGCCATGCTTGGAGTTTTCGAGGAAGATGCCATCATAAGAACTAAAGAAAACTTGAAAAAGACAAAAACAAGAGCAACAACCTTATGTAATAACTGATTAGACTGCAATGAAAAAAAGTTAAAAAAAAAAAAAAAAAAATGAAAAACAAGAAATTTAAAGGTGGTGGTAGTCTACTTCAGGTCGCTGAATGATTTACATTTAAAATTTTAAATGTAAATCATTTTCACAACAAACATCCAACTTTGCCTGATGATGAAATTCTATCTTGAAACATAGAAAGTTCTGTGTCACAATGTACATTTGATTCATAATTTTATATATATATATATATATATATATATATATAATCACCTAGATTGGTTAGTTTTGCCTTACTTTAGAAGGTTAATGTGTACAAAGACACATCTGGAGAAAGCAGGAAGGTGCCAAAGCATTGTCAGTATAACAACCAAGATGAACAAGCTATTCCAAATACCAAAACATACATTTACTGTTTATTCACATTATTCTGAAATGTAAAATTTATACACTTTATAATTTTAATTCCATTGAATTCAAGTAAATATAAAACATGAAATGTGTTGAATGGCTTTCTGCAAAAAATCCAGTAAAACAATGATGTAGAATTATTTAAAAATGACTATTAATGTCAAACTGCAAATTTCATATAGGATATTATTTAAATACATATTTTATATTGCTATTATAGGAAAATATTTTGTGTATGTATACAGACACACACACGCGCATATATATATATATATATATATATATATTTGTTAAATTCAACTGATATTTTTATTACTGTATTTTTCGAATTTTCAATTAAGATCTTCATTGAGATCAAAGTTATGGAGAAACTGTCCGGAGTAATTTTTTTTTCTTTTAATTCTCTTCCTTAATTCTCAACTGTCTCTTATAACTGCCTCAGCAGCCAATGCAATTAAGCTATGTAAAAACAGCTCTTACCTCCATTGTTGGAGGTTACTCAATTGATCTGTGATCCACCAAATGGTGTATACCAAATTATAGCCCTGTAGATATTTTAATAAAAATAGAAACTTCAGAGACACTCAGTAGTGTTTTAAGTAGTGTTTTACAGAATGTAATAAATATTTCGTTACATCTTATTTTAGTTTACAATTTTTAATATATTTGTTGAATAAATCCTCATATTTCTATGAAATGCATTTTAAGTCAAACTCTTTAAAAAAAATAAAAATGTATACAAAGCAGTTGTCATTCATAAAAAGTAGAATAAAATTTTCAGTACCTCTGTATCTTGATCTTCCTCTCTTAAAGCTACAAATATTCTACAGAATATTATTTGTAGATAATATTTTGAATATATTATGAATAAATGTTTCTATTTTTCCTATTCAGTTTTCTGAATATCTCCTGTTACCAATTAGTTATCATTGACTGACATTTAACAGAAAGCACTGTTTTTATAAACCAGTGGTAACATTTTCTCTTTCTTAGATTCTCTGTTTATGTGACCTTGAATTTGATTTATAAATTAAAATTAATAGCAACAAATACAATCTAGGTATGTTATTAGTCTTGTTCTTAAATCATTGATACAGTTTTACTGCAGATGACAAAATGTTCTCTTGGGAACCCTTTAAGGAAATTATTTCTACACTTATGCTGAAACCAATGAAGAATTTTTATGACAATTCATATCAAGTAAAATTTCATCATAAATAATATTCTTTAGTCTTTGAAAAATGGTTTAAGTTACTGATATACAAAATATGTATATTTGAAGTTACATATACAAGTGTTTTATATAACAAAAATAATTTAATAGTTAGTCCTTTTTTTTTTTTTTTTTTTTTTAACAAGCTGAATTTTAATTAAAATGATTCTGCTAAAATTAAAATATCTTAGAAGTAACAAATATTAATTGAAACTCTTAAATTATCTTCTGATTTACCTTTAGTTTATTTCCATTTTTGTTTTAACTGCAAGTAGAAAAGTGTGATTGTATTATTACAGTTATTTATAATATATACACACAAACACACTATTATTATTACTTTGCCCCAATAACTGCATCATCTACCTTCATTTATACATGTTTAGTAAAACATAATTTTGCATTCTATTCTTGGCTATCAATATTTTGCTTTTAGTACCTACTGTCTTTATTCTCATGTTTTTCATTTCTTTTTTCATTTTATTCTCTTTGTTTTCTCTAATCAACATTTTCCTTTCTATCTACTCCCAAACAATCTTTTTCTCTTTTTCCATAAATAGTGTGAAAAAGGTTACAAAAAAAAAAAAAACCACTGATGGCATTGTTCAGAAAACAAACAATTGCCTGTGGCACTTGATGGCAGTGGTTCATGTCAGCTGTTAGTACTGCTGATGCTGTCTCTTTACTAATGTCCCAAAATGTATCACCCTCATTGTAATGTATTACATTTGTTTCTTGTGATAATTAAAATTCGTGCTGAGAGGCATGGCCATGCTGTGGGACTCTATGGAAACCCCAGTAGAGTTTCTCCAAACTGAGCCATTCATGCGATGAAAATTTCGAAATTTTCACGTTTATTCCCTATGGTCCCATCTCCCTAATTTGATTTTGTCTTTGATCGTTAAAAGTTTAATGAGATTCCTGATAAGAAGCCAAACCAATTCCTCTAGAGTTTCAGAGTCAGAACTCTTCAGTATTAATGGCAAAAGGAGGTAATTTTCTCCTTTTTATATATATATATATATATATGTTGACTTTTTTTTTCTTTTTTTTCATTTAAATTTCTTCTGTCTTCTTTTACCTTATTGTTTCAGAAAGATTATTTTTTTTTATTTCATTTTATATTTCTTATACTTATATTTCTGATCTGTTTATTCTGAGAAATTTTCTTTTTTTTTCTTTTTTTACAAGAAACTGGAAAATATACTCACTTGTAAAATTTATAGTGTTTCTATTAGTATGTTTTTGATTATCAAACTTGTTCGAAAAACTTTTACCAAACTTGTTTTACATTTTAGCTTATTTTTGTATTCCCTTCAGTAAACATTAAGAATTCTTTCATCAAACATAAACTATGCCAGGATATTTTCTATCTAAAGTATAAGAATATTCAACAAATTTATGTGTGTTATAATTTAGACAATGTTTTTGAAAAATAGTTTTTAGATAAACATCCATAAGATAAGTCTTAAGATTTGGATATGAGGATATAATTGTTAATCTTAGCTTCACTGTATCATGTATAATGCTTTGGTATAAAGAACATTTCAAATGTTAAGTATAGCATTGCACTTGTTAGGTCAAATATATATATATATATATATATATATATACCTACTTTTCAAACTTAAAACATATAGGGATGCTCAAATATGTCATAAATGTAATTGTTGATGTTTTGTTCTCATCTTTTTACATAAGTATTGTGATTTTTATTCTTTTTCAGATCTTTCTACAAGGAATACTTATGTACAAATATATAAAATAATTGCATTTGGATTCATATGAGTTGTTTGCTAACAAATGCTATTTCTTTTCATATTGACTGTTCTTTTTCTTCTGATATAACAAACAGAAGGATTCATCCTACTAGTATTAATCTTTTATATATTTTTTTCAAGTAATAAGCATTTTAAAAACACATGTAAAATGTGCTTTCTCCTATAAAGAACACCACAGGTTCAATCCCTGTTGGAGAGTTCGTTTTCTTAAGATTTTTTTGAGTGTGTAAATCGATAGCTGTAATATTCAGTCTAAAATAAAAATGACATGTCTGTTTCAAAGACAAGTATCCACCAGTAATGTTTTAAGTAATAAAAATACACACACACACACACATAGAAGCAAATCAATAAATAGTTATCCAAATGTTGGAGAATTTTTGTCTTCAACTGAAATTAAAGCCAAAATGCAACATTTAGAACGGCTCATGATTAAACATAATAGACATTCATTGTCTCTTATATTTAACAGTTTATGTTTAGAAAATTATTTGCTGCCTCGAAACACTATATATATATATATATATATATATATATATATATATATATGAGAAAGAGAGAGGAGAAAATGGCAAACCTGTAAAGTTGGAAGAGGATAATATAAATTATTAGATAAAAAAAAAATAGAAAGCTCAATGGATATTATCCAGGGCATTATATATATATATATATATATATATATTTGTTTGCAATGTGGCTTAGGAAGTCATTATTAATGAGTCTATATAGAAGAAATAATAAATCTAAAAAAAAACTTTCAAAAGAACTCTGTCCTCAAGTTTACATATGAACTTAACAAAGTCCCTTTCCTTGACATTTTAATAGACACAAACAGTAACACATTTACTACCTCCCCATATAAAAAACAACCAGCAAAAACTCTTGCACTCTCAACTATAAGAGTGAATGTCCTAACTACTACAAAATAGCACTTATACACAACTTAATTAACCGAGCACAAATCAACTCCTCCAAAAAGATATTTTACTCTGAACTAAAAAATATTAAGCAGGCTTTCATTAATTAATATATATATATATATATATATATATATATATATAATTATGTAGTTATGAATTAATTGTACATTGGAACATGGAAATTTCTATGTTTTGAGATATTCTTATCATCAGGCAATGTTCCTGTTGGTTGTGCAGATGATTTACATTTTAAAAAAAACCTGACGATGAGAATCTATCTCAAAACATAGAAATTTCCATGTCACAATGTACAATTAATTCATAACTACATAATTATATTAAGCTCTATAATACTCATTATATTGAGCACTGTTCATAAAATAAATGCCAGATCACTCAAAATAAAAATAAAAAAAATTTTAAAAAAACCTTAAGTCCTCTTCACCTGGAATTTTTTATATATATATATATATATATATACTATAGTCATCTGCAGACAGATCTGTTTCACAGCTCATCAGTATGGCTTAGACTCCGGTCGCTTCCTAACTCAGGATTGAAACCCAACTGAATTGGCTTCATTTGGCGATTCTACCCCTAGGCCACAAGCGTCCAGTAGAAGAAGGCAGGCTTTTTAGCGCGTATAAACACTCCCAATAGCTAGAGTGCTCCAATTCACACACACAAATATATATATATATATATATTCATTTTATAATTCAGGCTTTGTGAGCTCAGCTGATGAAGATCTTTTCAGATGTTCAGAAGTTTTTTTTTTATTGGTTTACAGAAAGTTGTTCATTTTTATTTGTAAACTGCCCTCAAATTTAGAATATTCATGTTGCTATATTCCATATATAGACACACTTTTTATACTAAACATGACTAAGAATCTTACGTCATCTATTTCAGTTAACTTCAGTTATTATCTTCTCTCCTTTCTGTGCATATTAATGTGTTAATAAATGTGATCCACTTTATTTGTTTAAAATTCTGTGACTAATGATCAAGGTATACTTTTATTTATCAACTAACACTTAGCTTTACCAAATCATTGAAATTGTTAGATTGAAGTTCTTATGCACAAGGAAAACCTATTTATACATATCTATGTACAAAGATATAAGGAGTGTATTGAAAAGTTTAGGGATCAAGACAATTTCTAAAATGAGACAAATATCAGGATTTATTTTTTAAGCCAGTCAGACCTTTTCAGACTTATAAATTTGCAAATATTAAAAAAAATGTTTTTTTTTTTTTGTTTTTTTTTTTATCAAATAATTTTGTACATGCGATATACAAGCATGGATGTGTGTATCCACATGTATGGAGACATACACAATTATATTATATCTTCAGCTATCATGGATGTAGATTTTTGATCAATCAATTCTTAGAAAGATACTCGGATCTCTAACCTTACAGGCTTATTAAAAAATTATTTTTTACTCACCAATCATTGATAACAATCACAAATGTCATTTTCTAATTTAATTTTTCATTCTTGACTTTTTATTCCTATAAGAATTTTTTCTTTGTCTTTATTTTTTTTATTTCATTATAACTGCCAATCATCTGAAGAATTTGGTGACAAGAGACACTGAGATATCCTCCTTAAAAATGCCGAGAACATTTTAAAAAAAAATAATTCTAGCGTTAATTCAAAATGTGCAATATATTTCCAAGAGAGATAATTAAAATTCAGAAATATCCTTTAGTTCCTGTTTTTGGTTTGTTTTGCTTTTTCTTTTTCCCCCCCCCTTCAGTTATAAGATGTAGTAGTAGTAGTTCAATAGCCATATTTTTCATTTATCAAAAAAGTTAACTTAAAAAATACTTTAAATTTATTTTTATTTTCGTAGCAGTAGAATGTAAAGCCTCAACTGTGGTAATAAAATAAGTCTAATGTTTTGCTGATCATTTTATTTAGTAATTTTAATTATTTGCTGACAAAAAATTATCAAAATAAAAATGAATTACCTCATAGTTAATAACTTCAATAGTTCTAAGCATTTTTAGATTAGCAAAATACTATATTACAAAATACTATTACAACAGATTTGCTAAAGAGTAAAATACCATCAGCTAATATATTGTATTTATCCTAGATCCTCGCTTCACTTAAAATGTGTAGTCCTGGGCATGACAGTAAACTGCATCCGGCAGCAAGGCCTCTGAGTTGGGAGGTTGTGAGGAGCATGGAACCACCTCTTAATTGCTATTGTTTCCAGGTCTTTCCTGACCCGGAGCGGTAGCACCTGTTAGGGTCTCAGCTATGGGCAAATAGTTAACCTCCAAACTGGGGTTAAAACACTATGAAAGTATAAAAATACACTTTATAAAAATATATACATAAAACGAGACTTTATAGAAAAATATACATTTTTTGAAGAAAAAATGATTACCATAACACATCTTTGAAGGAAATAAATTATTCTCAGCAAAACATTTTTGAATACAAAGCTAGAAGGAATTAATTTTAAGTTTTCTAAAATAAAAACAGAAAAACAAAATTTTCACTAAAATCTGACTAAATCCAACCTTCTCACTATAACCGAACATTAAAAAAATATCTTAAAACACTACCTTTTTTGGCATTAAATAACACAGAGGTTGATATGTTAAGCAAAACTCAAACTCACGTAAAATGTGAGAAGGGTTTTTTTAGCAAAGATATTGGAGCATGTTCATCAATGTGCATATACTCTTGTGTTTTACTGTTTTAGAACAATGGGGGTGTATCCTGTTTATGGATGGGTCCCTATTCCTAGTCACTTCAAAGCCCAAATATGAATAAATTAGATTTCAGTCACTGTAATACATTCATTCGTCTGTGTTAATTTTTGATAAAAGTATTTAAGTCTTTTTCTTGCATGAAACAATTTATGGATAAAGATAAAGAAGCTCTACTACTTCACCACAATTTGGAGGTTTAGATAACAAACACTTTTTACTACATGAGAGGAACTGTCATTGTCAGATTAATGACTTTTCTAGCCATTAACAATAATAATTTATACATATAAAATTAAACACAGTATTTTCTCTTTAAGGATACCATTAATGATGTCAAATCTGTCCAAAGGCAAACTAATACAAATATTGTCAATACTATTATAGAACAAGTTATAAAATTTGATCAAATTTTAAGACTATAAAACCTTTTTTAATTTTAATTACCATTTTCTTTTCTTCTATTTGTTTGTTTGCTTGCTTGTTTTTTTGTTTTTTGTTGTTTTTTTTTTCAGTCATCACCATTTTCTTATTTCTTTTTTTCAACCTTTTTCTTTGGTTCATGCCTTTTCTTTTTTTTAATCATCACCATTTCTTCATTTTTTTTTTTTTTTTTTTTTTTTTGTCATTATTTCACTCATCTCTTTTCTTTTTCCGCTCTTAACTTTTTTGGGGTTTTTTTTTTTTTTCAACCTTTTTTTTTTCATTCTTCTCCCTACACATACTCTTTATTGCTGTTTCTTCTTTCTCTCTTAATCAACCTTCTATCATTTATTTCTAATATGTCTAACCTTGGTCCAATTTTATCTAGAGAAGTGTCTTACTCTCAAATGTATTCTCATAATTCAGTATCCCTTTGGGATAACTACATGCAAAGTAAATTGTCTGTTTCGTAAATGTGAGAAAATTTTGGGGAGAGGAAAAAGCTGTTATGGATGAATTTACATGGCTCTTGAACATTTATTAAACAAGTCAAGTTTAATTTATTTTTGTTTGTATCTTTTGGTTAACTGACAGACAAGTAGCCCACTAGTACTGCAG
Source organism: Ascarosepion bandense (assembly GCA_037127315.1). NCBI lineage: Eukaryota > Metazoa > Mollusca > Cephalopoda > Sepiida > Sepiidae > Ascarosepion > Ascarosepion bandense. The sequence continues at coordinate 597,974 of JBBBDQ010001457.1, forward strand.
TAAACAATTGTATTAGGTGTGGTGTGGTTTGGCTGTAATGGTGTCAGAGAATAATGCATGATGTTGTGCCATTGCACTGAAGTGATAGATTTGTTTCTTCTTTGCCCACTATCTGTCCTTTTCGTCTACAGTCACTTCTACCATGTCAGAATTGTAATATGATTATCACCAGATTATCTTAATTTAGTGTCAACAACAATAACATTTTAGTCTTCTGGGATTTGAACTCTCAAACAATCTCCATCTTTGTATAAATTGAACCTAGCCCAAGCATTGACATATGGAATATACTATCAATTAGCCTTCTAGCTGTAGATTTTTGACTCCCAAGAAACAAAAATTCTTATTAGAGCAGTAATGTGTAGCTTGTCTTTTATATGCTGTTTTGTCATTGTTGGAATGAAAACTGTAAATTAAAGATACATTTATTCATCAAGAGAATTCAAATTGTGCTGAATATAGATGTAGATATGAAACATTGAAATGAAACATAGTAACATTAGATGGTTAAATTTGTTACACAATAATAGATAGAATGAAAACTTCAAAGTCTAAGATCCTCTATTATTTTACTATTACAAAACTGTAGAGAAGATAGCTTAGTGAAGTTTGCATGGATGATATTAACAAAAATATGTCAGAAGCTACTTTATTGGCTTGAATATTTGTATTGTAATATTTATCTAGAAATAACACAGTACTTAATGTTTATTTGAAGTTTATTAACATATTCTAAACTAAAAACCCTTTAAGCCAAAATGAAATGATATCATTAGTAGATATGGCACTACTTAAATTTGTTCAAATTCCCAATTCTTAATTACTCTTTATCTTAATATTCATCTGGTTATCAATCAAAAACTCAAATATCTCATGGAATAGATCAGTCAGTTAAGTGCCATACATGATACACGCTTGGGCGATCATGTCTCAAAAGAGACATGACTGACTGGGCAGAAGATTATCCTGCAGTAGGTTGCCATTGCTTTCTGCAGTAGACTGGTTGCCGACCAAGGCTATAGAACCCAATCTGTCCTGTTATTTGACTCATAGCTAGAGGGAGAAGCGATGTATTATATTATTACGTGGTAATTAGTGGGGGATCAGTTTATTACTTCTTAACAATAGATAACCGATCCCCCCACTTTATGCCCAGTAGAAACTTTAATTTTTTCCAACTATTATGTTCATTCAGTCAGTTAAGTGCCATACGTGATACACGCTTGGGCGATCATGTCTCTTTCGAGACATGACTGACTGGGCAGAAGATTATCCCGCAGTAGGTTGCCATTGCTTTCTGCGGTAGACTGGTTGCCAACCAAGGCTACAGAACCCAATCTGTCCTGCTATTTAACCCATAACTGGAAGGAAGAGATGGATTAATACCTTTCCCAAGGGTATTTGTGCGTAAGTGAATACAATGGATTCAACTGGAATAGATAAGGAATCTTAAAATCAGATGTCATCAGCCAAAGATGAATATATGCATATAGAAAAAAGTAATCTCAAATACAATTTATTTGTGAGTATAATAGGTTAGGATGTGCGTGGGTGGTGCAGTGGATAAAGACTCGGAATGACAAATCAGGGTGCCGAGTTAGAATTCCAGTTGAATTCCTTGTATTCACTTATGCACTAATACCCTTGGGAAAGGTATTAATCCATCTCTTCCCTCTAGCTATGAGTCAAATAACAGGACAAATTGGGTTCTGTAGCCTTGGCTGGCAACCAGTCTACTGCAGAAAGCAATGGCAACCTACTGCAGGATAATCTTCTGCCCAGTCAGTCATGTCTCTTTCGAGACATGATTACCCAAAGTGTGTATCACATATGGCACTTAACTAAGTTAAATAGTAAGGACAGGCTGGGCTCTCTCACCATAGTTGGCCACTAGTCTAGGAGAAAAACAACTGAATTCAAGACTTAGCTATCTGAAACTGTACAGAGATGATTAGTATAGGGTGAGGATATTATACCTTTAAGATGAAAGCATAAATTTCAACATCTATATATAATCCCTTTGTTATATAAAATGTTCTTAACAACTGCATTGACCTGAGGAAGATGGATGAATGGTATATAAAACTCTTTCTTTTTTTCTTTATTTATTAAAAAAAAATCCAAATCTTTTAAAAGAAATTCTGATATGTTATAGACTAATGTTTATCCAGATGCCATAAATTACCAGTACACATACCCAGTATAAGTTCAGTTAAATGCCATACATGATACACGCTTGGGCGATCATGTCTCTTTCAAGACATGATTGACTGGGCAGAAGATTATCCCGCAGTAGTAGGTTGCCGTTGTTTTCTGCAGTATACTGTTTGCCAGCCCAAGGCTATAGAACCCAATCTATCCTATTATTTAACCCATAACTAGAAGGAATAGACGGAATTAATGCTTTCCCAAGGGTATTTGCGTGTAAGTGAATGCAACGAATTCAACTAGAATTTGAACTCGGCTCCCCGATTTGGTGTTCTGAGTCAATATCCACTGCACCATGCACATCCTATAAGTATAAGTTCACAATGCTTTAATATTAATTGAAAATTGTGGAAAGTCGTGGTAAACAGGCCATTAAATCACATCTTCATCCCTAAAAATCTATTAACCACCTTTTCTTTTCTTTTTAAATGGGGTAGAAAGCTAATAAAATTGTGCTGATTTACCTAGAAAATAAAATTGTGGGCTTGATTCAGTTGACTAGATTTATTACTGTTCTTTCTCAAGGAAAAGATAACTCCTGATTTTTAACCAGAATAAAAACAGGCTTTTTCTTTGTGATTAGGCACTGGTGAAAATTTCAAGCCATCATCCTGGGGAATGAATTCTGTTATTTATTTTACCTTTAAACCTATTCAAAGCTGATTAGAAAAAAAATGTTCTGCATTATTTTTGTGCTTATGCTAAATTTACAATCTAGTATATGATTAAATTTTATTTAAAATAATCAAATCTAACCAAATTCAATGTTAACTTGATAATTTCATGTTTGACACCTTCACACTTTTTTCTCGACATTGCTGTTAACTTTAACTAAAAGATTCACTATCAAATCTTTTTTAATAAGAATTCTATTATAATTGTGCTTTTGGCTTCCTTCATAAGTTTATACAACTATTATGCCCTGCCAATATATCATAAATAATGCACTACTGAAATAGGAAGAAGGAAAAAGACTACTGGATTTCAGTAAGAAAACAAAAATTATGGGAAGTTAGAAGTGGACAGAGAGAATCAGATTTAGCTGATCAGAACAGATACTACATTCTGACCTTAGATAAAAGTCAAGTTTGACAAATCTAAACTTATTTATAAATGGAACTTTGTCTTTGTGTGTGTCCGTTACCTATAGACTTCGAAATGGCTGAACCAATTTTCTTGAAAATTTACACAGTTGTACTATAAGCGTCTGCGAGTGTTCTTATCTAGGTTTTGTGTCGAGGTACCCCCAATAAATATCGATAATCGAAAAAATCAGGTTATAGGAGTGTTCCGATTTTAATCAAATTTGATACACTCCTAAACATAAGAAACAATATTCAGAAGTTTCAAGGTTGCAGTTCTTACAATAGTGCAGAAAATCGATTTATTTATATATATATATATATATATATATATATATATACATATATATATATGTAAAAAAGCACTCTGTGTGTGTGTCTGTTTATCTGTATGTCCTTTATACAAATCCACAATTTTTTTTATCCAATTTTCACCAAACTTCACACAAATGTTCTTTAGGCTGAGCTCCAGGACCATTACATTACACCTGAGCAACACCGGGCTATACTGCTAGAGCAGTATAAGTGCCATTTTTCATATGCACATTATCCAATGACAGAAACCAAGTAAGGCAATTGCCAAAACTCCAGTTACCATAAATAAAATAACACTGACTACTGAATTAAGTTATTAAGAGAAATGTTCATAAGACAGATTTGGCTAAAAAGAAAGAAAAATAGAATTGTTTAATGTCTCCTGCCAGTACCTCATAAATAATAGCCTATTCTGTTATGATTGCCTAAAAAAAACACAACACTACTTGGTTTCACTGAGAAAGGGAAGATAGAAGTGTTTAATGGCTGTCTCAGTGAAACAAATCTTTTCATTTGTACCCACTTCTTAAAATAACCACCATAATTCATATTTATGATTGTTATTGCAATATTTTGTTAAAGTTAAGCCCAAATATTTAGTAATGTGACGGGAATTTCAATGAATATTTTATTATCATAGAACTTGCCATTATTCAATCATTAACATAAGAAATAAGATTCATAGAAAATTCAAATAGAAAAGCTGTGAAATTTTCATAGGTCTTTCTAGTGTTCATAAATATTTTATCAACAAAATCCAATGACTATTTTAACATATCATTTCTGTAAATTTAATCTTACATTGTATTATATCACTTGGAGTATGGGTATTGGAAGAAGCAAAGCAGCTTATGTTAACACAGATTTTAATTTTACCTGAAAATGATCCCCTAAATAAAGATTTATACTGAAAATATTTTTTTTACTTTATCAGCCTACTTCAATGGTACTTAGAATAGCATGTTGTCAATAGTAATGTATAAGTATTTTGTTTTCCTTTTATCATTAATAATATTATTGCATTTATTAATAGATGCAATATTAATTGACAGTCCTGAGCATGATGATAAACTGCATCTGGCAGCAAGGCCTCTAATTTGAAGGTTGTGAGGAGCATAGAACCACCTCCTAATTGCTGCTGTTCCTAGGTCCACCCTGACCCGGAGTGGTAGCACCTGTTAGGGTCCCAGCTATGGGCAAATAGTTAACCCTCCAAATGGGAGTCAAAACACTATGAAAGTATAAAAACAGACTTTTATGAAATGTATACATAAAAATTTTTGAATTAAACATATCACCAACAAAGCATTTTTGAAGGAAAAATGTTACCAACAAAAATAAGTTTTTGAAGGAACTAATGCTTCGGCTTTAAATGACCCCAAGGGTTTGATATGCCGTAAAACAAACCAAACAAACAATATTGAGTTATCATATTTATAAAGTTTAAGGCAATGTTAGCCTGTGCTTGTAAAATGTGATATTTGTAATATAACTTACATGATTCTTGGAGTAAATATTTTTATTTTACTTTTAAAGTTTCAAATAGTAGTACAAAATAAAAGTAGTCTTTTATAACTTATTTTTAAATCATGACCACAATCAGAATATGTACTTAAATTTAATTGTGTACCAAGTTTGTATATGTGTGAGCATTAAGTTTTAAGAAATGATTTAATATTTTATATGAAATATGTTTATTATTAATGCCCCTGATGATTGTTTCATTATTACATTTGTCTTAAATTGGGATTGTCTTTTCTTAGATTCACAATCTTTGGATGACGGGAAACACGGTAAAGTGTCCCCCACCAATAGTGTTATCTCCACAATGGCTGCTGATGAGGTTGAAGAAGATACCATGGGTGACTATACCTGTGAGATGTGCAGTGCAACATTCCACAGCTTAAATCAGTTTATGAACCACAGAAATTTTGAATGTCTTGGGGGTGAGTACAATACTTGGAGATTTCTTTTTAAATATTTTATTTACTTTTTCTGTAAGAATTTTTTTTTCTATAACGTATAGACAAATTATCAACTTGTTACAAGTTGATAATTTGTCCATAAGTTATGTATAACCCATAAAGTTTCCTGGAAAATCGGTAACAGGTCCTTCTATAGGGTTGCTTCAGATTCAGTTGTGTCATTAGGGTACCAGCATATTTTCTTTGCCAGAATATGTCCTGCAAAATATAAACAACAAATTTTTTTTAAAAAATGTAAAATATAAAGATAATTTGATGTAAATATCATTCAACTTTGTGGAGTAATTTAAGAATTCTAGTCAATTATTGTTAATATAGAAAATAAGACAATTATTTGAATATGTATTTTAAAGTAATTCTAATATTCCATGAATTAATGAAAAATTATAAGTCTTTAGAACGGGGGTCAGCAACTTTTTGGAGAGTGAAAGCCAAAAAGCTATGTAGTCATGGAGGAGGGCCAAACAGCTATGGCTCCATTGTCATGGAGAAGAACCATGTATTAAATATGTGAATAAATTTTGTGTTTGAAGAAAGCAAGGATTTAATATAATTTAATATCTAACGGGAATTTTGTTAAAAAAATATTACATCTTAAAAATAAATGTTTCATAAATCAATATTGAAAAAAAAAAAATTCCATTAAAATCAGTTGAAAACACTATATTCATTTAAAAGTGCCTGCTCACGAAAGCAATTTCACAGAAAAAATGAAAGTGAGGCTGTACGCTAATTTTGGTGATCCCTACAAATAAAAAATAAAAGTAAAACACATTCTCCAGGTAAAAAATATTTTTTTTAATTTCAACGCAATATATTCAGACTGTCACTTTGGTTTGGTTTACCTATATTTATATCATGTCCTGAGTAAGGTAGCTGGGCCGGAAGGGCCGATTGTGACCCGCAGGCTTGCACTGCCGACCGCTGCTCTAGAAGATGGAAATGACACAATCTCAAGAGTTATCAATATTTCACTGAATTTTTAAACTGCTGAGAGCACTTTAAAACTATAAAATAAATACTTATGTTGTGTTAAAAACTTTTCCTTTATGCCTAATGGTGTTGTAGGGCAGTGTTTTTGCTGTTTCCGTAACAAACTGTTTTGTTTTCGTTTTGTTTTTTTTTGTTTTTTTGTTATGGGGCAGGGTTGTTGGCCCTGCACCCAACCCCCAAACCTGGAGGAAGGTGATTTTCTAAGTGTAGCTTAGATGTAACACACAGCCAAAAGTAGGGGGTACCCAGTGAGGATCGAACTCACTACTGTTATAATGATTCTAGCGAGATGAGCTTGCTAACCATTACACCGCCCCGAGGTGCCCTTATGTTGTGATAAATTCATGTAAATTAATGTTTGTATTGGCTATTTCACTGTCTTTTTATAATGTTCAAAGGTGAAATTTATTCGGTTTTGTTAAAAGAATTTTTTAACAGATTATCATATTTCTTTTTGATTAAAAGAAATTTTTAACAAAAGCTCAAGCTTTAAATAATTATAGGCAGTTAACACCAAAAAAGCATTTTGTCTTTATAATTAAAAAAAAAAAAAAAATTGCCATGGCATTTAATTTAAAAATACTCAATAACTTAGCACATTTAATTGGCTTGGAAGTTTCTCATTCATTGTTCAAACATGTCTATTTTCAACTAGTACCAGTTACTTTCAGTTTCTATAAACTTTACTGCCTTAGAATGTCTCAATTCAAATATTGAATTACTTTCTTTCTGACAGTTCGAATGAACTATATATATTGATTTATCATGTAAATATATATTTATATAAAACAGTTGTACACTAGTTAAGTATATACAAAGTGGGATTATGATAAGATAGTTTTCAATCTGAAAAGTATTCAATATTCAAAATGCCTATATATATATATATATATATATATATATATATATATATATATATTTTTTTTTTTTTTTTTTTTTTCTCAATATTAACTTATAGATATCTGGAATTTTTTCTTTATTATTTAAAATTGTCTGGTTTATTTAGCTGGATAATTTGGAACTAATAATAATAATTATATTATTTTATACATTTGTAGCAATTCCCATGATTTATTATTTATATTACATGAGTTTATTCCATTTAAAACTGTTTCAGACTTTGCTTTTTCAAAATTATATGCACACACATACAATTTCTATTTATTTGAAGAAAGGTACTGCATTTTTATTATTGTCTCATATCTCAAATAAGTGTGTGTGTGTGAGTATATATTACATGAATAATAGATATTCATTATATAACATTTTATAATAGTAAATATTTTATTTCTAAAAAGAAACAAAGAATGACATGCTTGCATCTGAGTTTGTAGATTACATCTGTTAAGCAAAACGCCAATATTTTAAAAAATTAGTAAGAAAGTGTCTTGAATGCGAAATTTAAAAAAGTAACAGTAGCTATAAACAACAAGAAATAGAGGTCCCAAGTGAGCATATAATTAAAAAAATTCTTTAAATCAAATTACTCTGATGTAATAACTTCCCATTATTTTTGAGGGCAAATTCTCTACACCCTGTGGATTTGATAAGAATTTCTTATACATTCACATACAGAAAGTGGATGGATAGCAAGAAAGAGAAAATGACTCGGTTTTACGGTTCGGTTTGAACATTGATTGATATTTAAATGCTCCTTACAATAATGTATTTTATCACTAGATGTATTTAACCTGTACAAGGAGATGATTAAAAAAGATTTACTACAGGTAGATGTAACCATAACAATATATGCTTTGCAGATGAGATGCTGCTGATGGTAGATTCAGACAAAACTGAAAGAACTATTAAACAATGCAGTTGACAAAAGCAAGAATAAATGACTATTGATTCTAAGACAATGTAAAGTTATGATAAAAAGATGTAAATTAGATATCAATCGCATGCAGAAATCTGTGTAAAATATTAACAGATGACGGAGGGATTTCTAAACTTATTTATAAATGGAACTTTGTATGTGTGTCCGTTACGTATAGACTTCGAAACGGCTGAACCGATTTTCTTGAAAATTTACAGTTGTACTATGAGCGTCTGCAAGTGTTCTTATCTAGGTTTTGTGTCGAGGTACCCCCAATAAATATCGATAATCGAAAAAATCGGATTATAGAAGGAATAGTCCGATTTTAATCAAATTTGATACACTCATAGACAAAGACATAAGAAACAATATTCAAAAGTTTTAAGGTTGCAGTTCTTACAATAATGCAGAAAATCGATATAAAAGCAAGATGTTTGTGTGTGTGTGTGTGTCTGTTTATCTGTCTGTATGTCCTTTATACAAATCCACAATTTTTATCCGATTCTCACCAAACTTCACACAAATATTCTTTAGTCTGAGCTCCAGGACCATGGATTAGTTTTAAAGCTTTCATTACACCCGAGCAACGCCAGGCTATACTGCTAGTACACAGATAATTGATGATACTGTGACATGGAAATCCAAAGACGTATGCAAATAGCAAAAGATGCATTTCAGAATTTGAACAATATTAAAGGATCTGAAAATATCCTTAGAAACAAAAAAGAAACTGCTGTATAATACTTAATCTCTGATAGTGCATGCTGGAAAATTTCCATACAGATGAATTACACAAAAATATTTTTAAACCAGGTCAAATAGACAAACATGGATGACATTCCAATGTTTTTCTTACCATTTCCTGCTGAAATGGTGTGGGCATAATCTCTTTAGGTTAGCCAATATTGTACTTAAAAAAAAAAAATCAAAACCTGTTTCTTAATTTCATTTAACTTTAACTAAAAATTGCTAAGTGACTGAAATCAATTTTCCAATTGTTTAAAATATTAAATTCCAATGATAATTGGTTAAAAAAATATTCTTTCTTGGATACACTTACTATTTTATCACTTCAGGGTACTCTGATTTTCTTTCAGCTTCAAAATTAAAAAAATAAATCAACTTATATAAAAAATAAGAAATATTACATTTCTATTTTCTCACAATATAAAAATGTTTTAATTACACTCTAAAATGATTAGCACAGAATGAAAACAATATATTCAAGCTTTAAGTAAGATTTCTCACTGCTCCTTAATTAATCCTGAATTAGTGAAGATGTCAGGCACATTTTTTCCTGTAAAAACTAATTACTTTTAAGTGCAAAATGGGTCATTTCATATCGCTTTAATGAAGATTTGACTGCATGTTTTATTAATATTTTAAAAGGTAAACCTAATATTATGACAGTGCAAGTTTTTTTTTTTTTTTTTTTTTTAATCATATCTTTACTACCACTGTTTTGCAGGGGGTTACATAGGAGGAAAGTTATAAGAATGACAAGTTATAGGGGGTGTCAGGAAGTGGGTAAGAGAAGGATGACTGTTACCATAAAGTGAGAGATCAATTTATATATTGATTGTAATGTAGAATTGATTCCCCCATTTTATATCCACATTATAATACTATAGAAATTTTGTTTATATTCATATCCCCCCCCCCCCAAGCAAGGCATTTTACTGCCACTGTTTTGCAGGGGGTTACATAGGAGGAAAGTTACAAGAAAGAATGACAAGTTATAGGGGGTGTCAGGTAGTGGGTAAGAGAAGGATGAGAATACTGATGTGGACGGAAAAAGGATTATGAGAGAGAGGATGCAGGTTAGTGAGATAGATGACAATTAACTTTACATTTAAATACTTGGAGATTGTAGCCATTGTGGAAGGAAGTAAATGGAAGGGAATTCCAGACGGGAAGTGCAAGAAAAGAAGCTTCTGGAGTAGAATTTGCGTTTACATTTTATTTGTTTGTTTGTTGTTTTTTTAAATCATATCATCCTGAGCAAGATGGTAACACCACTGATGTGCAGGCTACGTAAGAGTGAAAAAATTGGAAAAGAGAAAGCCGGAAACCACATCCTAAACAGGAAACAAAGGATGAGCCTCTTCACCTGTTCAATAAAAATTTGTATTGTTTCCAGTATAGTCATATGATTTTTTTATCATCATTAAGTAATTAAGCAATGATTAGTGCTGTGAGTTGCTATTCAATCCAATATAATAATCATTAGTTAATGTAATTAGTAATCTTTGACATCTGCCCCTGACATATTGTACTCTCTGCTACTTTTAATATTAAAAAATAACATGAAAAATTGATGAGTTAACAGAAGACACAATCTGTATTATTTTCTGGTGTATTAATATAAAGGAAACTACAAGGAAAAAAAATTTAAAAAATGAAGGTGGGGGGGGGGGATATCAAAAGAAGAACGAGAATAAAGAAAATGCAAAATTAGTAAAAAAAAAAAAATAAAAAAAAAAAAAGTAGACAAATAAATCAAAGAAAACAGGGGGAAAAAATCCATAAAACTGGAAGATTATATGACAAAAGAGCAAAAAATATTTTAAAATATCATGATACAGTATAACCCGGATATAAGAGACCCTTGTATAAGGGAAACCCTGATATAAGATATATTTTCTCTGGTCTAAAATTAGAGCCTGTATATAAAATAGACCAAACCCGGATATAAGAGAACCTTTACCCGGTCCCGACAACTCTCTTTAATCAGGGTTACACTGTGCTATTTTTTGCGTGTGTTATATATGCATAAATTTATCCATTCAGAAATAAAGCCACTAAGACACAAGGAATTACTGAGTGAAAAAAATTTGAGAAAAAGATAAACATTGAAGAGAAAGGCCAATAAAAGAACAGAAAATAAAGAGGCATCAGATAATAATTGACATTGCATTTAAATTTTTGAAGTTCAAAGTTGACTGAAAAACAAGAAACCAGAAGAGTTTCACAAGCAAGAATTGCAAGAGAAGAAATTATCAACATAGTATTTACAATTATGTCCCGCAATTCCAAATGTAAAATAAGACCCAGTTGCCAATCTAGTACTACAGTTAAGTTCATAAAGTTGAAGTACCAAAGAGGGAAGTTCATCAGAATAATTATCATGAAAATATTCATAGAAAAGAGACGGGGAAGCCATGTTAAGACAGAGGGAAAGTGTCTAAAGCAGATAAACCATGTCAAGACCAATAACATTGAACAGGGTTCGTACAAAACCTGGAAACCTTGAAAAGTCCTGGAAAATTGACAAGGCCTTTTTTCAGAGCTTGAAAAGTTCTGGTAAAACTGCAATAGCCCAAAAAGTTCCTTAAGTCATGGAATTTTCTAAATTGAGCTACTTAGACATCGCTTTTCTCAATTCATGAAAATCAAAATGTCGAATCCCAGAAATGTAGCTATTTTTACAAGCTAAAAGTCCTTTAAAAAATAGTTCAGTGTGTATTTATGTGGAAACTACATTTGTCTAAATTGTAGTCAAAAGTAACAAGTTTGAAAATCAAATTTGACTCAAACAAAATGTACACGAGAAGGAATTATAGAATAAAAAAAGGTGCTTTTTTTTTTTTTTTTTTTAAATGTTCCTTAGGATATGATAGAAAATGTATCTTTGAAAAAATAAGAATGTTATTTTTAAAGTTTACATACTAGTAATGACCTGTAACTTTTTTATGAAAAATGATGGCTTTATTTGGCTTTTATTGCTTGGCTTTATATTAAAAGTTCAAACTGGCAACTCTATTTTTTTCTGAGTTGCTGTTTAATGTAGGCATTTACACTAAATAGCTGAAGAAAAAAGGCTCTATACTTAAAAACTTTTTTCTTTTGTTTGTTATTATTAAGAAAAAGAATCAAAGAATTTTTTGTTTTTTATTCTTTCTGACACTTTGGAAATTTTGGTAAAAAAATTTTTTTGTCAGTGGATAACCAAATTGTTACCAGGGTTTACAATGGCTAATGTAATATTACATAACTCAGTTTTTTCTGGTGAAAAACATATTAATTTGGAAATTCTTGCAAAAATCAAATAATTGTCAAGTTTTAATGAAACTTACAGGACTTATTTACAAATGAATGAAATTATTTTTGAAGTTACTATTTTTTAGAAAATATTGATTATATATATATCTGTCCCCCAACCTCTGCAAATTCATGCAATTTTAAGAAATTAAATTTTGTTTTGAAAAATTGTTTTATTACTTAAATGTAGAACTCCTTGGGGAATGTAAATTATCTATATTTTTTTTTTTTTTTTTTCAAACCGTTGACTGTTTTCAAAAAATCTGCTCTGAATAGTTTTATTGCATTTTTTATTTTACTATCTAATTATTTCATTAGATAAGCTTTTAATTACTTTAAAAAAAAAAATATATATATATATATATATATATATTTTATTGAGTACATTATATTCTGAAAAAAATTTTTTCAATGAATAATGAATTTTTACAATTTTATTTTCCATTTTTTTCTTTTTTAATTATAATAATGTATAAAATTTCAAAATCTTTTAAAATTTCTTAAAGCTTTGTTGAAGTTATTAAATGAAGACTATATTTACTAACTGAAAAGTTTAATACAAATCAAGTGAATAGTTTGTTTCTTTTTTTTATGGTATTTTTTATGTTATATTAAAAGGTTACGTGTTTCATGGTTTTTTTCCCTTACAGAAAAAAAATTGAGCAATTATGTCAATTCTGGTTAACCATATTTACCTGTCATCTGACATCTGGCTGTCATCCATCATTTGCACCTTACTCAGTTCATACCTTAGGGATTAAGAAATGCTTTTATTCTAAAATTTATGCTATAAACAAGTAATACTTGTGTAAATCAGATTTTCTAATTTTCAAAAAATGTGTCACAGATGTATATTTTAATTTTGAAAGATTTTTAAAACTGAGAATTAACTTTTGTTTACAAATGTGTTGATTGCTCAAAAATGGCTGAAAATTTTTTTAAATTTTAAGAATTGAAAAATTTTGAATTTCAATTAATATAATTTTTGTTTGAAATATACCAGAATCTTTTGCTTACTGGAAATAGTAAATTTAATCATTTAGCTTTCAATTAAAGAAAACTTATTTTTAAAAATTCAATTTAAAAGTTAGGTATTGAAAATGAGGGGAGCTACCTAGTCTAATGTCGATGATGCTTTCTTTTCAGTGAAACTGCAGCTCTTTGCATCTTGTTTAGAAAGATATTAATCCATTTGTAGTAAAATATCGGTGCCATAAACCGTTGCTTCCTTTCCTTGCAAATTATCTTTTTAGCATGATCAGGAAACTTAAGATTTCTAAAGAGCACACTAAAAAGATAATTACATTTTGTAAATTGAATGAATTTGTAAGAATTTTATCAAACCCAAGCATGCATAAAGATGCTGCAAAGATTGAGTGAGGAACATATTTTCTAATTTAATAGAACTCTAAACTGTATGGAATGCTACACAAAATGTAACATAACCAGGTTTGCTATCAGTTGTGTTTTAACCTTTTAACTTTATTTGATTTCCTCACTGTTTTCAACTGATCCATGTGGCATGAATTATTGGAACCAGCTGTAGATTTTATTTGAACATCTTGTCTGGCAAACTATTAAAAGATAAATCAAAGTTTGTGTTTTTGAAATTCAAAACCAGTTTCTTTGTGTGCGTGTCAGTCCTTGAAAATACCTGAAATATTTTTTTACATAGATCTGGGGGAACCCTGATTGAGGATTCTTCTTTAGAATTTCTAAATACATAGCATAATCACGAGGCCATATGTGTCAAGAATAGTCGTGGACAAATTATTGACCTATAAATATATAAGAAAGATTCTGGTGAGAAACATTGTCTAGCATGATGCAGTGAACCAGCTTTTCTAGCAGCAGGCAGCTGCTCTCACACTGGCGTGATGTGGCTTCCCTGTGCCTCTTCTACAAGTACTTTCATGGCTTCTGCTCCGATGAGCTTAGATCACTGGTGCTGCCTAAGCACGAATTTACACGAGATACTAGATTAGCAACTAGGTCCCACCCTTTTACAGTTAAACAAATAAGATGTAACTGTAAATTCTACTCCAACAGCTTTTCTTTTCTCGCGCTTCCCGCCTGTGGAACTCCCTTCCACAAGTCTGCTTTCCCGACAGTTACAATCTCCAGGTGTTTAAATGTAGGGTCAATAGACACCTCCTATCACACTAACTCCCAACTATTCTCACAACACTCTCATCTACCCAACCCTCATTCTCGGTATCCTTACCCGCCTATCACCCACCCTCTGTCATTTCCTATATTTAATCAGCCTTTCTCCACTCTACGTAGCCCCCTGCACAGTAGTGGCAGTGACATGCCTTGCTCGGGGTGAAACGCTTATAAAAAAAAGAGATCTAGCAATTGATTCAACAAAAACATTACATTTTATGTTGGCGGAAAACGTTGGTCCAAGAAGGCTCTAGGAGTCCATCTCATGGAGATTAGCATCACCCATGCAGGATGTAACTAAAAAAAAAAAATTCTCTAACGTGTTCTACAAGAAAATATTTCTATAAAATCTAGATCTTTATCAGCTTAATGTACACTTACATTTTTAACTTATTTTCTTTGATAATTTTATCACGTTACTTGCTATTTTTATTATACACAGATTATTTCAGGCTTTCCATTCACAACTCTTAGATATTTTGATGCATTTGAAATAGTTTTTGTTCGTAAAACGTTTCCTTTTTTCTACATTAATACAAAACTGCCATTACTCTGACTTTTAATAAGTTTCTGAATCTCACCATTTTTATGTCATGTTACAAGTTAGTCAAGATGAATCTTTTTCTAATTCAATTTGTTTCAGTATTATCAGAAAAATATTATTAAATATTTTCTTGATAAGTAAAAATAGTAAATATAGTCCTTATCAAATTTGGTCATATTAAAAAAAGGTGGGGTGGCTACAAAAAAATTGTACTATACAGGTTATTGAAAAAAATTCTAATTTATTTAAAATCTGTTAACTCAAAATATTTTTAAAGTGTATCCTATATGATATCATCTTTGCGACATCTGTCTAATATTGTCCACTCTTCATTTAAAATTGTAATCATAAATTTATTCTTTATCATTATAAATTTGGAGTGTAAATATTCTGATATTGTTTTAATATTTGTAACCTATTTTGGGACAAAATGATTATCAAATAAATAGCATGTCATATCTATCATTTGTAAGAAAAAGTGAGGTTATATAACCTGTATTAACAAGAGCAAAAATGAACTTTTAACATTAAAACAATATTTTACAAATGTTGTCATAATTCATATTTGTGATATTCTGTTTTAATCAGTTTGTATTATTTTCTTGTACCTTTGCTCAAATATTGTTTTTCATTTCTACAAAGCAATTCATGTTATTTGTAACTTGCTATTGACCTGCACTGAACTAATACCATAGCAAAGATCAAAATGATTCTACCCTAATTCAACTATTATACTTAATAGTATAATGTCTACAAATAAACTTTAATTCATTCAATGACATAATTCAGTATTTGACATTTTTGTGCCAAAATTAAAACAGTAAGATTAAAATATATATTCAAGCTCTTTGGCTAAGATTACAAGGTTCATTGTTATTAAAGTTAATCAAAAAGTTTCCTTTATATTTTAAGAGAAAATCTGTGACTCTTACAGAATAAACCTGATAAGAGATTTTAATTCTACCTAATTCTTGGCCAGCAAATCTAAAAATGTGTAAACAATGAAAAAAAAATAGGAATGTCTGCAGCAATAAACATTAGTTAAATCTCAAGCAAAATGCCCTAAAATTCCAACATCACACAGAAAAATATCCTAATTACACATGGTTTAAAATATAGTAAAATTTATTATAGACTAGTGGTTTGAACTGATATATACATTTTTATTTTGATTAAATTTTCTGTTTTGCTAAAAAGAACATTTCTCTACTTTTATTCAGAAGTGATTAACAGTTAAGGTCTATTTGAAATATTATTATTGTTCATTAACTTTAATCTAAATGGAACTTTGTGTGTCCGCTACCTATAGACTCCAAAACGGCTAAACCGATTTTCTTGAAAATTTACACAGTTGTACTATAAGCGTCTACAAGTGTTCTTAGCTAGGTTTTGTGTCGAGGTACCCCCGATAGATATCGATAATAAAAAAAAATCGGATTATAGAAGGAGTGGTCTGATTTTAATCAAATTTAATACACTCATAGACAAAGACATAAGAAATGATATTCAGAAGTTTCAAGGTTGCAGTTCTTACAATAGTGCAGAAAATCAATAACATATATATATATATATATATATATATATATATAAAGCAAGATGTTTGTGTGTGTGTGTTTATCTGTCTGTATGTCCTTTATACAAATCCACAATTTTTATCTGATTCTCACCAAACTTCAAACAAATATTTTTTTAGTCTGAGCTCCAGGACCATGGATTGGTTTAAAAGTTTTTATTACACCCAAGCAACGCCGGGCTATCCTGCTAGTCTCATCATAATTATCTCACTAAAATAGATTTGATTCAAACAAATCATGCTTTAAATCATCTAATATACTAAAGATTATGTTTGACTTTATTCTTTGTAAATTCTTTTCTTCTCACTACTTTTTTTAAAAAAAAAACAAAAAAAAAAATTCTACTTATAGAAATATAGCAATTATGTAAGTGAACATGAATCGTTTCATATTTTCATTTCTAATGATTAATACAGCAATTCTCCACTGTCTCTATTTTGCTCTTTCTAGTTTCATGTTATCTAGCCCAGAGGTTTTCAAACTATGGTCCAGACCAAAGGGGGTCTGCAAGAATAAGATAGGGGGTCAGTGGATTAACTCATCACATGAAATTCAAAGTATAAATTTTCAATGTCTGGATATTTATTTTTACTTATTAATGTTATCAAATGACAAAAGCTTGCACTATCACCAACTGCATGTCAAAGTTATACAAAAAATTATTTTACACATGCAAGAGCTTGTTTAACTCTTTTTTTTTTTTTTTTTTTCAGGGTGCAAGTGTCACCCATGGATAAATTTTTAATAAAGGAGTCCATAAGTCAAAGTTTGAAAACTCCTGATCTAGCCCACTTTCAGATCTTTAAAACATTTGCAATTTAACAGATTATCCAGTCTTCAAATACATTTGTAAATGATTTTCACCTTTGTCAAGAATTTTTTTTTTTTTTTGTTACCTAAAGGCAGTGACAAATCTACTGTAGATAGATATTTTAATTTTAATTAGAAGCCAAATTAATCAAATGTTTTTAAATGATCTTGTATTTTAAGTAAAAATATTTTATATTCCTCTATATAATCCAGAATTTTCCACTGAGATAAATTCATATTGTGTATGTTTTTTTTTTTTTTAATAATCATTTCACCCCAAGCAAGACATTTCACTGCCACTATTGCGCAGGGGGTTACATAGGGGAAAGTGGTGTGAAAAAGTGGTTAGGCGTTACATAGGGGAAAGTGATGTGAAATGTCAGAAGGAGGGTGATAGATGGGTAAGGATACCGAGGATGAGGGTTGCGTGGATGGGAAGAGTGTTTTTCATTTTTCCAGCCAAACATATTTTTATTTTTTTAGAGAATGAGATTTTTACATTCTTAATTGTATTTTGGAATTTAAGTCTCTTTGAATATATAAATCTACCATCCACCCTTGTACTGAATACTGCTACCACATCTGGTCGGGTGCCCCTGCTATTCACCTCAGGGTTCTTGACAAAATCCAATAAAGAATCTGCAATGTGATCGATACCGGCTTAGCAGCTCGGCTGCAGTCACTCTCTCACTGGCGGGACATGGCTTCCCTGTGCCTCTTCTATAAATACTTTCACGGCTTCTGCTCCGATGAACTTAAATCACTGGTGTGCCCTAGATATGAATTTACACAAGCTATTAGATTAGCAACTAGGCCCCACCCTTTTACAGTGAAACCGATAAAGTGTAACCGCAATTTCTACTCAAACAGCTTTTCACTCACTTCCAATCTGTGGAATTCTATATATTTGCTTCCTTGACAGTTACAATCTCCAGGAATTTAAATGTAAGGTCAATAGGCATCTCCTATCACACTAACTTGCATTCCATTCTCACAAGCTCTTTTTCCATCTACTCCACCCACATCCTCAGTATCCTCAGCTGTTTATTACCCTCCTCTTGACATTTCCTATAACTAACCCCTCATTCTCATCACTTTCCCCTGTGTAACCCCCTGCGCAACAGTGGCAGTAGAATGCCTTGCTTGGGGTGAGATGATTTTTAAAAAAATATGGCTATTACATTTTCATTAGCAACAGAAGATAAAAATGTTACATGTTTTTTGATGTTCTGATATGCAAAACAAAATATGTAATATTCAAATTATATAAGTGATATTTTTAGTATATGCATCATTTTTAAAGGTAAATTGCTTGTTTGGAAAATGTTTTGGCTTAAGCATTTTCACTTGATTTAATTTGAAAAATCACTTATGTGCATTAATCTCAAGTTAGAAGTTTGCTGTTTTGTATTGCACTAATTCACTAAGAAAATCCAAGTGAATAAGGAATGAAGAAAATATTAACGTTCGAAACATTAATTTAAAGCAGTGCTCAGTATAGAAATAGAGCTATGAATATTTATTATAAATTATAGTTTAGAAAATGTACAAACTGTGACAGTGTACAGTGTCCGAAAGGACAATGTCTCATCAGGTAGTAAACACTAATTTTATTTTTAAAAAAAATAGTGTTTAATACCTGATGAGGCATTGTCCTTTCAATGTCAAAACAAAATGTGCAATTTGTAGTAATTTGTACATTTTGTAAACTATAATTTTTTTTTAATCATATCACCCCGAGCAAGGCAGTAATGCCACTGATGTGCAGGGGGGCTACATAAGAGTGAAGAGATTGAAAAAGAGAAAACTGGAAACCACATCCTAAACAGGAAACAAGGGATGAGCCTTTTCACCTGTTCAATAGATGTGGGTGGAGTGTGAACCAAGTGATAGATTAGTCTATCTATTTATAATACAGTAAGAAAATCTATTTTTTTTTTTTTCTGTAACAAATTAAACAGATTTAGCAGGTACAGTACAGACAAAAAATATGCAGAAAGAGATGAGAGATATCTTAAATGATGAAACATAAAAGCAATATCAACATGGAGGCAACTCGGTTGAATGTATAAACATTAGGAATTAGTTTCTAGTACAAATGAGATTAAATTGAAAAATCTTCAAATTGTTGATTGGGAATGACTTTGTGAAAGTAACAGCACCCAAAAGGAATGTGATTGGTTCCGACCTGACAGCTTGACTTTCTTAGCAGTGTGATGTGACTTCTCTCTGTGACTTCTTCTACAAATATTTTCGTGGATTATGCTCCAAAGAACCTCGGTCACTGGTGCCCCCTCCACAAGAATTTACTCAGGCAACCAGACTGGCAACAAGGTCCCACCCTTTTACAGTTAGATCAACCAAATGCAGGCGACAATTCTACTCCAGCAGCCTCTTTTCTCGCACTTCCCGCCTGTGGAACTCCCTTCCATATAGTTGCTTTCCTGATGGCTATAACCCCTAGGAATTTAAATGCAAAGTCAATTTCCTGTCTTTTATCCACAACTCTAGCCCTTTCCACATCACCCCGTGTATCTTGTTCTTTTCCTTTCTCTCTACCTTCGCAATTGTCTTCACTTCTGTGTTCATATCCTTCTCTTGCCCTTTCTCTTTCTCCCCTGTAGATGGTTCGTCTTTGTCTTCACTCTTTTCCTGTCTGAAACTTTAACTCTCAGTGGCGGTACGGTCTTGCTTAGGGTGAAATGATTTTTTTAAAAATTGCTAGGTTCATATCTATCTGTTGCAATTTGATTCTTTAAAGAATTGTCTTCAAATGATAGTTTATCACTTTTATCTTATTTAACTTTTATATTATGAAATCTTGCTTTGCTTATGCAGCTTCATTTTATCAAATGTGACAACTGGACAATTTATACTTTTTAATAACTAATAGCTTTTGACATGACCTCATTTAATGATAAATAGCATGACCATTAAAAACTTATGAAGGAACCATGATATTACATTTTATCTTCTATTTGTCAACCAATCACATTAATCTTTTTCTATTATTTTAGTGTGGTAACATTTTTCTATGTCTTTTTCTCGGTGTTAAGATCGATGCTAATCAAATTATTCTAAACGGCAGCACCATTTATATAGGATCAGTTCAATTTTTGTCTAATATAAACTTGGAAATATCTCTTGAGAAATTCCTCAATTTCAGTGAACTATTACAAAAAAAAACAGGTTACTGAGCTCATTGTCCTGTTTTATATACTTCTACTTTACATGTAATTATCAGTATTTGCATCACTTTCTCCTTTGAGTATAAACAAACTATTATTTTTCATCCTTAGTGGTTGTTTTTGATGAAAATTACATAAATATTACCAAAAGAAAATATATATTTTACAACTATGTTCTTATCTTTACAATAAAAATGCAAGTTAGTCTAAGTAAAATAAAGAAATATCTTTCCAATTTATTGCAAATTAAGTGTACTGAATACAAAAATAATTTTTCTACCTGTGACATTATGTATATAGACACTCCACCTAAACATTGTAGAAATTGAGTATAAACTGGAGATGAACAACTTCTCAGCATGTTAAGAATTTAAAGTAATTTTAGGTGTTTAGATGGTCTGTGAGTCAACTGTAGGGTAAAATTTAACAAACTCTTGTAGCTTTCGGCAGACCCTCTCCAAATTCATAGGTCTTCGATTTTGCATCTCCACTCTACCCCCAGAATGGGAAGGATATGAACCTGCCAGTGTCACTTAAGGTTCAACTGCAACTATCCCACTTGTTGTTACATCATCATTGAAATAAGAAAGTTGAAGAATTCAAATATATTTCACATTGATTAGTAAAATCATGATTCAACTACTCATGTGTTTAACTCTAACTCATTCTTACATGTTTATTTTAGATGTTTTGAGACCTACATTTAACTGAATCATGCATTTTCATTTATCCAAAAAAAAAAAAAAAAGGATCAAAATTTACTGAATGATATTTTGAATTTGACCTAATGTTCATTGTTTTGGGCAAAAATCTCCATCTGACTTGTGTGTATCAACTTCTTGAATATTATATGCAAGGAGGTATAGCCAAGTGGCCTGAATAACCAAGTATTACACGGGAAAATAATTTTTCTCCTCACTTCTGAATTCAAATCCAATTTTAAATGCTAACATCATTTATGGATTAAAATTAATTTTTTAATTGATTTCTACACCTTATCATTTCACTAGGTGCAATTGGATAAAACTAAAAAGAATTGCCACTATTTATGTTTGGTGGTCAAACTTTGGTACTCTTGAGAGTTCATAGTGTCAGACCTCTTTAGTAAGTTGAATATATATGAAGAGTGACTTACCTTAAAACAGGTTTGATGAGTATAATTTTTAAACAGATTTTTCTCTCTCTCTGTGTTTGTATATATAATCTCCAAATGAATAAGGAACAAAGAAAATAATTGCAACATTCAAAACATTAAAACAGTGCTCAATGTAAAAATAGAGCAATGACTATTATTAATTATTACTTTAAAACATGTACAAACTACTACAAAATTGTACATTTTGTTTCAACATTAAAAGAACAATGTCTTATCAGATAGTTAATGATTACGATCATTATTAACTACCTGATGAGACATTGTTCTTTTAATGTCGAAACAAAATGTACAATTTTGTAGTAGTTTGTACATGTTCTAAAGTATAATTATATATTAAACACCACTACTGAATTCATATATGTATATCAGTGTGTATCTATATACAATTCTATTATTGTTTACAGAAATTGCTATGTATTTATAAACATGTCTGTATTTTTGCATTGATCATTATTTATATATATATATATATATAGAGAGAGAGAGATTACATAGAAATATTGTAAAACGTATACACACATTATGTGGGTATATCTGTATTGATGCATATTATGTTTTACTGTATTTATACAAACTATTTTTGTGTGCTTAAGCAGATTTGGTGTAAGGCCATAGTACTGAGTTAACCAGATTTAGTCTAAGAACTCAGTAGGGAGGTACCCAGTGAGGATTGAACAAATTAGCAAAACAAAGCTGCTTATTACTAAAGAGCATGTATACAAAAGTCTAAAACACGAACAAATATGTACTCACAAACTCACCTGTTCTTCATTGTGTCCAGTGAAAAATTTGTTTTCCAAATGTTCAACAGTTATATTGATTTCCAATTACTAATAGAACCTTCTAGCAACACTCAACCCTAACCTGCTGACATAAAAACAAATTACAGACAATTATTAGCTTGTGACATTTGTGGGCAAAGGAAATAAGACAAATGAGCAGGAAGAGAAAATGGCAAAAAATAAAATTGAAACTTTGCGTTTATACCACCAGGAATTTATCAAGACTTGTAGACAATCAGCATATAAGGCAGTTGAACAAAGGCAGTTTCGACTGTAATTCATATAATTTACCTGTGTTGTGTACCTTTCTGGTGGAGTTATTTGCATCTGCACTGAATATAATATTCTCCTCAACTAGTTAAAATATCTACTATGAATCAGGATTTGTTTTTTTAAATTCACATTATTTTATATGGGGAAAAAATTCTTTGATTTGATTTTATTCAGATAAAATTATTCAGAGTATTTGATTTTTCAGTGGAAATGTAAATAAACATATCAAATACAGCTATGCAACTGATTTTCAAGCTATCAGATAGCTGATTCAATTCTTAATGCCATACTGTTGACACTTCAGATATCTCTAAGTAGAATAAATTTGATTTCAAAGAAAAACAAAGATTATTCTTTTAGCAAGCGTTCTATTCTTAAAATCTGAATTATGATATAAAAAATAGATATATGAACAAATAAAATATTAAATGCAAAGGTTACAAATGTTTTTTTTTTTGTTTTTTTGTTTTTAAACTATAAACTGAATACACCATTTATAAAGATTGGCATATTTTTTATCAAACACCAAAAATGCATATAGCACAGTGTTAATTGAATTAGTTTGAATGAGTTATGTTTTTATTGACTTAACCAAATCTGAACTGATTATCTATAACTGATAATTCACTTATATTTATCTAAAAATCATTAAAAACCAAAATCTTAAAATGTAACGCTTCGTAATTTTTAATGGAAAATTTTAAGTAGAAATGATAATTTACTGAAACTCATTTCAAAGAAGAAGAAAAAAATTCTATTTTCCAGATAGCTGCAATGTTGATTTAATGCACCTAATAAATTATTCTTTAAATCATGTATTTTGGGAATTTTTTTGAATGAGTGTCTCTAAAATAAAAATAATTTGAACAGCATTTTTAACAATCTCTGATCATCTAGTTTTGATTGTATAAGCTTAACTATAGATTTCAGTTTAGAAAATTTTCAAACTTTTTAGAGTTTATCAAAATAATAAAAATACAGTTGGATAACTGACGGAATAATCAATGTAATCAAATCAATTGCCCTAATATGCGCTTTGCTCAAAAAGCAGTTTATCTAAAATAAACTTAAAATCTATTTAATTCCAATTTCTTTATAGCTGTGACCCAATGGGTCATTCATTAAGACATCAACAAAGTTTAGTAGGCTGCAAATGATTTTATCTGGGCCTTGAAGCAACTGGTGTTTTATGATAAAAAGTAAAATCAAAATGTATGAACTTCAAAGTAATCACCTACTGTCTATAAGTAAGAAATAAAGTAAATACAAAATGAAAACTTTCAGTATCCATTGCCATTTAGCCAGAAGTTAGGGAATCCCAGTTGTGGGCCTATATTATCAGGCCACATTTTAGATTCACTGTTAAAAAGCCATCTGTTGGCAGGTGGCTAGCCATTTAGTATTATGTACAGATATGCATAGGAGTGGTAGGATGGAATTGATAACATGAATGACAAACTATCCATTAAGATGCAGAGAGTTTCAGCTAGAGATGAGCAAAGGAGTAGTCAGTGTTCTCTCCTAACTGAAGGGAGGATCTGGCCTGTTTGTTATGAGATAGAGGCAAAAGTAGCAATGAAGATGTCACAAGTGTTACTTACCTACTCCACCTCTCAGACCACACCAAATGACTCTATGAATAAAGAACTGACTATATTAAAAACAGAATTTGTGTATTCTTTTCTCAGCATGGTGCAATATTACACTATCCGTTCCCTTGTAGACTTACATAGGACCTTTTCAGTTTCTGTTCACACTGAATCAAAACACATTGCAGGGTGAGGTTGTTCAAAGGCTATGGGGCTTATGATCACAATTGGTCAGTTAAGTGCCATACGTGATACATGCTTTGGGCAATCATGTTTCAAAAGAAATCTGACTGGGCAGATTTTCTATCCTACTCTTTAAACAATAGTTGACAGGAGAAGAGACAGATTGTATTAAGTAGTAATTAGTGGGGGATCAGTTTATCACTTAATAACAATAGAAAACTGAGCCCCCACTTTTTGCCCAGCAGAAGCTTTACTTAATTTTTTCCAACTATTATCTTCATTTAGTCAGTTAAGTGCCATATGTGATACACGATTTGGGCGATATGTCTCAAAAGAGATATGACTGGGCAGAAGATTCTCGCAGTAGGTTGTCATTGCTTACTGCGGTAGACTGGTTGCCAGCCAAGGCTATAGAACGCAATCTGTCCTATTATTTAACCCATAACTAGAGAGAAGAGACAGATTAATACCTTTCACAAAGGTATTTGTGCGTAAGTGAATTGAACTGGAATTCAAACTCGACTTCACAATTTGTCATTCCAAGTCAATATCCACTGCACCACAACGCATATCTAGCCACCTTTAATTTGGAGAAATCCAAACTGATAGATTTTTGACATGAAAATAAGTTACATCATAAGGTTTAATGAAAAGTCATAACTTTTGCCAAAAAAAAAAATTATAAAGAAAATAAATATTGTAACTGTTTTACCAGAAAGGATATAAAAACAAATGTAAGCTAAATTCACCTAAGTATTATTTATCAAAAATGTTGATTTTTCTAAGTCCTGCTTAGATGCAGCACAAGGCCGAAAGAATGATGTATCCAGTGAGGATTGAACTCCCTACTCAGTTGTAATAGATGCTATCAAGACGAGCTTTCAAACCTTTACACCACACCGATTTTTTTTTTTTTTTTTTTTTTTTTAATCAAAAGTGTAATCATCTTTATTCTCGGTTCTGAAGCCTAACTAACACAAGGATATATTTTTAGCTCCATGTTTAAGGGAATCTGGGTTTTTCTGCAAGAAAGTTTGAAAGACTGTTTTCATCTTTTTTATGTCTGAATTTTTTACCACTTTTTAAATATTTTATTAATTGAAACCGATTAAAACCTATAGGTCCTAAATCTGAGTATGGAGGATGTGGAAGAACCTCTAATCCTAACAAGTTTATTTTGAGGGTTTATTTTGCAGTGTGTGCCCTTAAATTGCCATGCTGTAGAATATCACCATTTGTTTACCAATGCAAAACACTTTTGATGTAATCCCATCATGTTGCAACCTTTCATGTTCCACCAAAACTACATCCAGCAGCAAGGCCTTGGATTGGGAGATTGGAGCTTTTAAGGAGCATGAAACCACCTCTTAATTGCTGTTGTTCCCAGCTCCACCCTGACCCGGAGTGGTAGCACCTGTTAGGGTCCCAACTATGGGCAAACAAAAATCAACAGTAAATTTTTATAATAGAGTGGGCAACAACAGATTTTATAGCAAAATGACAATGAATACACTGTTAAAAAATATAAAAATACATTTTTATATTAAAATCACCAACAATACATTTTATGATCTACAAACTATAACACACACACACACACACACACACACATATATATATATATATATATATATATAATTACCTTACCCTGAAAGTATAAAATTATGTACAAAATTTGTAGATTTCGGCATTAAATAATCCATAGAGGTGTTGATATTCCACTAAACAAAATTAACCAACAATTTTTATAGATGGACTCCTGATTTTGATGTTGGCATGTTTGAGGTAACCACTGTTTTTTACATCTTCTGTTTGTATGAAAAACCTATTCTTCATTCCCTGTAACATTCTTCATCTGTAACAATACAATACAAAAATGAGAGGTTAACATTCTTGGCTAAAAGAATCATCGTAGGCCATGTTTTTCCTTTCAACTTAAAAATAAATCACCTTATCTATTATTCAATATAAGAAAAAATATTTCCTTTCTATTTTTCAACATAAAAAAAATGGTTTAATTACTGAGATTTGTAAAATGATTGCTACAGATGGTTGAAAATTGTTTGGTTTTCAAATGAAAGCTCATGAGGAAACCTAATTCCCTCTTTGAAGATCTTCCCAATTTACTTGAGATATTAGTGGACAGTTGAGCATAACACATTGTTTTTGTGCCAAATCTGAAATGATCAAATATCAGAATTTGTTCTTAATTCCTTGTTGGTTGAGGAGAAAGATTTTCTAGAATAATTTACGAATAGGCCCATGCTGTCAAAAATGACGGCAAAATATTTACATCGATATGCTGTCTAAAATGGCAGCAACATACATCTTGATGTACCTACTATTGAGTATATTACATTAAGACATAAAAAGATAATCTACACCCACCCCTACCCTGAGCATGACAGTGGCGGGGATTATATATTTCTATTCTAATAAAGACTGGGGGGGGGGTGTATGTGTATATATATATATATATATATAATATACACACACATACCAGTCTTTATTAAAATAGAAAAGATATATAAATTTTTTTTTTTTTTTTTTTTTTCAGGAGTTATTTTGCTACCTTGGTTTCTACCATGAGTTGGTGTCTTCAGGTGATTTTTAATAACTATTAAAAAAAAACTTATTAAAAATTAAAGTTATTAAAAATCACCTGAAGACACCACTCATGGTAGAAACCAAGCTAGCGAAATAACTTGTTTATAAATGAAAAATATTCAAAAGAAAGTTCTACAGTATAATTGTATAGAACACTTTAATACAAATGTGTACTGGTCTAACCCTATTAAGACCAAAAACTAAGTATTAAACAATCATATATATATATATTTTTATTCAAGACTTGATGACATAATTATCGCAAAAAAATAAGCTTCATAACTGGCAGTAAAGAAAATGAAATGAGTCGATACTGCCTCTCTATTGTCTCTCTCCATGAGGTCTGACAGGAATATGGGAGGGATATATATATATATATATATACATATACACACAAACATACATAATACTCTTTATTATAGTAGTCAATTAAAATATTACCTATTTTATCACAATAAATTAATTATAACTTATTTTATTCTCCTGAATGATATCAGCTACATAATATAGTGTGTGTGTGATGTGCTGGAATCATTGCTTGGATATATCTAACCAGGTATGCTCATGGAGTGCTTCAGGGTGTATCAGGGTGACCCTTCTCCATTTAGAAGGGTGACTCATTTTCCACCCTACATCTACTTTCCACACAGAAACAATGTTGCCAGGCTACTTTATCACTACTTCCATAGTAAGTGTTCAAACAATCCCCATTCTTTAATGCCACTATTTTAAACTGCCATGCTACGTTCACAGGGTTGAATTTTTATTCCCTACACATTCGTCTGGTATGAAGGACATTTCTCTCTGAAAGCTGATATATCTACCATCTCCTTATAATCTTCACTTAGTACTTACTCCTCTTGCATTTATATCACACATTCAGTAACCCACTATTTTGAGTGGCTCTTAAGCCTTGTATTGGATAAGTTATACTTAAAACAAATAAGAGTATTCATTCTTAGTATATTAATAGTACTATAAGATAGATTTTGTTTTCATTTTGGAAGAAATTTTCTTTTGCTAAATTTGGGAAATGGTCAGCAACACCTGTTAAGACTGACTCTAATTTCATTTGTAGCCCTTTTGAAATACTCTCCACACCATTGCAGAGCCACCAATAGCTTGCACAACACCCTACTGACAGGTTGGATTCACAATATTAACAGGTCTCCTTCACATATAAACTCAAACATTTGTCCAACAGAGCTGGAAATATGATTCATCTGACTAGGTGACACTTTCTTAGTCAATAACTACAGAACCCTTTGAAATACCATGTCTGCTGATTATTAATTTAGGGTAGAATTTGATGCATTACTCCTTTTCATCTTTGTCAGTTATCAATAGTCCAGTTCATAACAGGTGAAGAGGCTCATCCCTTGTTTCCTGTTTAGGATGCGGTTTCCGGTTTTCTCTTTTCCAATCTTTTCACTCTCTTCCTTGTTTTTTTTTTTTTCAATTGGAGTAGATAGACTAAACTATCGCCCGGTTCACACTCCACCCACATCTATTGAACAGGCGAAGAGGCTCATCCCTTGTTTCCTGTTTAGGATGTGGTTTCCGGCTTTCTCTTTTCCATTCTTTTTACCCTTACGTAGCCCCCTGCGCATCAGTGGCGTTACCGCCTTGCTCGGGGTGATATGATTAAAAAAAAAAAAAATATGCCAACCACAATTTTCATATGCCACTCTGTGCCCCAAATTTATATATTTCAGTATATCCTTGTCTTTTTCAAGTAAAACCAGGCCATTTGCTACTACAGGGATAGTACTCCATTTTCTTAAATTGAAGCAATCAAATTCATAGTCATATTATGTTAAATCCTGAAACCGCTACACAACCTCTTTCTATAAATACTTTCATGGCTTCTGCTCAGACGAACTTAAGTCACTGATGCCTCCTCAACAGGTGTTTACTCGTGCAACCAGACTGGCAACTGGGTCGTAGAATTGTCATCTACATTTGGCTAACCTGACTGTGAATGGGTATTCACAGTCAGGTACCCAAATGCAGACGACAATTCTACTCCTGCAGCTTCTTCTCTCGCATTTCCCGCCTGTGGAACTCGCTCCCGTATTCTTGCTTTCCTGACGGCTACAACCTCCAGAAATTTAAATGCAAAGTCAATACTCATCTACTAACCACTGGACTCTAGCTCTCTCCCACCCCTGTATAACCTTCTCTTTCTCTCCACTTATGTATCTGTTATCGCACCTGCTTTCTCAGCTTTCTATTGTTCCTTTCTAACTAGTTTGTACTCCTCACTCTTTTCTAATTAATCTTTTTACATTTATGTAGCCCCCTGCACATCAGTGGCATTTCCGCCTTGCTCGGGGTGAAATGATTAAAAAAAAAAAAATCTGCATCATCTGGTTGAGCCCATTTTAGGGGGCATGTACAATCAAATATTCTGCTGTCTTTAATTTGGGGGCACATCAGTTTGTTTATTTTATTTGTGGATTTTTCCTTCCAGAAATATATATATATATATATATATATATAGATATATAATTTCTTCTATGCTGAAAGTAGTACTACTTTTGTTAATACTAAGAACTATTCAACAAAGGGCAAGTCTTCATTAAGACACAAATGATTTTTCAGTTGGCAAATGTATCATAAATGTAGGATATGAATGAGTTAAAAATTAATCCTTTAATTAATCAACAGTAAAAAAAAAAATTTTTTTTTTTGTGTCTTCAATGGAACAATATATTTGTGAGTTTAAAATAGTATCACAAAAATTGGAGTTAAGACATATTTAACAATTCTGTAAAATTGTATTTACAATAAATAGAATATAAGATTTTCTGGTAAACTGGTTCTGAAGAAAAAAATTAAAACTTTAAATGTCATAGATATCCTTAACATAATTTTCATATTCTCTGACATCGAAATTGTCTGACAGCTATAACTGGGTACTCCTGCTTGTATAGCATGGTGCTGAGTCGTATTGCCAGATATGGTGCCTTTCACCAGCAACCCTCTTGACCCTGGGCAGCACTACCTTCTCAAGACACTTGATGTAGGTCTCTGTGTCGAGACTGAAGCCATCCTCAATAAATTTGCTCTACACACAAGTGTTCACATTTTCTCATATAATCAATTAAAGTAAAAATTTCAAAACTTTGCTCCTCACACTTTCAATATTACAGAATTTAAAATGTAAAAAATATGCTTTTCCATACCAATCATGACTCAATTTAAACGGATCAACTTTATTTCAACAAGGAAGTCTTTTTATAAAAACCAGGAAAATTGATATGACAGCTTTTGTATTGACATAATTCTATTATCTTTATGAACATGTATGTGTGTATCATTTTTCTACACATATTTTGTAAATTTGTTTCTTTTATTTTGGGGGATGGGACCCAAATAAGTATCTTCTAACTTTATTGTAGTGGTGACATATTTGCTTCACACCAATCAGGCCTTTAGGGAGTCCAAACAATAGTCAACAAACACATTTCCTTAATTTTTCCATTTCTGAAAAATTTCCTTGGTGATAATTTTTCTTTCCTTCTGCTCTTAACACTAAGTTGGAAAAATTTAAATGAAAGAGAAAAAAACAGTAAGAAAAATATTCTATTTGAAAGAGACACACACACACTTTCTGATTTTACTTCTACTCTTCATGCATCAAATCCTTTGGCCTTTTGTCCTTCAAGGCAAATTTTTGGTATTTCTACTTTCAACTATTTCACACTTCTATTTTTTTAACTTTTTATCTTGCTTGATTGCTCAACTTTTCTATGCCTGCATCTAATCTGTATTTCATGGTGTGCTTTTATGCATACATTTGTTTTGTATTAGACTTGGGCATAACTCTCTCTCCCTATATATATATATATATATATATATATATATATATATACGAAAAAAATCGCAAGATCGCCAAGACCTACCGCGGTTTCGCACAACGGCTCGTCATGTGCGAAACCGCGGTAGGTCTTGGCGATCTTGCGATTTTTTTCGTGTGTTTTTGCTCTGCGTAACTGCCTTTTGGTTAACACTTTTGGTTAGTTGGTATCGAGCACTTTTCTTTCCAGGTGGTTCGTTCCGTTAGAGGGTTTTTTTCTTTACTGTGAAGAACCGTATGCATTGTCGGTCCTACGCAGTTTTCTTTTTTTGTCCCCTCTTTGTCCAAAGCTCTATAGCCGAGGACGGTAACGGAGTTAGATTCTGTTGCTTATTTATAGTCTTTAAAAGATTCTTGTGTAATATTTTAAGAGTAGAATACGGACAGAGTCGGTTTTATTATCATTATTATATATATATATATATATATATATATATATATATTCCATTTGTAAACGGGTTATTACACGGCCTAGGTTTCTACCATGAGTGGTGTCTTCAGGCAATTTTCAATAATAGTTATCATTAGGTTGCATAATAACAATATTCAAAAGTTCTACAATATAATTGTATTGAACACTTTTTAATACAGATGTGCACTGGTCTAATCTTATAACCAAAAACGAAGTAATTAAATACACACACACACTCACATATATATATATATATATAATGTTACTGCAACTCAAAAGCTTTCAGGTTTTCATGCTATATATATATATATATAAATTTTCATGTGTTCTTATGACTTTTTTCTTTGCAGAACTCAAATTATATAAGAATTATCTAATGGTTTTGTATTTTCAAGCACTTTTGGCTGTACTTTTAGCTATTATCAAAAACATTTGGTTTTACTTGTAAATAAATATGTATAAAGTTTACGTATATAAAGTCATGTGTATGTTATGTTCCGAACACAGAAAGCACATTGTTACCATGTTCATAATTAATATTATTAAGTGTAGGATTTCTTTTTATTAGTAATGCCTCCATTATTTTTTATCTTTTGCATATGGATGATGCTGTTATGTATGTATTGTCAACAAGCATGTCACAGATAGGTCCTGGAAGATCTCCATTTATGTTTAAATATGATAAGATGGGATTGTTGTAGGAAAGGTGTAATGTCAATCTTCTCATCAATTTTGTAGTGGTGTGGCCAATGTAATTATTTACAAATTTGGATTGTTAAGGAACACAGTTCTTTAAAATACAAATCTAAACTTTTTTATAAATGGAACTTTGTGTGTCTCTGTGTGTCCATTACCTATAGACTCTGAAACGGCTGAACCGATTTTCTTGAAAATTTGCGCAGTTATACTATAAGCGTCTGCAAGTGTTCTTAGCCAGGTTTTGTATCAAGGTACCCCCGAGAAATATTGAAAATTGATAATCGAAAAAATCGGGTTATAGGTGTGGTCCAATTTTAATCCAATTTGATACACTCATAGACAAAGACATAAACGACATTCAGAAGTTTCAAGGTTGCAGTTCTTACAATAGTGCAGAAAATTGATTATATATATATAATATATATATAATCGAAAATATATATATATATATATAATATATATAATATAATTTATAATAATTTATATAATAATTTATAATAATTTATAATTTATAATAATTTATATAATAATTTATAATAATTTATATAATTTTATAATATATATATATAATATATATATAATTTATAATCGAAAATATATATATATAATATATATATAATCGAAAATAAACAAACGGACGTGCCGCATGCTGATTGGTTTATCGACACCACGTGATGTAAACAAAAAAATATTCAGACGCTATCGTAAAATACGTTTCCAATTCTAATTTAAAAATCACTTGTTTCTGATGAAGGACCGAGGACGGTCTGAAATATAAAAATACAATAAAAATAAACAAATACTGTTTAAAAAAGTACGTTTTTAAATTCAAAACTTTTTATTAATATTCTTTCCTATATATATATATATATATACATACATATATATAAGGCAAGATGTTTGTGTGTCTGTTTATCTGTCTGTATGTCCTTCATGCAAATCCACAATTTTTATCTGATTCTCACCAAACTTCACACAAATATTCTTTAGTCTGAGCTCCAGGACCATGAATTAGTTTTAAAGCTTTTATTACACCCAAGCAACACCGGGTTATGCTGCTAGTAACTTCATAAATGACACCTGTTCTTTGCGGTTTGGATTTTGCACATGAATTATTATTATTGATAATAAAATTATCAGTTTTGAACTTTATGTAGTAGATAATCATTCAAAAGTTTTAAAAATTCAAAACTGCCAATCTTATTGTCAATTATGCAAAATCTAAACTGCATAGAACCAGTGTCATTAAGGAAAAGATTGATATTCCACCTTTCCTACAACAGTTCCATCCAATCTCATTTAAACACACATGGAGATCTACCAGGATGTATTTATGAAATACTTGTTGACAAAACACATATCTAATAGTCATCCACATGCAAAAGATGACATAAAGTTAATGGAGGCATTACTAATGAAAAAGAGAAATCCTACACGTAATAACATCAATTACGAAAACGCTAACAATGTGATTACCATGTTCAGAACATAACATACATATGGTACTATATACATTAACTTTACATATATTTATTTACAAATAAAACAAAATTCATTCTTGATGATGGCTAAAAGTATAGCCAAAAGTGCTCAAAAGTACAAAACCTTTCACAGTTCTTGTATAATTTGAATTCTGAATAGAAAAAAAAAATCATAACACAAAAAAAAATTATATAAAAAAGTTAATGATAATACATTGTTTGTCATCTCCAATGAGGCCTGCATAAGAGATTGTTGCCCAAATACATAAAATGGTACCTTAGCATCAAAACCTGAAAACTTTTTAGTTGCAGTACCATATGCTATATGAATTGTTTAAACTATGCAAAAATGAAAATAACATTGTACTGTTTGTCATTTGGAAAAGTCTGGCAGAGTGAATTGCATCATTTTTCTCACTGTGCCCAACTGACCCTCCTACAATGTACAGTTGACAAAAACGAACATGAATGCACAAAATTATAAATATAAAATGCCGATAATCTGCCCATCGTACCCTATATATGATAGATGCACAAGCACACCATTCAGTATATGGCTTGAATATTGCTTGAGGCATGAAACTGAGTTACAAAGCAGTCTCTCTCTCTTTCTCATAAATATAAAAATTAATACAAGTAAAAGGTTTGTTACTTAGCTGATTGACATTAACTTCAGCATCTACCTCCAGAGTTTTGTGGATGGACCCTCTGGGAATCACTTCATGACTCATTTGGGGGTATCAGCAATTGACATATATTTTCCCAAAAAATAAATCATTTTCACCATTTTAACATATCACCTGAAGAAGAACAGTATTATTCTGAAACATGAAAATGTTTGTATAGTGATATTTATAAACCATTGTAATAACATAATTTATATATATATATATATATATATATATATATATGTGTGTTAGTCATCCACAAACTGATCTGTTTCACTGTGTCACAGCTCATCAATATGGTTATCAATCTGATTGCTTTTAGCCAGGATTGAAACCCAACAGAGTTGGCATGAGTCAGCGATCCTACCTCTGAGCTATGGGTGCTTGGTAGAAGACGGCAGACTATATATATATATATATATATATATATATATGAGAGAGAGAGCAGTGACAGTATATATTTTATGTTTTAATTCAAGATTGCATTCAAGCATGAAGCTGTCAGTGTTGACTTCTTACCTTTTATATTTACATATACTCTATCCCTGATAGTGAGCACTATACACATAAAGATAGCTTACCTTAATACTATATTTTTTTTTATCACATATATATATATATATATATATATATATATATATATATATATGTGTGTGTGTTTGTGCATGTAAATATGTTTACCTAAGTTTATAAATATGTCTTTTATGTATGACATTCTGCTTTTTAATTCTACCATAAAAAGAGGGCAATATATGATTTTTCATTTTCTTTGCATTGTTTTTATAATGTCAATTTCTTCTAGGATTTTTTTTTTTCCTTTTTTATTTTTTTTTTTCTCATTACATTGTCAAGAAAGAAGATGATAGAAATGGAATTTGAAATATTTTCATAGATTGAAAAAAGAATGTTGATTTTAAAAACTTTCAAAGCACAACAAAATTCTTGTTTACATGTTTAAATCGTAATTGTCTTATGTGGTTTTTATTAAGTTAAGACAATGTAAATTTTATCATTTGAGTCTCTCGGTGCTTCTATTTAATATTATTCTGCCTGAATATATTAATTTTTTTTACAGTCTGATTTTCCCTGTTTAGGATGTGGTTTCCGGCTTTCTCTTTTCCAATCTTCTCACTTTGTTTTTTTTTTTTTTCAATTGGAGTAGAGATCTATCGCCTGCTTCACACTCCACCCACGTCTATTTAACAGGTGAAGAAGCTCATCCCTTTTTCCCTGTCTAGGATGTGGTTTCTGGCTTTCTCTTTTCCAATCTTTTCACTATTACATAGCCCCCTGCACATCAGTGGTGTTACCGCCTTGCTCAGGGTGATACGATTAAAAAAATATATATATATGCTAACTAGTACTAAAAATATATTGAAGGATAAACCGGCAAAGTAATTAATTTATACTTTCAAATTTTAGTATAGTTATGTGAATACTTTTGTTTTCAAAAAGCTTTTTAAAGTGAGAAAGGTAAGAATACATGGTTAATAGATATATAAGATGTGCTTTCAATTTTAAAAAATATAGAATAAATCAGACCAAGATTAGATTTTCATTTGTGACACAAAAATCTCATATTCATTCCATCTATATTTTTTTTTCCCCCTCCAAAAGAGAGCAACATTAGATTCTACTATCTCAAGAAGTCAATAGTATAAAAAGTAAACTAGTATCTAATTGGTGCAAAAGGTCATAAAAGGACAGTCTTGAATAAAATAGAAATAAACTGAAAAAAATTCTTAAGTCTTAAGGAATCCCTTGAAGCAAAAATTCTATTTGTAATCGGTTTCACAAGAAAAAATATATGTATAAATTATGTCAAAATATATTAGTTCCTTGAAAGTTGTGAAAACATTTAACTGAAGGGTTTTTTTCTTATACTCAATTGCTTTATATTGGCTATGAAGAACTGTAGTATTTTTATCCTAGCAGTATTGAGTAATAAGTATTTTAAGTCATTTTATTTATCTTGTTTTTCGATTATTTCCTGTGCAGTATTATAAAAGATAGATATAAAATTGATACTGGAAATATTTTGAAAATGTATATTAAATATATTTCAAATAGTTTTTGTGGTAAATTTCATGAAAGTATTCATAGAAAAACACAAATAGAAGAATTCACATTTTTGTAAAAATGTTTTTCAAATTGTAACATTGTTGTTGAAAATTGAACCAAGGCTTCCTTGAAGATTGCTGAAATCATGTCTGAAACAATGTCTGACCTGACTATTAAATGGCTGAGCTAATAAAGCACTTATTTGTAGAATGCTATGCCTTTTCAAGAAGGAATTACATTCCATTTATTTTGGGTGTATGTTTTATAGATTAAAGTTAGTGTCTCTGATCTGATACATTGACTATAAAAAAAGATTATAATTTTCAAACTACTATAAAGTTATAAAAATACATTTATATGACTTGAGTGATCATAATGTCCTGAGTACAATTTAAAATATCTTGATGCAGTTCATTAACTTTAGCTAATCAAATATCTAAAATACCTTAAAGAGCTTATTGCAATGAGTTTAAAAAATATGCTTAAAGTATAGATGCCTTAATTTCAGTTGAATTTAAACTGATGAGAGAATTTTATTTAAAATACACTAATTAATCTATCAACTTGAACTTTTAATGACTCAAAAAATTAGCTTTTAGTTATGCTTACATTTACAGCTGTACTTGTGGTTATACTGAACTGAACATTTATTGGAGAGACCAGTTTAACTTGTGGGCTTAGATTGTAAATAAATTGCTTTCTATGAAATAAATTTAATGAATATAATATGGCTCAAATATTTTTTGTTTAGTTTAATTTTTTAACATTGTTCAGTATAAGATGGGTAAAAATCATTAATAATTAACTATAAAACTAAAATAGGTCTACTTGAATAACTGGTTCCAAAACTGAGGTAATAAAAAATTTAAGTTTTATATATATATATATATATATATATATATATAATTTGTTAATTTTGATTTTTGGTTTGGCTTCTCAATTTCTTTTGGTTTTTAAAACTTATTTTCATTTCTTTTTGTTTTTAATCTTTTTTTTTTTTTTTCTTACCATTCTCAAAGAAAAATTCATGAGCAAAAAATATAATCAAAAAGCTATGAAATGGTATAGATGGAAAAAAGTATACATACAATCACCCAACAACAAATAACAAGAAATGAAAAACGCAAAAATAAAAAAAAGTTGGGAAAAGAAATGATTTTTCTTTTCGTTTTTTTTTTTTTCTTTTGTTTTTTTTTTTTTTAATCCATGCACGTTACTGGTGTTATGGGTGTTCACTTACCATGAATATAAAAATGGTGCAAGATCAAATTAGCTGAGGTTAAAGTCAAGTACAGTCAACTATGAATATCAATGTAGCTATAAACATGGGCTGGTCATATTGTGTTGGGCTTGTTGATGTCCCTTGTCCCTTGTTAATGAGAGTTGGGAGAGCCCAGTGCTGCTTGCATTGTGATGCTAACTAATAGATCGAGTGGGCTGAAAATCCAGGCACTAATACGACCTTCTTCACTGCCTCCCAACTTTGTGTTGGTAATGTCTGCCTGATGTACATTAAAAGTTGATACAAATGTATGGAAACTCACTGGAGACTGTCTGTGAATTGTTGGATTTCACTTTTTATTCATAGAGATGCGCAAATGGGTAAGGGTTGGATGGGGGGGACAATTTAGACATACATGTGAATTGCTGTGTTAGTTTGTATACATGTTAATGTTGATGTTATAGATGTGCATAGAAAATTAAAGATGTGTATATGCATATGTTTTTTTAGTTTACTTAATAAATATTGCAGTATTGCATATAAGTAAAGTGTGTGCACTTAAATTTATGTATATAATTATACTTTAATAATGCTGATTTATGTTATAGTGTGTGTGTAATGTAAGCGTATAGTTGTATGCATGAGTGTTTCTTTATAAATATTCAAGTGTTTATGTATGTGTTTCTATTCATGGTCATATGTAAGATAAAATTATATATGACTAATTTATCTCTTTATATTTGTTTTGTATATCCACTTAAAGATATATCAATGAATTATGAGAGAGTAAAAGTAAAATTGGGAATTAATAAGAAAATTACCCATTTTTTTTACTCTTTCTATTCTGACTTGCCTTTTACTATCATGACTACTTTTTACTACTCACTTCTGCTTTTTCTCCTTTTTATTAATGTTTCTTTTTCTGCATTTTCTCGATCATAATTGTCAGCAATATGTTTTGTTTTTTTGTTTTTTCTTCTATCAACCTTACCCAGTATGTTAAATTTTTTTTTATTTCTTTTTATGACAATTCGGTTGAGAAATAGCTATTCAGTCCAACAGTTATGGGTGGATTTCAGAACTTTGGTGATGGCAGATTACATACAGCACTTTTCTTTACTTTTTTCCCTTTTTTTTTTTCCCCCCTTCCTCATTTCTTTCTTTCACTGATCTATGTAATTCCTTCTCTTTTTCTCATGAGATTTGTTCAATATTTTCTGCACGTCAAAAAGCTGCCCTCAGTGGGGCAACCAGTAAATTGTTCCGGCTTCTTGCTCCCTAGAAATTGCCCAGTGACATATGAACCACCCGTTGTGCCAGTTTTTAAGAAAGCTATTTTCAATCATGGTTCCCTGAGCTCTTGTACATGAGGAGGCCTTGTCTAATGAAGTCAAAAATCTCAATTCCTGCTATTTGCCTTTCCTGTACTCTTGGGGAAAGATGAACCAGCTGATTTCAGCCATTCTTGTTGAAAACATTTTTCTCCCCAGTTGGACTCAAAAAGTCTTAATTAAGCCAGGATATGATAGACTTGCTCTCCCAGGGGAACCAGTTACAATGGTCTCTACCTGGCTACTAGAATGATAGCCTAACCCTGTCGTCATGGCAACAGTCAGACTCCCTGGAGTGGCATCCCCATGGTGCCTGTTTAAACAGAAAGGGGAGAAATTCTAAAATGGCTTCTTCCAGGACAAGTAAAGCTGGCAGGGAGTAAAGGAAACTGCACCATTTATACCAACTTGACCCAGAGAGGAAGTGTTTAGGATAAGCGCAAGGGTCACTGGTTAAATGTGGGTATGGCTGGAGTTTATTTTTTTCTTTTCTTTTTTTTTTTCTTTTTTGTAAACTTTATCAGTATCAATAGAAAGTTGTAATTAAATACATTGAGAAATCAGGAACTGGCAAACCCTAAATATTTTTTTCTGTCTCTTTCCTTACGTTCTTTATTTATCTATTTAATCATTCATTTATATCTAACTGCATTTGTTTAAGCATATATATATATATATATATATATATATATATATATATATACACACACACACACGTTAGTGTGTGTGTGCGTGCATTTGAAGCTTCTAAAGATAGGTATTCATAATCATATAATAAAATATGCTCACTGCATTTGTTAGAATATATCTTTAGACTGTCTTGTGTACATACGTCTATATAAATATTTGAGTGTGTGTGCATGTGCACAATACATCAAATATGTTTTCTTAGTGACTAGTGTATAATTTATTGAACATAAGCAAATATTTATATTCTGGGCATATTTTAAATTACACAAATTGTAAAATAAACAAAAGTGTTTTGCTTTATAATTGGTTTATACTTCTCATATACCATGTGTCATTCGTCAAGCATAGAATCATAAGATCTGACGGTTTTGTATTCTACTACTGACTAAGCTAGAAACACCGTTATAAATTTATGTACATGTGTTCAGATGTCTGCATAGACTTACCAATGCTGGGTTATTACTCCTTTTTTTTTTTTTTTTTTTTTTTTTTTTTCTGTGAATGTGTTTAAGCAAATACATTTAACAGTTTGTCTTTGGCTATTGTTTCTATCTCTTCAATTGAAAATATTTATCATTCTTTTATTCGTTTTTTTTTTTTTCTTTGGTGATTGTTTCCTCTTTTCTATGTGAGCTTTTTTAAATCTAAAGTAGCTACTGATCATCATGTATTGCACTAAGTAAGAGAGAAGGTGGAGCTTTTAGTATGATCCCTCCTCCTCTTAAAATAGCAAGAAATTATTTACTTTTGGTTTTTCTTTATTTAAAACACTTTCATATTTATGATTCTTACTTTTAATCTCTTCTCTCAACTACCACCACAGCATTACTTTTTTTTTTTTTTTTGTCAGTTTTTTCTTTCCCCCCCCCACTTCTTGTTTTTCACCTGATCATTCTGCTATTCACTCTTTTTTTTTTTTTTTTCTCCTCCACTTAGCTGTTGATTTTTTTTTTTCCCCCTCTGATGTTCTTTCTTTCATATCTTTCCGTTCCTACTTTATTTTCATTTTCCCTTTTTCAGTATTCTTGGTTCTTTCTTTTCCTTTACAGGGTTTTTATTAACTTACTCTCTTTTTAATCAAATGCTCATATTCTTATATAGGTACGGATATAAATAAGTACACATATGTGTATACAAGCAGGTACATAACCAATATCTAAATATTTATCAGGTGTTAACAATGTAATATAACAGAGCT
Source organism: Ascarosepion bandense (assembly GCA_037127315.1). Classification (NCBI taxonomy): domain Eukaryota; kingdom Metazoa; phylum Mollusca; class Cephalopoda; order Sepiida; family Sepiidae; genus Ascarosepion; species Ascarosepion bandense. Next base: position 638,910 of record JBBBDQ010001457.1, read on the forward strand.
ATTAAGTATATATTAATAAATATACATATTATCCTATGTCTAAAACATAACCATTTTATGCACTACACAATCATCAGGTGCATTTTATAAACTCCATATTATATATATATATATATATATATATATATATATAATTTTTTTTTTAGTTTTTGGTCATAAAAAATTTGACTAGTTCTCAGTTGTATTAAAAAGTGCTTAATACAATTGTAAAAGTTTTGAATATTCTTTTTTGTAAAAGAGTTATTATGCAACCTAGTATTTTACCATGTGGTGTCTTATTGCAAATCACCTGAAGTCACCACATGGTAGAAACCTAGGTCATGTAATAACTTGTTTAAAAATGAATATATATATATATATATATTTAACACCGAGTATAGGGTACGCATGGATGGAATAATATTCCTTATCCAAAGAAACACTATTCTTAAAAAGTGCTCAATACAAAGTAGAGCTAATAATAAACCGCATCACTTGACAAGACACAAGTGTCGAAACAAAATCGCTACTTTTGTAGTGATATAACATATCCATGTTATAATTTCTGAATAAATAAATATATATATATATATAAAAACCTTTTTATATAATATTAGTATCATTTCTATCCAGATATTCTTATGCATTATGTAATAACAAATATCTCTTGTTTCTTACTCTATTCTTTCTTTTTTATTTATTTTTATTTTTCATTAAAACCCTGACTTTATATTCCATATCCCCTTGTCTTGATCACTTATCAAGTTACGTATAAACATCTTTTATCAGTTCCCTCTTTACCTCATCTTTGTCATTTTTACTGTTTCCTTTCTCTCTCTCTCTCCTTCACCATTTACCAACAAAATAATATTCTTGTGCTATCTATATTTCTTTCTCTTTGTAATTAATGTCTTTAGCTTTTACTTTATTTTCTATTGGCTTTTTCTTTTTTTGTTATCCCCCTTCATTTTCCTACTGCACTCTGTCAAGCTCAATTTGCTCTTATGCCATTTTCTCTGTTGTTACCTAGCTACATGGATACATTTTTGTGTATGTAGAAGAGTGGCTATAACACTTTGTCCACTCACTCTTTTTATAACAACAAATTCTGTTCTGTATAATATATTTCAGCAGTGCAAATACTAAATTCTTACAGTAGTTTCTTACATATTATAGAACCATTAAAATCAAATTCTAAATACTTCATCTCTATTATAACATAGGCTGATATAAAAATTATAAAAATTACTTATTTAAATACATTATATATATATTATAAATTAAAAGTACATTGCAACATGGAAATTTCTATGTTCCGAGATAGAATCTCATCATCAGGCAATGTTGGTTGTGAAAATGATTTACATTTTTGTTTATAAAAAAAAATAAATGACAGGAACTTAAAATCGTAAAACCTTGGGTCCTCTTTACTTGGAGACACACACACACCTCAATTTCAGATTCATTTTATGTCTTGCATATTTAACTGACCATTTTTTCTTTTAATTTTCTTTCTCTTCCCAAACAAAAATATGTACAACCATTTAAATGCTTTGTATTTTGTCTTTTTCAGCAAGAATGCTTGCTGTTATCAGTCATTTTTTTTCAACTTCAGTTTTTGCTTTTTAAATAATTTTATATTGCCCTCATCCATTTTACACTTGTTACATAGCCATGTTTGTTTTTAACATTAGCTTTGTTTATTTTAATTGTAATCCGATATTAACTGTACAAGAAATATTCTAATTCATTTTTTTTTTAAAGAAATGTTTTTATAATTAATAAAGATTTATTTTTAAGATGCTATAATTGTACAAACACGAAAACCTGATTTTTTATATATATATATATATATGTAAACAGCTTTTACATATTTATATGTACCTTATGTTGCTTATAAGTAATGTATAAAGTATTTTTTTGAGTTCATTTATATGGATGGGATTTTTCTGCACATACGTGGTTTCTTTTTATATATACATTCATAAAAACAGTCATGTGTCACCGCATATTGCAACTTTTCTGTAAACTAAATTTCACTTTGAGTGAAATTGTTATTAAAATGCTTGACAATTTTAATACTTTTAGCAGATGTTCTTCCTATCTTTAGGATTGTCTGAGAGCAAGTGGCTTTTCATAAGTCTTTTTTTTTCTTTTTTTTTTTTTTTAATTATTGAACAATTTAGAATTTTATTTAGGAATTAAACAATTTAAAACTCACCCAGAAGAGAATATAACTGACACAAAATGTTTTTTAACAACTTTAGCAATTATCTAAATTCACCTGATGCAAATATTTCATTAGTTCTCATTTGTCATTATTGCTTTGATGTCTGAAATTGAGTACTAATTTTGGTTGTTATACTTATAACACCTTGTTCATTGTACTCTGGATTTCTTCAAATGTCTATTATACTCAGTAAACTTATTACTATAGCAATTATTTGAAATAGATAATAGTGATAATCTCTCATTTAAAAAAATCCAGCATAAATTCTAATATCAAGCAACTTACAAACAACATTCAACATTTATTGATGTAAAAATAAATGCCATCAATAATTCTAATAAACAAAGGCTGATTTTAAAGTGAATATGAACCAATGGCTATCACAAACTAACCATAAATCTATGCAATTCTTCCTTATCTTCATCCAGATTTACTTTTTTCTTAAAGTGGTTTAATAGTTTCCTTTGCATAATCAAAAATAAAATATTTGATTTATATACAAGTAATAACTTGCTTAATAGTAATTTATATGTAAATATTTCTGAAAAATGATTTACTATTCAATATATATATATATATATATATAAAAAGACAATCCATGAGTCTGTGTGTGGCTGTTCCCTATGCACGCCTACGATTTTAAGCTACACCATTCAAACTTTCTAGGGACACATATCTACAGGGAAGTCAGGTCGACACATACTTTTTGCGTTTAAGTTCAGCAATTTGCCCTTTCACACTTTTTGGCCAATGGAGCCGATTGTTTACATTTGCTCCATAAAATAGCTAAGATCTAAGATGGTTGATAAATGACATCACAGAAATCAAATCACACATGTCAAACATGACTAAAATATTTTTTTATTTAAGAAAAAAATGAGCCTTTATATTTTAATTTTTATTCCGTTTTGAAAATTCATTTGGTCAACAAAAAAATGTGAATATTTTTCCCCGTGATTTTGAAACAAGAAATATTTTTTTAAAAAGTGCCAAATTTAACTATTTAAGTTTTTTTTTTTTTTTTCCAGATTTAATATTTTATACTTCAGAAAATAAAATTTTAAAAAATAAAGCTTTAACAAAATAAATAATTTTTATGTTAAATTCATTTAGTCAGCATCTGCTCCTACTACTAAAATGTTCTGAATTGCACGGGCAACGCCGGGCTATGATGCTAGTCTAAATAAACTACTGATAAAAACAAACAAATTATGATAAATATATCAAAGCTATAATTTGTTTTTATTACATTTTCCAAATAGCCTTAATATGTACATCAGATTAAAACTATAAAAGAGCATAACACAGCAGGAGCAGCTTGCTACTCAAAAATATATGTATTCATTCTCAAGGCCTTTAATATTAAACAAAAAAAAATTAGTCTTATTTGCATGATCTCAAAAGACAGAGGGGCAAAGGTAAACATTCTTTGGCTGTCTGCATTTGGTTTTAGCCATAGTAAATATAAAAATTTTCTTGTCAACATCTCTTGGCTATAACTCAGCAGTTTCAGCTGCTCTCTCTCTATGAGCCACTGATATACCCTTTCCTAAGGGAATTGTTCTAAAGCCTTGCTGTTTTCCATGATCCAAATAACAACTATGTCTTATTAAAAACATATCTATCTATCTATCTTTGTACGCCAAGTCTCTTCATATACGATGGTACTGGCTAAACCACAGCCTTCATAAACATGTAAAAGTATGCATTAATATATCAAGGTGTCTATCATGTAAAAGATTTAGATTTGCTTTATATATGCAGCGTTTAAGATTGGATAGGTCATTTCTCATGAAATATTTACAAAATTATGTCAGGTATTTTAAGATGTGAAATTTGTTTTATTGAAGAAAGAAAATTTTAAAAATAGAAATACAAATGTGCCATACTGCTTTAATTGTGCTAGAAATAACAGATCATGTTACCAGCATGCCATCTGTAACATTGTGACATATGATTATTATATAATGTACTATCCTTGGCAAAACTGGTACACTTGCAGGATATTCACTTGATTTTTTAGCAGTAAATAAGCTAATATCAGATCAAATACAATCTATTTTTAATAGATGAAAATTCTGGATTCATAAAATATAGTTTAAAAAAACTAAACTAAATTATTAAAACTAATGGTATTGTTTCAATCCATGTATATAAAATATTATAGAATAACCCAATATTAAGGGGGAAAAAATTATAGAATTAATTGACAAGAAATAGAATTAATATTTAGTTGCTTGTCCTTAAGTCTTTCACAGCCTTAAATATTTCAGGCATGGATTTCACTAATTTGAATCATTCTAACTTTCCCTTGAATATGAATAGAATAAATAAAGAACAAGTAGGAAAAAATTGTCTTTAATCTAACATGTTTCACTTATAACAAACTTAAGAGATTTAATAAGGATGAATAAAGAAGCTTGTTAAAGTGAAATATGTTAGATTAAAGACAATTTTCCCTACTTGTTCATATATATAAAGTGTGTGTGTGTTTGTGTGTGTAAAGCGTGTGTGTGTGTGTATATATATATACACACACGTGTGTATGTGATTGTTTAAACGTTTAAAAAGATAGTTCTGTTTGAGTTTAAGACGAACACAAGAAAGCATCACTTGTGAATATCATTTGATGATTCCTTGTAATATGTTTGTTTAGTATGAGATTCAAGCATTAAACTTGATAAAAACACCCAAGTTTATCTCTGACAAAGACTAATTCCAAATATTTGAGATACTCTCAATCCCATAATATAAAGATTATTAAAGACAATTCTAGAAACTTCAATCCCAGCTATGGGTAAATAGTTTATCTCCAAAGTGGGGTTAAAACACTATGAAAATATAAAAAGACTTTTTATAGAAAAATACACATTTTTGAAGGAAAAATATTACCAACAAAACATTTTTTAAAGAAAGAAAAAAAAATACTTTTACCATAACAGATTTTGAAGGAAAAAAAGAAAAAAGTTATTTTATTGCCATAATACATTTTTGAATACAAAACTAGAAGAAATCTTCAGTTTTCTAAAATAAAATAAAAACAAAAAATTTTTTTCGTCAAAATCTGACTAAATCAAACTGAATATTAAAAATAGATCTTAAAACCCTACCTTTTTGGCATTAAATAATACACAGAGGTTGATATGCCATTAAAAAAAATTAACTAATTAGAAAAATGGAAAGAAGGTATTATCTTGAAAACAGCATGATTTTCAGGTGGAATGAAATCAAATAACGTTGTTCATTTACTACATTACTGCAGACTTTATGATGAAACATTGCCTAATTCTATCATCCACAGAACTTGACAGCTTTTTTTTTTTTTTTTTTTTTAATCATATCACCCCAAGCAAGGCAGTAAGGCCACTGGTGTGCAGGGGTCTACGTAAGAGTGAATAGATTGGAAAAGAGAAAGCCGGAAACCACATCCTAAACAGGGAACAAGGGATGAGCCTCTACACCTGTTCAATAGACATGGGTGGAGTGTGAACTGGGCGATAGTTCAGTCTATCTACTCCAATTCTTAGAGGGCAAAATAATAATATGCTATCTGCATATCATATGTAGAATACAAATAGCTTTGACCATGAAAACTTTTTCCATGCTACTTCATCTATGAATTCAAAAAAAAAAGAGGCAGTTTCTGTGTTAAGTACACTTGAGACAATGCTTCGGGATATTTGAATGATGCATAAGTCAATGGGAATGAAAACGCAAGTATGATCTTTTGATTTCCATCAGTTATTTCTTATGATCACTTGAACAGGAATTAATCAAGGCCTTGACTCCAATTATTAAGGTCATGAACAGCAATGATGATAAGGTTAATCAGTTTTGGAAGTACTTTCAGTCTCTTAATAAAATGGATGCAAGAGAGCATCAAAGAAAAGATGTCTGCAAGTGTCTGGAATATTTCTTGGTCTAAAACTATGGATTTACAGTGAAAAATAAAATATATCTTGGAAATAACTAACCAGTAGAATAGAGATAAATTTCAAGAAATAAATGTCTTTTTATGGATGCTGTCTGTTTTTTTGATCAGATATTTCACAAAACAGATTGTACTGTATACTTATATATATAATGATGAACCACATATACTCTCTTAATATGTATTTTGGTGCATTCGATATCAGCTCAGAATGAGAAATCGAGGTGCTGAGTTTGAATTCCAGTTAAATTCATTGCATTCACTTACGTGCAAATCTGCCCATTCCTTCCAGTTATGGGTTAAATAACAGGACAGATTGGGTTCTATAGCCTTGGTCCGCAACCAGCCTACTGCAACCCACTGCGGGATAATCTTCTGGCCAGCCAGTCATATCTCTTTTGAGACATGATCGCCCAAGCGTGTATCACATATGGCACTTAACTGACTGACTAAAAAGTTGTAAGTTTAAAAATGTATTTTGACAGTATTTATTTATTTCTATTTTTTATATATATAATATTTCAGACCAGCCTCAGCCTTTCATCAGAAACAAATGATTTTAAAACTTAAACTAGAAGCGTTCGTCGTGAGATGTTTACATCACATGATGTAGAAAGCGATAGTTTTTTGAATATTTTTAAAAAATGTTGTTTTAAAGAAAAAAATTTTAAGTGTATCTAAAAAATGTTTAACTATTGAAATATTTATAAAGATTCAAAATACCTAAGTCCCTATTTAACCCTAGCCTACATGTATTTAATTTTAAAATCCAGTGTTTTTCTTTCTTTCTGCGTGACTATGGGGAACTAAAATCGGAATCTATCAATAAACTGCAAATGTTTATTGATACATTTTTAAACTTACAACTTATATAGTGATGGGAAACTTGTTGCTATTTTATATTTTTAATTTTGGCATGCACGTTGCTTACTTTTGATTTTGTTGACTGCACAGTATAGTACGGTCTGTTGGGCATCGTCTGTGAGAAAAAGAGCACGATGACACAATTCCTTCCAACAGAAATTTGGAAACTATATGCTGTATGGCTTGACATTCATGCCAAAAGTTTCAATACAAACATTTCAGGGTGTTTAGGTGTCAATCTGAGTGCAGTACAGAAAGAGATGAGCCTAATGATGGCAAAAATGTTTGGAGTGATCACTAGTGATGACAATGTTACACTTTCAGTCATCTTCCCACAGGGCCTCAAACTCTATACGGAGGCCTACATCAAATGCCTTGAGCAGATAGTGCTACCCTGTGTCAAATGGGTGGCTACTGGAATACCCTATATTTGGCAACAGGAGTCTACACCATGCCACACAAGCAGAAGAACCCACTCATTACTGTCAGGCAATTTCTTTGAATGCCTCACCCCTTACATCAGGCCACCAAACTCCCCAAACTGCAACCCCCTTGATTATTATGTGTGGGGGCACAGTGGAACAAGAGACCAACAAAATTTCTAACACCAAAGATGAACCGAGGGCAAGGATTATGGCAGCATTTACCACCTTGAACAAGGTAACTATCCAGAAGAGTTGCAGGTGATTCCAAAATCATTTGAAGGCTGGGGTTGAAGCCAGTGACAATTTTATTGAATAAATTTACTTTTTAGTATTTCAAGATACTATTGTGTAATTTTGATAGATACATCCATTAAAATTAGTTATTATTTTAGCATCGTTGACAATTTATCCATCGCACCCTGTATATCTGTTAAAATGTGATCCCAATGTTATTTTCATTTTGGCTTCATTTAGACAATTTGTCCATCACACCCTGTATATGTTAAAATGAGACGTCAATGTTGTTTTCCTGCGCAATTTTGACAATTCATCCATCGCACTTTGTATACAGTGAATTTTGAAATCGTAATAAACATTTGTTTATTTACATCATTTATGTGTGGATCATTATCTTCATCTTGGCTGTTTTTATCACAAGGTCTCCATTGTTGTGCAATTCATTAGATGTATTAGTCGTTTGTTGATCCAATTAACCTACCACATATTTTGAACTGAACCCTTATTACAAACTTAAACTACTCAAATTGAAATAGATTGTAGATACTCTGGTGATGGTGGCTATCCAATCCTCTTTCCTCAAAGTATAATTTTACTACAACAATTGTTAGGAAATGATCTCATTAATTCACAAATCTGGTATAAACTTCTAGCAATAAAACATAAGTGAAATAGTCACTATGTTTCCACCTAATCAGAGTAAAGACTCTGTTTTGTCAGTTAAAATAATATATATTTTAATATATTTAACTCCCCACCCTCTTTAAATTGGGTCAAATATGATTACCAGATTTGACAAGTTAAAAGTTTATAGCGGAAAGCCTGAACAGTAAAAATACAGAATTTAACCAAGAATTGCTGAATAAATACAACATAAACCTGTTCTCCTAAAAAAAAAAAAAATCATTGTTTTTTTTTTCTTTGGAAAGTAAAATATCAGCACCTCATTTGAAATAAAAAATTCCACAAGTTTATTGCAAATTTAAGAATGCCATTAATTTTCACCATCAAATGGTTTTCCTTTCTTTTATAGTTTTCACGTCAGCTTTCCCTTTTGTTGATCACTTTATTCTTTGCGTAAAATTTTTGTATAAACTTCATTATTATAACTTCGTTTGTTTGTTTAAACTTCATTGTTAATTGAAGTGTTGGGAGCTGGTTAATGTTTTATTTTTATTTGGCCTTGTGTCAGACTTAATCGAACTCCCTACAGTTTACAAGTTTTATGCAAGATTATCATCAGGATTATCAGAAGGTTGGTTGTCAGATTGGAATATGTGGAATAGTGTACGAATACAAATATACATTTTGTATTTTAAAATAGAAATTTATTAAAAGGAAAGAATAACATGAGTTGTAGAAGTTAATGTGCAATTAGAAACATTATTAAGTTAAGAGTAGAGTTCATAAAAAATGTTCATAATAGTAATTGTTGAAAGAGATAAAGAGAAAGAGGACAATGTACAGTCACTTGATGGTCAATCTTTTATTTCTGTTTGGGAAAACCAGGATTTCATGCTATTGAGAATTTTTGTAAAAGTGAAGAAGATTGATTTTAATTAATTTCTTATCTGCTACATTATAAATGTCATTTCATTGCATTCCTGTCTTCCTAGAGTCTAAATTCAGCTATAGAATAGAATTATTGGCATCGATTTGTGTTTTTGGTTGTAACATCATAAATGAGAAATTATAAACTAATTTTGTTAATTTTGGCAACAAACAATTTTAAACTATAGACAATTGTACAAAACAATATCAAAGAATAGCTTATAGAACCTAAAAACTCTATATCATAATTTTTTTTAAAAATAGAAATGTGGTAAAAATAAATATGAAAAATTATAAAAATTGAATAAATATAAAATTGTACTTAGAGCTATGTAAGGGCATAGAAAGAAGATAATAAGACTTAGAATTTTACTTAAAAACACAAAAGGACCCAAAATCAAAAGTAGGAAAGAGAAAGCTATTGATTCTAATGTAAACAAGAAAAAGTGACGGATGTGCGTTGTGGTGCAGTGGATGTCGGCTCGGAAAGAGAAATCGGTGAGCCGAGTTCGAATTCCAGTTGAATGCCCTGCAGTCACTTGCGCGCTGGTACCCTTGGGAAAGGTATTAATCCGTCCTTTCCCTCCAGTTATGGGTTAAATAACAGGGTAGGACTTGGGACCCTGCCCTTAAACAAATCCCAATGAGACTTGCTCCGTCAGGGAGGAAGCCCGCTCAACCCGACTAGGGTGAATGCGGCATATATACATATATATAAACAAGAAAAAGGGAGAATAAATGAATGAAGAGGAAATTTCAAAAGCAATAACTTTTTTTAACCTCATGAAAGGTAGTAAAGCCACTAAGACACAAGAGGGGTACTAAATATGGAAGAATTAGAAACATTAATAATAAGAAAAAAGAGTAGTTAGAAGAACTGTAGATAGTGATTGACATTGCATTAAATTTTTACAGATTAAAATTGGCTGGAAACCATGGAGCCAGAAGGGAGTTCCACAAGTGATAAGTGCAAGGGAAAAAAAAAACTGTTAGCATAGAATTTACAGCTACAGCTAAATTGTAAATTGATGAGATCTTTATGCCAGTCTGGTCAATCAGTTGAGTGCCATACGTGATACATGCATACAATTATCCCACAGTAGCTTGCTATTACTTTCTGCAGTAGACTGGTTGCCAGCCAAGGCTATAGAACCCAATCTGTTCTATTATTTAACCCATAACTGGAAGAAATTTGTGCGTAAATGAATGCAATGAATTCAACTGAAATTTGAACTCGGCTCTCCAATTTGTCGTTCCGAGTCGATATCCACTGCACTACAATGCACTTCATATGCCAGTCTGGTAATGTGCTTAAATTCATAAAGTCTAGGTAACATAGTAAAAAGTTCATCCAAACAATTACCATGAAAGTATTTATAGAAAATACACAGAAGCAACCTTACAGTGCTGGGAAAGTGACTAAAGCTGAGATGCCAGATCCAGACCAATAATATTACTGATTCTACAAATTTTATCAAAGAACTCAAGTTTACTAGCAGTGGCACCAGACGACATATGACAGCTATGTTTAAATCTAAACTTATTTATGAATGGAACTGTGTGTGTGTGTGTGTGTGTGTGTGTGTGTGTGTGTGTGTGTGTGTGTGTCCGTTACCTATAGACTCCGAAATGGCTGAACCGATTTTCTTGAAAATTTACACAGTTGTACTATAAGCGTCTGTGAGTGTTCTTAGCTAGGTTTTATGTCGAGGTACCCCCAATAAATATCAATCATCGAAAAAATCGGTTTACAGAAGGAGTGGTTCGATTTTAATCAAATTTGATACACTCATAGACAAAGACATAAGTAATGATATTCAAAAGTTTCAAGGTTGCAGTTCTTACAATAGTGCAGAATATATATATATATATATATATATATATGGCAATATATTCAGTTGTGTGTGTCTGTTTATCTGCCTGTACGTCTCTTTTTTTTTTTTTTTTTCAGTTCTTCTATTTTAGTTTTTGCTCGGGTTTGGCTCTAAATAGGGATAATTGTAGTTCTTAGTCTCAGCCATGATACCATTTACTCAAAGGAATTATTTAGCCTTCAAAATTCAGTTTACGTCAAAAAACAACTTATTTGATATCGATAGCAGGAAATCAAAATTTGACTTACATCCATTCATTTTTCTTTCAGTCTACGGTTTCGCTTTAACTGGAAACTATTGCTTTTCAGTCTTTCGTGCCAATGTCCCTGGAGTCTGAGCTCCAGGACCATGGATTAGTTTTAAAGCTTTCATTACACCTGAGCAACGCCAGGCTATACTGCTAGTTCTAAATATAGATGAAGATTCTGGAAAGGATAATTGTCTCATAAAACACGGTGAACCAACTTTCTTAGCAGCTGACCTAACAATGAATTCAGCATAATCTTTCTACATCATTTCGGCTGAGAACATTAGCCTGAGAAGACACAACAAGTCACTTTCCTGAAAGTTGTTGCATTCTTTGTCGTCTCTGGATCCCTACATTTACTACATAAAATGGCATCAACAAAAAAAAATAATTTATTTTTGGTGTTTGTTTTATTAAAAGTGACAGCTCAGATTCTAAGAGGCAGTAGGAGGAATGATGTCACATGAGCGTATGTCATACATTGGCTCAGGATCTCATCGCAGGTAATATTAGCTGAAACTGGATATGGGAAGCATATTGATGCTTCAGAATTCTCAAGACCCTCTGCTGAATTCATGCCACTTTGGACTTATATTCAAAATACAAAGGCAATTGATCACTGTCAGAATGCCCCGCCCATAAGGCACTCTGGTCAATCACTGGCCATTCTAGCCCTGGTCTTCGCATTCTGTAACAAAGTTACCATCAACCATGCTGACAGAAGGCAGAGGGTCTTTCAGATGATTAAGGGAGAAATTTAGTTTTTTGGAAGTAAAATTAATGTTGATATCTATCTTTTCAGCTTTTTTCAGCCACTGATGTGCAGGGGGCTACATAAATGTAAAAAGATTAATTAGAAAAGAGTGAGGAGTACAAACTAGTTAGAAAGGAACAATAGAAAACTGAGAAAGCAGGTGCGACGACAGATACATAGGTGGAGAGAAAGGGAAGGTTATACAGGGGTGGGGAGAGAGCTGGAGTCCAGTGGTTAGTAGATGAGTATTGACTTTGCATTTAAATTTCTGGAGGTTGTAGCCGTCAGGAAAGCAAGAATACGGGAGCAAGTTCCACAGGCGAGAAGTGTGAGAGAAGAAGCTGCAGGAGTAGAACTGTCGTCTGCATTTGGCTAACCTAACTGTGAATGGGTGGGACCCAGTTGCCAGTCCGGTTGCGTGATATTAAAAATATTAAAATTTCAGATAATTTAACATTTATTCAAGTGTAGATATTAACATTTTAAGATCTGAGGTTTTTGTTCATTTTTACTTTTTCTAATTAGCTATCACTCCATACAATAGAAATAATTTATAACCGTTCTTTTGATGTTGTTTTGTCAAAATATGACTAATTTAATGAAAATCATATAATCAGTTAGTGCCATATATGATACACGCTTTAGGCGATCATATCTCGAAAGAGACATGACTGACTGGGCAAAAGATTATCCCGCAGTAGTTTGTCATTGCTTTCTGCGGTAGACTGGTTGCCAGCCAAAGCTATAGAACCCAGTCCTATTATTTAACCCATAACTGGAGGGAAAAGGCCGATGAATACCCTTTCCCAAGGGTATTTGTGCGTAAGTGAATGCAAAGAATTCAACTGGAATTCAAACTCGGCACCCCGATCTCTCTCATTCCGAGTCGATATCCACTTCACCACAACGCATATCCAATATATAATCAGCAGCTCCTTTATTTCTTGATTCATTAATCAAGAATTTTGGTAGTATCACAAATACTCAAGATGGCTTCTCATATTTTTTATGATTTTACCTGTGAATATTATTTTCATTATTATGCTTATTACAGCTTGTTCATAATTTCATTTATTGTATCTTTACCTTATTTGAAATGTAGTTTATTTTTACTGGAACTAAAAATATTCTCTTCAACCAATAAAAGGCTTCATGAATGACTGAAAGTGAACATCAACCTGATTTTTATTGTCGGCATGAAACTTTCACAATATATTGTAGTGATTCAAGCAGTGATTTCAGTCAGACACATGGTGTATAAAATGATATGAATTTGAAAGCTAATGTCAAACATTCAATCATTTTCTTCTGTTTCGTAAATGATAATTGGTATTTGCTTTTTGATATGGTTTGTCATACATCTGTCGGTGTCTCTTTCAAACTAGACTCGACTATATAGTATATCAAATGCATCTTTGCTATCAAATTTGTACTTATAACAAATTGGGTCAATTTGTAAATTGCTTAACACTTAACTATGCTCTAGTTCTAACATAAAAGATCTCTGGTGATTGGTTGTTTTTTTGGTTGTTTTTCTGGTTATTTTCTTATATTTCAGGTATATTTGGAAGTAAATCATCAAATCTATCAAAATAATTTTTATTTCATTTTATTTTTAATCTATTTAGCTACTAGCAATATAGCCCAGCATTGCTCAAGTGTAAAGAAAGCTTTAAAACTAATCCATGGTCCTGGAGCTCAGACTCAGCCTAAAGAATATTTGTATGAAGTTTGGTGAGAATCTGATAAAAATTGTGGATTTGTATAAAGGACATACAGACAGATAAACAGACACACACACACAAATATCTTGCCTTTTTATATATATATATAATCGATTTTTCTGCACTATTGTAAGAACTGCAACCTTGAAACTTCTGAATATCGTTTATGTCTTTGTCTATGAGTGTATCAAATTTGATTAAAATCGAACCACTCCTTCTATAACCCGATTTTTTTCGATTATCGATTTTTATCGGGGGTACCTCGACACAAAACCTAGCTAAGATCACTCGCAGACGCTTATAGTACAACTGTGTAAATTTTCAAGAAAATCAGTTCAGCCATTTCGGAGTCTATAGGTAACGGACACACACATACACACACAGTTCCATTTATAAATAAATTTAGATTTTAATGTCATAAATTGGTAATGTTTGTGTTCTAGCCTATAAATAAATGACACAAAACATGTATGATTCCATAGCACATATTTTATGTTCATATATTCATTGTATTAGCCATTTTTCAGCTAATTTCAATCTGCAGTATGACTATTTTCTTGCCTGGAAAGTAGAAAAATAATATTGCGAAGCCCACAAAGATCTTACTTTCAAAGTAATAAATTGGGCAGAATAGTGATTTTTTTTTTTTTTTTTTTTTTTTTTTTTTTTTTTTTTTTTTTTTTTGGTTTTTTTTTTGGGGTTTTTTTAACTGGACTTAAAGTTCATTATAATCTTGTCATCTTTTCATGACTTGGATAAGGTGAGATTAAGTGACAGAAAAATAAATTGACTGTTGCAAAAATTGTATAAAGTCTTGTATTATCACTGCAGGGTCTGCTATGGAAGCAAATGCCACATCTCGGAGGAATCCACTTTCTAGGGAAGCTGTCAACTTGGTGTAGGTTCACATCCCCCCAAGGGACAAACATTCTATAGCTAACATTGTCTCATTGACATGTATGCATATGTGAGGTTGGAAAAGGAGAGTAGTGACTTGCTTGATACGGCATTGGCTTTCTAGACAATAAGGGTAATTAAGAAGTTAAAAGAAATGACAAAATTACCTTTTGAACATAGATATCCAGAAAGACGGACATTATGATAGCAGTTACATATGATTGGGAGCATATACAAACATGTGTGTCTGTCTGTGTGTGTGGTAAAAAGGAAATTTTTGAGATATGTTAATTGAAATGTTATCAAATTTTTTATTATTAAATTTATGCTAGAATGAGAATACACTTTAAATATAGTGCTCATTAAATTTAAAACATTCCTGCCAGTAGAAGAAAATATTGCCCCCACCATAAGATTGCCTCTTTCTGCCCTTTTTTTTTTCTTTTATAAATACTTTCATGGCAATTGTTCAGATGAGCTCTTTGCTTTGGTACCTAGACTTTATGAATTCAAGTGCAATACCAGACAGGCATCAAACTCTCATCAATTTAAAGTCAAGATGACTAGATGAAGCTATGTTCTATGCTAACAGTTTCTTTTCTCAAACTTCTTGCTTGTAGAACTCCCTTCCAGCTCTATGCTTTCTCGCCAACTTTAATCTGCAAAAATTTGAATGCAAGATCGGTCGTTCTATACTGTCTAGATTACTCTTTTTCTCTTTCTGCTCATTAATGTTTCTGTTCCTAATTCTTCCATGCCCTGTAACCCCTTGTATTTTAGTGGCTTTATTGCCTTACCTGAGGTGATAGTGATTCTTTTTTTAAAATCTGATACCCTAAAAACATTAAAACTAATCTTTTCTTAAATTTTGAGTTGAAAATAACTTTGAGTTACATACCTAAAAAGCATGCTTATGCAACATGTTTATCTCCAAAAAAAAATAATTTGAATCAAAAATCATTTTTATTTTAATACTTTATAAAGGTCCTCACTTTACAAAGTAGTTGTTCAGCATTTGAGTTACTGTAAGTCTTATTTCGAAAAGTATATTGTTAATTATTTTAAAATTAATCTCATAATTACAATTTGGTAATCATTAAAAAATATATTTTGTAAAGCTTTTAATCATGAAAAGTGAAAGTAAACAAGTTACTTGTTATGGTTTTAGTTTTTAGTCACCACCAAAAAAGATGTATACAAAGAAATCATAAGAAAAAAAAATGAAGTTGGTGAAGGATAAAATTGAAGGAAAATAAGCTTTAAAAAGAAAAAAAAAACTAATATGAATCACAAATTGACAAAACACATTAATCTTTTGTCTTTTTTTTTTTTTTTTTTATCAAAGTGAAGACTTTACTGTAAGAGAAAGAAAAGCATTAAAAATTCACTGTAAAAGTAAACTTTTGTGATCAAAAACATAAAATTAAGGCCAAAACTAGTGCATTATTACAGACCTGTTTTTATTCCCTAGTCTTGGCCCTTATGCCTGGTAGCTAACTAACTGCTGATATTTGGTATACATACTTTACACCATTAACAAGCTATGCAAAGTAAGTCTCTTGATGATCTATAAAGCTAAACTTTTTATTAACATTACATTAATATAACATTTAATATAAAAAATATAATAACAAAATATTGTCTGGCCACACTTCTTGTCATTTTACTACCAACACTTCTTTTCTTTTCTTTTTTCAGTCCCCACATTTCTATTTTTCCTATTTTCTGTTCTTGTGCCACCTTTTATTTCCTTAAAAATCCCCTACTATTTTTATACTTTCATTTACTTGTCTTTCTGTATTTACACATTTAGTTCAATTTAAATAAATAGACAGGTGGCATTTGGGAAATAAATTTTCACAAATTCACCTTCAAGAAGGAAATCCAAATTTCCTAACCCTAACAAAAATACTTCTCGATTATATTCTCTGCCGTAAATGAAAGATCATATTCACTCTTGTTCCATGTTGCTCTATCACAAATCATTTTCCCTATTCTTCATAAATTTATTATTTTGTTATTCTCCTCTGTGATAGTTTCTTATCTTCTTTCTACCCTTCATAAAATTCTTTGTGTCAAATTTTCTTCCACATTCAACCTATCTCTATTTCTCCTATTATTTCTCTTGCATATTCTATTCCATTTCTTTTCTCTAGTTCTTCAAAAGTGAGAAACATCATGTGCCCCCCCCCACACACACACACCTACACCTACAAACTGTCTCTGCGGTATTAATTATTAGTTTTCAACTCTACCGCCAGCACACTTTACTATTATTACTATTCTTTCCTATTGCCTTTCCTCTTTTTCTGCTACTACTATCGTGTTGAAAGGCGGCATCTGGACATGCTTTAATTTGGAGGCACTGTAATAGGTCCCTGGATACGGTGGCTAGCCAGGCCCAGGAAATTGATTAGAGTTACTCGCCAGTGAAGAGCTGTGTCCCTAAGGAGCACAAAAATGCAATCGGATCAAAAGATGTTTGATAGATGAAGTACCTGATGGTGGTTCTGATGGGGAAAGGCTGCTAGCTGCATTATTTTCGTGTCCACTCGCTCCATTCTGAGCTGTGCCCCAGGGAGTGTGTCCCACGGGAGACAACTCTGCCTAATTAAACAGTCTGGGCTGAAGCTAGAAGCAAAACATTAAATACTTGCAGTGCTCTGCTACCCTTAGAGACCAGCTAATCTTTTCAAATCCATGGCCTGAACAATGGGGTGTGTACATTAAGTTATATATATATATATATATATATGCACGCACACACACATTTGTGTGTGTGAGAGAGAGAAATATTAGCTATATCAATATTGTGTATGTGTGTGTATAAATCTAAATACTAGTGAGACAAAAGGAATGTATCTTACAATTTTGTTCCTATTAGTATTTTATAGGAGTCCACTTTTATCTTAGAGAGCCGGACAAATCACTTAAATTAGAAGGGGCCTGAAATTTCGTAAATACATATATTAAATAAGCATTAAAATAAGAATATTTATAAATAAAATTGTTATATATAGTGTTTGTATGAGTAATGCAATATTGCTTTTTGCACTGAAAAATAAATTTTTCGAAGATTTCAATATATTTAAAAGCTGTAGAATTCAGATGAACATTCTTGTAAAATTAAATTAAAAATATACTGTTTTTTGTTTGTTTTTTTAATTTTGTATGAGTTATTTGCATTTAAGGTTCATTTTAGCATATGCTCTCATTCAAACTTATCCAAAATTATTGTGCATGTATGACTTACAAAAAAGGAAACTATTTTCCTGTTTTTCAATAATATTCTTTTGCAACTTTGAAGATTCCTGTACAATGATTTAATTTCATACTTGCTTTACATTCATAATATCTAAAATGTTAGCCATTCCTTATATAAAAAGTTTTACAACTCTAAATGACTGATAGGGTGTTGGTAAATATACATTGCATATTATTGAAAAGTTGCCAGTATATTTTTTTCAAGGGGACTTTAGTATATAATAGTTCTGTCAGGTATCTTTAATATGGTTACATCTTTGAATCTCTCAAGATATTTCTTCCATTTTGTCAATTATTTCCAAAACTCTGAGCCAATATTGAAATTATAACTTCAACTTGGAAATTTTTTTTTTAGTTCATATTTTTGGTTAATTTTAAATTTTATTTATTATTTTGCTCTAAATACATTAACTACAAGAAATTTTATGACTCAGCTGTATTTTCTAAATGCTCAATCTATTTTCATTGTTGAATTTTTTTATATAAAGATAAAAAATTTTTTATTATAAGAAGTCCAGATTCTAAGCCTCTCCCCAAAAATTAATCTTTCAATACTAGTGATATGATTCAGATATCAGAAAATGTCTGTTCTTTTTTTTTTTGTTTCCATTCTCACTTTATTTCAAAAAAATAGTAATTTCACCAAATTTATCAACAAAGATTAATAACCCTAAAAAGAAATCAACTTTTACAAATACACATCAATGATATTCTCATTGGATGATTTTAACTAAAGTTTTTAAAGCTAATTTGAGACATTCTGCCAAGTGATTCAATCTGACTGGCCTGAATTTAAAAAAGTTGATTCAGATTGATTGAATCATTAAGTTAGAACTGGTTAAATTGATTGAAAGTTAGAACTGGTTAAATTCAAATTTTGTAATTAAACAAAAATATTTTATTTGCAATAATTATAACTACCTTCTTTCATATTTGTTTTGAATAAGAGATTTGCAGGTAGTGACCTCCTTCAATTCTTATCTTACAATACAAATCATTCCCTCTTTGGAAGTAATCCACATGTAATGATTGGGATCAATTCTCAAATATTGAAATCAATTACCAGAAGATGAACAGGTTCTACACTTTTCTGAAGAAAGAATAGAATGCAATCTGTTTCATTAAGACTGATTGTAAAAGCTGACTGAGTGAATTTACATATATCAAAGCTGTCAATACCACATATCACTTATAGCTTACAAATTTTTATTTTATTGTTATATAGTTCATTGTTCTTTTAATCAACACTTGTATTTAAAAACTTTTACACATTTTAATGTAGACCAGTTAGTTCTTCCAGATGAAATTAAATTTTTTTTTTTTCTTTTTTAATTATATCACCCCGAGCAAGGCCACTAATGTAAGAGTGAAAAGATTGGAAAAGAGAAAACCGGAAACCACATCCTAAACAGAGAATAAGGGATGAGCCTCTTCACCTGTTCAATAAACGTGGGTGGAGTGTGAACCAGGCGATAGTTTAGTCTGTCTACTCCAATTGAAAAAAGAAAAAGGAGTGAAACAATTGGAAAAAAGAAAACCAGAAACCACATCCTAAACAGGGAACAAGGGATGAACCTCTTTATTGGTCTGAAAGAACTATTCATCTTGATTAACTTCATTTTAACTCAGATTAATAATTTAAAAATCAGTAACAATTATAAGTCAAATGAAAAGTATTGTTATATGATGTACACTTGTTAGCAGAATTAAATCTTATGTTGTGATATAATGAAACATTGCTTAATAGAAATAAATTAAAATTAGCAGTAAAGCTGAAATGATCAGTCAGTTGTTGATATATTTCCAGTCCTCTTTGCCTAAGGAAGTTATATTGATTCAAAATATTATAAATAAAATTGTTATAACTGGATTTGATTCAAAAGATTTCACTCTGTTCACAAAGTTTATTTAAAGTTGAAATAGTTTAATTAGCACTAAACAAGAGCACTCTAGTATTTGTTTGAATCTTTGAGAGGCAACCACTGTGGATAACCCACAGTGGTTGTTCCTCCTTGTCTACTTGATATTTCCTCTCTAGGTCCATGCACTTTATTTGAAATTTTCAACAGCTGTAGCAACATACTCTTTCTTCATAGTGACCATATATTTCTATCACTATAATGCTTCTTTCTGCTTTTTCCTTTATTTGGGAGTCTCCCTGAACCATCAATCTTGCAGATGGAAATTAATTCCTGCTTTGCTAGCATCAGAGTACTAGTCACTTTCTTCCTCCTAAAAGAAGAGTCAGCAACCTATGTAGTAACTTTGACATTCTGTTCTCTTTCTTTATAACAGATGCTTTTTCACTAGTGTTTATCAAGAGTTACATAGCATTACGAGAAGTTCTCCGCCTGACTAAGACGCCCTTCCAAAAGAAAAATTGATTTGGGGTTATATTTTGGAAAGTGTGTCATGCAGATACTTTACAGCCCACCCTAGATGGTTGTGAATTGCTTACATTATTTTTCTCAGTGAGGGAGGATGTTAGTTATAGATTTTGCTTTACTATTGTACTATATAATACTATATTAAGGAAAGTTTTCATTCTTTTTCTTTTAAATCAGGAAGCCAAGTCCAAATTCCAGTCAAATTCCTTGCTTTCAAGGATGTGTAACTATCCTTGGGAAAAGTATTAATCTGTCTTTTCCTTCCAGTTATGGGTTAAATAACAGGACAGATTGAGTTCTGTAGCCTTAGTCGACAACCAGTCTACCACAGAAAGTAATGGCAACCTACTGCAAGATAATCTTCTGCTCAGTCAGTCATGTCTCTTTCGAGACCTGATCGCCCAAGTGGTGTATCACCTACGGCATTTAACTGACTGATTCATTAAATACTATTTTTTTTAGCTTTTATAAGTGCTATCATAAGTATCTGGTGGTAAAAGTTTAAAAAAAAAAAAAATTTTAGTATTGATATCACACGTATTAATTTTTTTTTTTATCATATCACTCCGAGCAAGGCAGTAACGCCACTGATGTGCAGGGGGCTGCATAGGAGTGAAAAGATTGGAAAAGAGAAAGCCGGAAACCACATCCTAAACAGAAAACAAGGGATGAGCCTCTACACCTGTTCAATAGACGAGGGTGGAGTGTGAACCGGGAGATAGTTTAGTCGATCTACTCCAATTGAAAAAAAAAAGTGAGAAGATTGGAAAAGAGAAAACCGGAAACCGCATCCTAAACAGGAAACAAGGGATGAGCCTCTTCACCTGTTCAATAGACGAGGGTGGAGTGTGAACCGGGTGATAGTTTAGTAGAGAATAAAACTTCTTTGTGATATATTCTTCCATTGATAACTTCTAATAAGCAAGGACTAGTAATAATGTCCTTAAAACATTTTTGCAGATATTAAGAACTTCTTACCAACAAACTAGTCACAAGAATGCTTCATCTTTTTTTCTTCATTATTATTCCAAAAATAAAGATCTTGTAGACAGTTTGCAAGTTATTTCATGTGAACTTCTGATTCTACAATAATTGATGATAGAACATAATAGATATGTATCTATATCCAGAGAAAAATATAATTATATGCACAAACTTTGTGTGTGTGTGCATAATTATTTACTAAGTTTGGCTTAGTTTTTCACAAAAGCAGCTATGGGGATGTTACTCAGTGAGGATCAAATTGATTACTCATTAGTAATGGTAGTGGTAATCTGAATAACCATTACATATCACTTATATAACAAGAAAAAGTTATTAACCTTCTGTAGAACCACTCACATACAAAGATATTAAATTACACTTTGATATGTTCATCATTAAGTTCTATGTCTTCTCTCCCCACACCTACTACTTTGATGTTCCGGTAGTTATTTTTAAATTATCTGCAGTACTGCAGCTTTGTGAAAAAAAAATTACCAACTGACCTGTGGTCATTGATTCTTGGTTACCTAGCCCTTGAAAATAAAAAAAAATAATCTTAAAGTAGAAACTAAGTTATAAGCAAAGTGCCTGTACTTGGGTATGATCTTTATAATCAGACTTTGGTACACCATTTTTTTTCCCCCTCTCGCCGTTGAATTAACATATAATAAGTAATGGTTATCTATTTCCATTAACTCTTTGATAAAATATATTAATTCAGGGAAGATATTCCGTGTAAATCGTGAATGTCCATGAACTAATTTGAAAAAGATTAAACAAGTTATAAATAGATTTTCTTACGAACCTAAAAATGTCAAATCATTTGCTTTGTGAAGACCCTTTCCATTCATTAATTTTTTATTTTTTTCTCTGTTTATATACACTTTCAGATCTGTCATACTTACAAAGACTTACTCTGTGTGTGTGTTTGGGAGTTCATTAAGTCAGTCAGTCAGTCAGTCAGTTAAGTGCCATACATGATGTGATCATGTCTTGAAAGAGACATAACTGACTGGGCAGATTATTATCCCGCAGTAGGTTGCCATTGCTTTCTGCAGTAGACTGGTTGCCAACCAAGGCTATAGAACCCAATCTGTGCTGTTATTTAACCCTTAACTGGAAGGAAGAGACAGATTAATACCTTTCCCAAGGGTATTTGCGCGTAAGTGAATGCAATGAATTCGGCTCCCTGATTTCTCGTGCCGATATCCAATGCACCACAACGCACATCCAGTTCATTAAGTAGAGAAAGAATAAAATGTTTATAGCTATTGAGCATCTTCTATCCAAAATATAAGTTGTTTTCCATTATGATTCATTTGATGAACTATTTCTTAAATTAACAGCTCTTAAAGCAATGTATCAAATTTTTAATTAATTTTTTTTTTTTTTTTGGAGGGGGTGTTTTGTTGTTTGTTTGTGTGTTTTTCTTGTTTTTTTTTTATTTGGAAAATTTAGAATATTCTGAACTAAAAAAAATGCATGTTTCTTAAAATTCTCAACTATATTTTAAAAGTGTGAATCAAATTTTTTAAGTCAAATATTTTTTGAATCTTTCATTTGATATTTTATGGTTTCTTCAACTAATTTTTATTCTGATGATAAATTATACATTATCATGTCCTTACTTATTCCTTTCACCCCATGAAAGGAATAAAGCCACTGAAACAAAAGAAGTTATTGGGTGTGGAAGAATTAGGAACGAAAATATTAATAATGAATGAGAAGAGTACAGTAACCTGGAGGACAATAGGAAGCGATTGACATTGCATTTAAATTTTTTTCAGATTAAAGTTGGTTGGAAAGCATGGAGCTGGAAGGGGGTTCTACAAGTGAGAGGTGCAAGAAAAAAAAACTTAATATAGAACTTATGCTTACAACTGTAAATTGATGAGATCTCAATGCCAGTCTAGTCCATCAGTTAAGTGCCATACGTGATACATACTTGGGTAATCATGTCTCTTTCAAGCTATGACACTAGGTAGAATATCTTCTCACAGTAGGTGGCCATTTCTTTTTGCAGTTGACTGGTGGCCAACCAAGGCTACAGAACCCACTGTCTTGCTATTCAACTCAACTGGAAGGGAAAATGGCATCATACTCTTTCATACTTTTCCCAAAGTGCATAAGTGAATGCAACGAATTCAACTGAAATTCGAACTCAACTCTCTAATTTCTCATTCCAAACTGATATTCGAACTCAACTCTCTAATTTCTCATTCCAAACTGATATCTATTGTACCACAACATACGTTAATTCAAAAAGTCTAGGTAACACAGAGGAGTTCCAAACAATTACGATGAAAGTATTTATAGAAAATACAGAGAAGCAACCTTACTGTGGTGGGAAAGTAACTGAAGCTGAGTTGCCAGATCAATATCAATAATATTGCTGATTCTTTTTGGGATTTTCTTAAGGAGCTCAAGGTAAATAGCATAGCAGGGGCACCAAACTCTCTCTCTCTATATATATATATATATAAAAACATGTTACGGAAATTAATGAATTTTAACGAAACTTGGTTATAAACAAACGACAATTTGAAATGAATTGTTTGAATATTATTTTTTATTGATACTCGTATTTAAGTAGATATTCTGTTTTTAATTAAACAGTATTATATATTTATATCTACTGGCCTGATTATTTATTTTTATTACGAAAATGTTTGTCATTCGGCAGGATTCGAACCTGCGACCCCTATCTACATAGGGGAAGCTACCATTTGATCTGGCAATGTCTTAGACCGCTCGACAACAAATGACCTCCAGTCTAAACAAGGTTTTAATCAAGCCTATATAACAAGCCTATTCAATTCATCGCAACAACCATATCTGCTCTGAAATGTATCGTAATGTCAACAAATGTAAACATGTTACGGAAATTAACAAATTTTAACGAAATTTGTTTATAAACAACCGACAATTTGAAAAAATAATATTCAAACAATTCATTTCATGTATATTTTTCAGTTGCTGAATGTAAATGATTAGTAAACTGTTGGGCAATAATTTAATTTTCATTTTATAGTTCAGAGGTCAAAAAGTTTGAAATGCTTTCTAAACACATTCAAACTTTTAATAAAGTGGGATAATTAAAATCTGTATCCAAAGAAGCATAATGAAAATGAATAATTAAAATTTGTATGAAAAATTTTTTTTTTTTCATGGTATATGATGAAATTTGTTTGGCCTTGAAAAATATTGCTTCATCCGTGATTGCATCAGATTTTTATCATGCCCAGACTCTATTGTCTCGATTGTCGATTAGTTATCCTGCTGTAAAACAATGTCTGCAATGGATGGACATTACTCATTTTTGTTTCAATTAATTTGCTGGTTTTGTAATACAAATGTTATGGAGCTGCTGAAAATTCCACTCTAATCAGATGGACACTTACTTACAGTTAAAGGAATTCAAATTATCTGCCCCTAGTTTCTTTTTTTATTTTTTTTTTTATTGTTATGAAGATGTACTGTTGTATTGTCTCTAATAAATAAGTCACCATGTGTGTACAACATGCATCCATTTCTTGAGTTTTATCCCCCTGTCTGGAATATGAAGTTGAATACTTACATTCGCACAAGATATGTCTATGCCATCTAATTTGATTCATAAATTTCTAACAGGACAAACAATTCACTGTGACTTAATAACATGTATATACATTGGCCACAATTAAAATTTGAGTGTTTATATAGATTTAATTGTAGAAACATGCAAAGCTTACCAAAATAAACACAAAAGTCTCAGCATATCAAATTTAATCCTCAAAACATAGTCTCCATATATTACAGTCATGGTATTCCACCTTTATTTATATGTAAGTGAATGCAAAGAGTTTGAATTCCTGTTGAATTTCTTGCATTCAGTTAAGCACAAATATCCTTGGGAATGGTATTAATCTCTCTTCCCTCCAGTTATGGGTTAAATAACAGGACAGATTGGGTTCTATAGCCTTGGCGGGCAACCTACTGCAAGATAATCTTCTGCCCAGTCAGTCATGTCTCTTTTGAGACATGATCGGCCAAAACGTGTATCATGTATGACACTTAACTGATTCCACCTTTGAATATGTGTGTATATTGTGTGCTCACACACATCATAAATGCTTATTGATTACTTTATTAGCTAATAGCAATATGTTATGGTTGCTTGTTTGGTTTTAGGCTGTTTTTCCACACCTTGCATTGTCATGCTGTAAGAAATACATTGGTCATCTTAAAATATGGCCTAACTCAAAAAGTCTCCTTCTAAATTTTGACAATGTGCTGAGTCAGTCAAAATTGATAGTGATGTTGTTAGGCATAAACACTAGCAGTAAATCCCCTTCTGATCTCATAGTAGTCTTCAGTTTTCCTGTGGAGCATGCTGTTTTAAGCTTCTTTCTAAGTTAGTCTCGCTTGATCTTTGACACCCATCAATATACTGCTAGGAAAGTGCTATCCATGTTGTGAAATTCCAGAATTTTTTTAGCAACCACTATCTCATTCTTGGAATGGTCTTATCCTTATTCACAGCTGCAGCTGGCCTCACACTGCAGGTCATATCATTAAGGCCAGTATCTCTTTTTCTTTCTAGGATTACCATTAACATTACGAATCAATCTCCTTACTGTGCTTACATCAAGTGCAGCCTTTCCATAAATATTCACTAACCACCTGTGAATGTTTTCTTCTTCCCAAAACACAAATTCTCTTTGCTTTCTTAGTCTGTCCAAAGTGGCAATCATTTTGAAAGAGGATTATAAGTAAGAAAATGACTTTAAGTTTACAAATCATCCTCTTTATTTTTAAGCTACAAGACACTTTATGGCTTGTAGCTTAAAAAATATCTCTAGCAATTCTGACTAATACTTTTAATTAGAACAGCAACTTTGATCCTTAAATAAGAAGTAAACTTGTAATGTTTGATTTGACCATTTGTCTTTTATGATTGTGAAAAGAAAAACTGTACAAAAAGTTGCAATGTAAATTGAAAATTATCATCTGTTTAAGTCAGTACTGAATTTTTTTTTTTTTTGTAAAAGACTTAAAATATTTGGAAATGAATAATATATATATATATATATATATATATATATACACACATGGCGGATGTGCGTTGTGGCGCGGTGGATATCGGCTCGGAACGAGAAATCGGGTAGCCGAGTTCAAATTCCAGCTGAATTCATTGCTTTCACTTACACGCAAATACCCTTGGGAAAGGTATTAATCCATCTCTTCCCTCCAGTTATGGGTTAAGCAACAGGACAGATTGGGTTCTATAGCCTTGATCGGCAACCAGTCTACCGCAGAAAGCAATGGCAACCTACTGCGGGATAATCTTCTGCCCAGTCAGTCAAGTGTGTATCACGTATGGCACTTAACTGACTGACTGATATACACACACACACATCTTTCATGGTAATTGTTCCCATTAACTTTTCTCTATGGTGCCTTCATGAATTTAAGTGCAGAATTAGATAAGTGACACAGTCTCATCATTTTACATTTGAAATACCTAGATGCAATCATAAGTTCTATGCTAACAGTTTCTTTTTATGTACTTCTCAATTATGGGACACTCTTCCTAATCAACCTTGATCTTCAAAATTTCTAAATGCAATGTCAGTCGTTATCCTCTGTTTTAATTCTTGTTCTTTTATTGTCCTTTCTCCTTAATAATGTTTTTGGTTGGTTTTCATTCTCTTAACATTCAGTAATCTCTTGTGTTTCAGTGGCTTATTGCCTTACTTGGAGTTGAATGATATATATATATATATATATTTAATAATCATAAACTAAGCATACGCCAAAACAACCCTTATTCCCCCATAGCTGAACACTTCAATCAACCAGGACGCACATTAGAAAACTGCAAATGTTTACTGATAGATTCCGATTTTAGTTCCACATACTCACATAGAAAGAAAGAAAAATACTGGATTTTAAAATTAAATACATATAGGTTAGGTTTAAGTAGGGACTTAGTTATAAAGATTCAAAATACCTATTTCAATAGTTAAACATTTTTTAGATAGACTTAAAAAAATCTTTAAAACAACATTTAAAAGTTAGATAGGTTTAGGTTTAAAAATATTAAAAAAACTATCGCTTTCTACATCACGTGATGTAAACATCTCACCACAGACACTTCTCACAACAAACGCTTCTAGTTTAAATTTTAAAATCATTTGTTTCTGATGAAAGGCCGAGGCCTGTCTGAAATATCAAATATATATATATATAATAATAGAAATAAATACAAAAAAAATACATTTTTAAACTTACAACTTTTTAGTAGTTTTTCCTATATATATATATATATATATATATATATATATATATATAATGTGTGTGTGTGAAATATGCAATATAATAGTTGAATGATAATACATAATGACAGATTGATTTTTCCTATATTTTTTTATCATGGAAATGTTGATATTTTTTTCTAAACTTATATCAAAAGTTCTTTGTAAAACATTATTATATGCAGTCAAATAAAACTACCCTTTAATTAAAAAAAAAAAAAATCAAAATTTCATACATGATGATTTTAAAAAGTAAACTATTATCTCCAGAGAGATAAAAGTTTACTTTAGTTTGAGAAATTAAGCATTTGGAAAAGATGTAAAATGTATCATTTGAATAGATTTTGTTAAAAATTCTAAAACCTGTGTGTGTGTGCATGCACAAGTGCGGCTTTATGTGAAAAACTTTACATTAAGCCTCCAGAGAGGAGGCCATCAACCTTATGCTCTTCTCACACTCTCTAACAGTAATCTTGAAGACAAGCCATTTCCACACACATTGATGGCTATTCATGCTGAGATGCTAGGTGAGGAAAAAGGTCGGAGTACTGAAGCCAATGGGACTTCTTGTATAACACCTCCCCATGAACAATGCTTTAAGGCCTCCACAGAGAGTTGTAAAGCTTTGCATGCCAGTTCTATAGCTGACACTGTTTGGACAAGAACCATATTATGGCTGATCTGGCAATGGTCAGAGCTATGATTTTTTTTTTTTTTTTTTTCCCCTGGATAGGAGAGTGAGAAGAAAAAAAAAGGATGAAAATTCTATCAATACTTTTATCTTATGTATATCCCATATTGAATACTGCTTCTACCTTTTTTTTTTTTTTATTTTTTTTTTTTATTAGTTTGTATTTTGATTTATATATCTCTCTAGCTTATCAATGGTGATGTTTTTATTTCACTGTCACTTTTTATTGAGGATTTCCAGAATTTATTTTTTCCTTTCTTTTATATGGCAGTTATTGTTTTTATCATATTGAATTATGTTTTTTTTTTTTGTTTTTGTTCTCCCCCCCCCATTTTTAATCTAGATGGTAGATTTATTTCTCTCTTACACTTTATTAGTATTTCTCTTTGTTTTATGAGCTGAAGCTTAAATTTCTTTTATTCACACATTTCATATACTTCTGACAAGAATTTTTTTATGTCTATCTTTTTGATTCATTTTTTTCCACTTTTTCTCTTTTTCTTGTTGCATAGGATTAATTTTTTAGTTTCAGCCTCTTTTTCCTTGTCTTTGTCTTCATTTCTCATTTAATCTTTTTCATGCTATTTCACTTGTTCTCCAACTCTTCTGCAAAAAATATCTTCCAAATGTATATCTGTTTCTTTGCCCGCTCCACTTTTTCTTCTTTGCCCTCTTCACTTTTTCTTCTTTGCCCTCTCCACTTTTTCTTCTTTGCCCTCTCCACTTTTTCTTCTTTGCCCGCTCCACTTTTTCTTCTTTGCCCTCTCCGCTTTTTCTTCTTTGCCCTCTCCGCTTTTTCTTCTTTGCCCTCTCCGCTTTTCTTCTTTGCCCTCTCCGCTTTTTCTTCTTTGCCCTCTCCGCTTTTTCTTCTTTGCCCTCTCCGCTTTTTCTTCTTTGCCCTCTCCGCTTTTTCTTCTTTGCCCTCTCCGCTTTTTCTTCTTTGCCCTCTCCGCTTTTTCTTCTTTGCCCTCTCCGCTTTTTCTTCTTTGCCCTCTCCGCTTTTTCTTCTTTGCCCTCGAAATCTCCTTTCTGCCCAAGTTCCTACCTTCTTATATTTCTTTATCACATCCTCTTCTATCTTTTCTCTTTAACTAAATATTTACTTTGCTGATCTTTACCCATTTAGATTGTGTT
This sequence comes from Ascarosepion bandense, assembly GCA_037127315.1. Classification (NCBI taxonomy): domain Eukaryota; kingdom Metazoa; phylum Mollusca; class Cephalopoda; order Sepiida; family Sepiidae; genus Ascarosepion; species Ascarosepion bandense. The sequence continues at coordinate 668,379 of JBBBDQ010001457.1, forward strand.
CATCTTAATTTCTATTGCTTTTACTTCTCACTCTATATACACTTCTTTTTTCTTTACTCTCTACCAGATATTCGTACGCTTTCTCACTAACGTTGATGTTTTTACTTCCTTTGTTCCTCTCATCCATTTTCCTTTTATTCACACTTTCTGTCTCGAAAGTTTTATGATTTTTTAATTGGTTATTGTTTTATCATCTTTTTCTTCCTACCCAATATGTACCTTTTTATACTTTCTCTTTCATCAATATTTTACTTCTGTTTCATTTTCTATTTCTTTCCTCCTTTTAAATATTATCCCTTCAATGTCCACCCTCTTTAAAATATTTCAACCATTCATTTTTATTCTGTCATTTTCTTCCTTTTACTTTTTTTGTCAGATTTAAATTGAAAGCGAAACATTAAAGTTTGTCCTTTATATGTGACTCCTCACTTGTTCTTTTTCTTTTTTTATATAAAAGGAAAAAACTAAACATCACACACTTTCTTTTTTTTTCCTTTGTATTTTTTTTACTTATTCCTTATGCAGGGGAAAAAATATTTTTTCTCTTCTCCTTCCTATTTTCACCTATTTAGTTATTCCGGATTTTATTCACATTTTTGAGAGAATAGAAAACTGCTCGCATCTTAGATTCATTAACAGATATGTTTCTGTATTTAATTTTGTTTATACTAATTCTTGATATTTGTGATTTTTTTTTTTTTTTCATTTTCTTTAAAAAGTACATCTCCAGTCTTTTTCACTGCAATAGTCCTTGAGGTTTTACTGTAATAGTGATGTTTGTACTCTTGGGTATCTAAGAAGTACAACTAAAGTTGTCAGAATGAAAGACTTATTTGTTGTTCATAGTTGCTGATTTGTAAAATGCAGAACCCATTCCCAAAATCATGATATTATTTATTTGTTTTTTTTTTTTTTTAGCTTCACATATGTAGCTTCTTAGGAATTGATAATTTATGCATAAGGGATCTGCTATTGTGATGCTATCTAAAATTTTGAAAAACTTAAAATGCTTTCATCTCTTTTTATTCTAGCCATTAAACAAAATCAAGTAAATTTTTAATAATTTATATTTTAATAATTTATTAAATATTTTCTTTTTTTAGTTTCTACAATTGTTTTATGGATAGTAGAGGATTATAAAAACTATTTATATATTTTTATGTACCTATACATTGAAGATTGAAAAAGGAGTTCATATTTTCTTTTTATTGCTGTATCTGTTAATATTTTGTTTTCAGCACTCACAAATATATTGATTAGCACAATGGATAAGATGATGCTAAAAATCCCAATTTAAAAATTAACCCCATATCTATAAATATGCATATTGTTTAAAAGAAAATGCAGCTTTTATACATTTGCTGTTACAGATTTACTAGTTGTATTTACCATCACTAAGAAAGGGAAACGCAAGGAATTTGTTTGTCTTTAAACGACCTTTTTTTTTTTCTTTCTTTCTTTCTAGGTAACTAATGATTTACTCATGAGATTTTTTCCTTCGATTATACTAATTACAAAGCAACTCTAATTAAGGCCAATTATCTTCATTGTCATGTTTTTCCATTTTGTAAACTTTATACTAATATGAATGCACAAACATATTTCACAATTATTTTTTTTTTAATTCTCATGGATAATTAACTTGTATATTTAAAAGAAAATCAGATCAAATTTTATAACTGTCTATTATCTGAATTTGAAAACAACTTTATCTAATTATTGAAGAATGTTATTTGTATTATACTATATGTTTTGAATAAGTGATCAAGAATGAGGAATATATTCATTTATTTGTGATATGACATTAATTTAAAAAGAACTTCAAATATAAAATCTGATGAGTCATTTTTACACTTTGTTGGAGAATGAAATCAAGGAGCTTATAATTTTCAGAAATGAACACGCTGCAAAAAAAAATGAATTTTAAATGTTGTATAACTGCATGAAAGAAACAATTAGAATTTGTTCTTACATTTTGTAGAACATAGAATATAAGTTTTGAAATTATTTACATTTGGACTGTTGTCCTCATTGTTGTTGTTATCACATTTTAGTTGCTGTACCATCTGACCTCCATCAGATGCTTGTTGATTTTGGGAATCTACAGGGAATTTTGAATTGAACCCACTATTTAATCTACAGGGGTAGATTGTTCTTGTTTCACTGCCAGTGTCTAGCAATATCTTGTCTAGTTTTTATTTAGTGCTCCTGCCCACTGAGTCCAAGTGCACACTGAGTGCAAGTGCACACTGCCCATCCCATGGATTGAACTCACAATTACTACATCATCAAATTCACCAATCAGTTTTAATCTACTGGGCTTGTAAAATTTTATTCTTGATTTAAATAATAAATATTGTTAGAAATGGTCATTTCGCATTTAAACTGAAAAAAATTCTGATTTCAGTTTCTTATGAATTCTGTAATGTATTTGGTTTAGAAAAAAAATCAACAAATAAATAAAATATTTCTATTGTAATAAAAGGCCTGCTCCTGTCAAAGTGAATGGAGAAGGTCTACGTTGTACAGACAAGTTCATTTACCTGGGCAAGGCCAGGAATGTGTTTAAGGAAATGAACATCATCTGGAGATCAACACAGTACAGCACCAACACCAAGCTCAAGCTATACCAGAGCTGTGTTGTATCTACTCTCCTCCACGGATCTGGTGCTGGAGAATGACTAAGGCAAATCTCGCCAAACTTCGATCCTTTCACACCATATGCCTCCAACAAATACTCAGGATATTTTGGCCAGAGAAGATCTCCAATGAAGACCTGTTGAAGAAATGCAAGCAAGAGAACATGGGCACCATCATTACAAGAAGGCGGTGGAGATGGATTGGACATGTGCTCTGGAAAGATCCACAGTCAATCATAAGAACAGCACTGCACTGGACCCCAGATGGCAAAAGAAAGAGGGGAAGACCAAGAACGACATGGAGAAGTACGGTGGAGAATTAGATGAAAGCCATGCAATACTCTTGGGGTTCATTGACTAGTCTGGCTCAAGATAAGCAGAGGTGGAGAAGCTTTGTTGCTGCCCTACGCACCATTGGGTGTAATGGATGATGAAAATGAAAATTGTAATAAAAGTAAAGTACAATTTTACCTACACAAATATTTTTTTTCTTTATTTCTTTGCTAAAGTGTTTTTATTTACACTTCTTTAATTATACTGTCTTTTCTTGTCCATGTTTTATATTTCTTGAATAAACTCATCTTATTTTGCTTTTGCATACTATATATGCATTTATATTGATTTGTAAATATACATTGTATATACTGTTTACCTACAAAGGAAATTTCAAGACATGAAAATGTCTGTGCTTTTCCTAATCGTTACATGTACTTCTTTTTTACTTGGTTCAAGACATCTGTATACCATAAGCCAACATTCACCAGACAATACTTCAACTCTCACCACCCATACAATGTAAAGAAAGGGATCGTCTGCTGCCTGCAACATCAAGCAAGTCATAAGCAGCGACCCAAAGACATACAAACAGGAAATGGTCAGTATCCTGGGTACATAACAACTCCAAGAAACATGGAAGTGAGAGTGCATGAAGATAACTACTCTCAGAAAACAGTCTCAGTCTGTCTACCTTATAAGAAGGGGTTATCGAAGAATATACAAAGGATCTGTGGTTCATATAACATTCAGAAGTGGTTCTACACTTCACAGGTACCTCTCCCAAGTAAAACCCCAACAGAGGTGAACATGATTAAGGACTTTGTGTACGCCATTCTATATAGCTGTGGAAAGAAATATAAAGGAGAAACTGGCTACCCGCTTAAGCTAAGGCTGCAAGGCCATAACTCAAGGGGAGATAGAAAAATCAGGCATAGCTGAACATATATGGCTGGAGAATGGGATCACCACCCTCTATGGATTGAAGTTGGAATAATAGTTTCCAGTGGCATTCTCCATCTATGTAAACTTAAGGAATCAGTGCATATGCTAGGATACAAAAATCTAAGCTGACCAAGCATAGAAATGAATACAACATGGAAATCAGTAATACAGAGTGCCAGAGAAAATCATTAGTGTCAAAATTACAATATTATCTCTGGTAAAAAAAAAAAAAACTAGAGAATGCAATTAAAAAATTGCAATATGAATTCTGGTAAAAAAAAAAAAATGATAACTGGGCATTAAGTTGATCAGTCCCAGAAATTCAGTTGTTCTTAAGGACGGTCACATGGCCCAGTGGATATAGATGTTAATTAGTTTTAGTAACTTGAGGGTTGTAAGTTCAATGCCAGTGGTGAACAAGTAACTTAAAGAGTTTGGTTAGAGGGAGATAACTTATGACTACCAAAAGAGGCTTCACACTAGAAATAAAAATTATATACCCCAGTGATTGTAATAAAGGGTTCACTTCAAAATTCTTAACACTTGAAGAAGGCCAGAGCGTACAACGGCCAAAACATCATACACATGGCAACAATGAACTATAGTCCGAATAATGTAAATAGTGTAAATACTACGTCTCAGAAATATAGACAAATACTGTAATGAGTATCAACTTGCATACTTTTGTATTCGTATTCCTTTTTACTATTTCAGAATAAAGAGAAACATGCAATATTATTCATCCAATGATTTGTAAGCCTTGTCTATAGATATCTCAATACATTTATGTACATATTATTCACGTCTATAAGCTTCTATTTTCTAAACATATACCGTTAATTATAAGAGACAATGAATGTCTATTATGTTTAATTATGAGCCGTTCTAAATTTTGGCTTTAATTTCAGTTGAAAATAAAGACAAAAATTCTCCAACATTTGGATAATTTTTTGTTAATTTGGTTCTAAGCTTTCAGCTCACATGAGCCATCTTCAGAGAGGTTATTAAGACGGTAACACAATAACATCCACCATGACTGACGATTTTATTTTGTGTTGACATAATACAAAATACGTTTAAAACGGCTCTTGATTAAGCATAATAGACATTCATTGTCTCTTATATTTAACAGTATATGTTTAGAAAATTATTTGCTGTCTCGATACACTAAATATAAGCTTCTATTTATCTATATTACAATGGCATAGTGGATTTCACCTGACTGACATGTTCGAAGTCAGTTAAGTGCCATACGTGATACATGCTTGGGCGATCATGTCTCGAAAGAGACATGACTGACTGGGCAGAAGATTATCCCGCAGTAGGTTGCCATTGCTTTCTGCGGTAGACTGGTTGCCGACCAAGGCTATAGAATCAAATCTGTCCTGTTATTTAACCCATAACCAGAGTCGGAAGAGATGTATTAAGTAGTAATAAATGGGGGATCAGTTTATTACTTTATAACAATATAAAACTGATCCCCCACTTTATGCCCAGTAAAAGCCTTAATCATGTTTTCGATTATTATATTCAGTCAGTCAGTTAAGTGCCATACGTGATACACGCTTGGGCGATCATGTCTCGAAAGAGACATGACTGACCGGGCAGAAGATTATCCCGCAGTAGGTTGCCATTGCTTTCTGCGGTAGACTGGTTGCCGACCAAGGCTATAGAACCCAATCTGTCCTGTTATTTAACCCATAACTGGAAGGAATAGACGGATGAATACCTTTCCCAAGGGTATTTGCGCGTAAGTGAATACAATGGATTCAACTGGAATTTGAACTCGGCTCCCCGGTTTCTCGTTCCGAGCCGATATCCACTGCACCACAACACACAATCTTCATGTAAGAGGATTCTTCTTTAAAACTAACTCATCTTTTGCATAAAATGTTACTTAGATTATCCCACATGAATGACCACTTATTGACAGTTACTTCTCTTATATACCATGTCATTTCAAAATTTAGGGATTCATGGCTCTCCACATCTTCCTATCCTTCATAACTAAACAATATTTGTCCCCTTACTCTACATTCCAGTTCCTGTTTTGCTATCCATTTACACAGGCCAGTTGCTGCTGTGAATGAAGATATAACCAAATAGATTGATGCTCTCATTAAAACTGACAGAAGAATCATTATTACAAAACTAAGTGAAAGCCTTTTGGTGAGCAATAACAGTAAATTTAGTTTAGTGCTTTCTCTTGACTAAGAGCTGCACAATTTTTTTACCAGAATGCTGACTGAGTCTATGAATCAGCAATGTTGTTGCTGCCCAAAATCTTCTGGAGTTGCGCAACATGAATATCATTCAAAGAACAAAAGTTTTTCATTGAAAATAGTGCAACACGAGGCAAAAAAAAAAAAAGCAGCCCAGGAGTTTCAATGAGGAGTTTACATGGCCTCATTTAAAAAGCTGAAAGAAAACTATTAAGATTTGGTTGAAATTCTAAAACTTTGTTTGTTCAGTTCTTTTTTCCTTTTTCTTTTTTCTTTTTCTTTTTTCCTTTTTCCTTTTTCCTTTTCTTTTCCTTTTTCTTTTTCCTTTTTCTTTTCCTTTTTTCTTTTTCCTTTTTTCTTTTCCTTTTTCTTTTTTTCCTTTTTCTTTTCCTTTTTTTCTTTTTTCCTTTTTCTTTTTCCTTTTTCTTTTCCTTTTTTCTTTTTTCCTTTTTCCTTTTTTCCTTTTTTTCCTTTTTCCTTTTTCTTTCCTTTTTTCCTTTTTCTTTCCTTTTTTTCTTTCCTTTTTCCTTTCCTTTTTTTCCTTTCTTTCTTTCCTTTTTTTCTCCTTTCTTTCTTTCCTTTCCTCCTTTCTTTCTTTCTTTCCTTTCCTTTCTTTCCTTTCTTTCCTTTTTTCTTTCCTTTCTTTCTTTCCTTTCTTTCTTTCTTTCTTTCTTTCCTCTTTCTTTCTTTCTTTCTTTCTTTCTTTCCTTTCTTTCCTTTCTTTCTTTCTTTCCTTTTTCTTTCTTTCCTTTCCTTTCCTTTCTCCTTTTTTCTTTCTTTCTTTCTTTCTTTCTTTTTCTTTCTTTCTTTCTTTTTTCTTTCTTTCTTTCTTTCTTTCTTTCTTTCTTTTTTCTTTCTTTCTTTCTTTCTTTCTTTCTTTCTTTCTTTCTTTCTTTCTTTCTTTCTTTCTTTCTTTCTTTCTTTCTTTCTTTCTTTCTTTCTTTCTTTTTCTTTCTTTCTTTCTTTTTTCTTTCTTTCTTTCTTTTTCTTTCTTTCTTTCTTTTTCTTTCTTTCTTTCTTTCTTTCTTTCTTTCTTTCTTTCTTTCTTTCTTTTTTCTTTCTTTCTTTCTTTTTTCTTTCTTTCTTTCTTTCTTTTTCTTTCTTCTTTTTTCTTTCTTTCTTTCTTTTTTCTTTCTTTCTTTCTTTTTTCTTTCTTTTTTCTTTCTTTTTTCTTTCTTTTTCTTTCTTTTTTCTTTCTTTCTTTCTTTTTTCTTTCTTTCTTTCTTTTTTCTTTCTTTCTTCTTTTTTCTTTCTCTTTCCTTTTTTCTTTCTCTTTCCTTTTTTCTTTCTTCTTTCCTTTTTTCTTTCTTCTTTCTTTTTCTTTCTTTCTTTTTTCCTTTTTTCTTTCTTCTTCCTTTTTTCTTTCTCTTCCTTTTTTCTTTCTCTTCCTTTTTTCTTTCTCTTCCTTTTTTCAATTGTATATGCTTCTACTATTTGCTGTGATTAAATGATATAAAAGCAGTTCTATTTTATTCACACATGTGTATGCTATATTATGTGTGTTTGTGTGTGTGTGTATATATATATATATATATATATATATACACACACACACACACACACACATACAAACAGTCCTGCATAGAAACAAATCATTATTTTCTCTACTGACAACCCTGATCCATCTGTATAACTCAGAAAATGGTGTCATCTCACACAGTTGGTAGTAACTTATTAAACTAACTCAGAAAATTAGATAAAAATTCTTAGTTTTAGAAGTCCCAACTCTTGTCTTATTGTCATTTACAGTCGTCACTAGAAGAAAAAGCTGTGCTACTGCTGTCTTAATTACCAGTATAGCCCCAAAATATTAGGTTATCATTCAAGAAATGATTCTTTAGTTGGTGGGTTGTTTCATCCGGTCCTCTGACTTATCCCTGACTCTCTTTCTTTCAGTATATTGTTTCTCATAAGCCCAATAAAAATTATTACAATGAAACAATGTTTTCAAAGGTGTTGTGCATTTTTTTTATTCTTGCCTAAAGGGAAAACAAAGTAATCTTATACTGGAGAGAAATTGAGTGAATGCACAAAAAATTAAAAAAGAAACGTCCTAGAGTTGTGAATAGTGATCGCCGAATTTTATTACAACCCCTGCCCACGCACTTCTCAATTGTCCAAAAGCTGCATGGCCTGAATTATATATTTTTTCTCATCCCCCATAATTAACTCACGTCTTTTACTGGTTATCACCCAAAATAAAACAGTCTCTGCCATATAGCGCCATTAATAAAAAAAAAATTATTTTTATGAAGTACTTTCAAATGTCACGTGACAAAATATGGACCCAATCGGATTATCAGTTTACAAATTAGTTATTTAAGTGAGCTACTGTTGCAAATTTTCAAAATAATGAAAAAATCTAAATTTCGTGTGTTAAGACATTGTTTTCTGATGGAAAAAATACCGTTCAAGCAAAGCAATTGCTTGATAAGTGTTATTTGTGGGGAGACAACAGTTAAGGGGTGGTATGCTGACTTCAAACATAGTCATAGACACAAATGATGCTGAATGAGGCTGCCCAAAAATCGGCAGTTGTCCCAGAAAACAACAAAAAAAATCCACAAACTTGTTTTGGCTGATCGTAAATTGAAGTTGCGTGCGATAGCACCGGAGGTGAACATATCAGAAGGCAGTGTATTCACCATTTTGCATGAACATTTGTCAATGAGAAAGCTGTGTTCAAAGTGGGTGCCACGTTTGCTTGCAGTCGATTAAAAACAACAATGCATCGATGATTGCAACTGTTTCAATGCAAGAAAATGGTTTTGCATAAATATGTGACAATGGATGAAACAAGATTCCACCACTTCATTATTGATTTTATTAGTTAAGCCCAGGATTTAATGATGTGTTAAACAGTTGAAATGCTTCGATTAACACATTTTTAAAGATGGGATCAAGAATTTAGAGCTACACTAGAAAAGTCATTCATCAAAATATTTTATTTAGTTGAAATAAGTACTATCTAACATTTCAGAAACCTTTCATTCATTTCCTATAAAGTACATCATTTCATGTGTGATAACCTAATATTTGGTTTAAAACGACTTAGTCTTGATCATTGCTGCAACATATTAAATTTTCTTAAATTTAATTTTCACTTTTTTTTTTTTTCTCTTACACCCAGGACAAATATGATTGATTCTCCCATCATGACCTTCCACGTTTCCCCATCCCTGGTGGCTCTTAGCACGCCTTCTCCTGTTACACCATGCAATCCTCGTTCCAGCATCCACCTGATTAGGTCCTTCAAATATGTTATCCATTGCTTTCCCCTGTCTCTTTTTCCCTCTATCTGGCCTGTTAGTATCAGAATCTCCAAGCCCTCCTTCCGCATTGTGTGTCCCAGGAACTGTCTCTTCCTGATGCTCAGTATTAATTTCCTTTTTGTTTTCATCATTTCCAAGATCTTATCATTGCTCACATGCTCAGTCCATGAGATTTGCAGCATCCTTCTGTGGAATCACATTTCAGATGCTTCAAATTTTTTCCTTCATCTTTGATGGTATTGTCCAGCACTCACTGCTATATTGAAGGACAGACAGCACGTAGCAATCCAGTACTCTCTTCCTAGTTTCTAGCGAAATTGTCCTGTTTCTTAATACCTTACTCAACTTCTGGAATGCTTCCTTCGCCATGCCAATTTGCCCTCGGATCTCTGTGTCGCACTTTCTGTCTTCTGTTATAACGCTTCCCAGGTATTTAAATTTTTGTACCTGCTTGATTCTGGTATCCTCGGCCTGTATTTGGCATTTTAGGCTGCCCTTTTTACTGACGACTATGCATTCGATTTTCGTGCAGTTTATTTCTAGTCCTTTTTTGTTAATTTCTTCTGTAGGAGGTCTTGTAGTTTCCTTTCTGTGTCTGCTATCAGCACTGCTACCAAATTAAAAAAGGCTGATGCTAAAAAAATACTAGAAAGTTCCTAGCTTGATCTACTTCCCAAAATCAGTATTTCAATAACCAGACATCAAAATATTGATTCTTATGTTTTGTTATGTGACTTCTAAAATTTAAGCAACTTTTTATACAATTAAACACTTTCCAATAAGTTTTCATTTACAAATACAAGACTAATTTTCTTGACAGGAATGACTTAGCCATTATTTTGTGGAGAAATTATTTTGAAAATGATTTTTTTTTTTATCCTATCACCCCGAGCAAGGCGGTAACGCCACTGATGTGCAGGGGGCTACGTAATAGTGAAAAGATTAGAAAAGAGAAAGCCAGAAACCACATTCTAAACAGGGAACAAGGGATGAGCCTCTTAACCTGTTCAATAGACGTGGGTGGACTATCCCCAGCCTGTAAAAACCTTGTTTATAGTCAATATCTTAAAACAATGATGATGATGAATGTGTATCCACATAGATGCAAATCTTAGTCCAGGTCAATTTACATACACAGACAACTGGTAGAAGAATAAAAGAATGTTTATATCTTTATGAATAGTGGTAAAAAAAAAAAACTGCTAAGGAACTTTGTAAATAGTCAAGGTTTATTAGATCACATTTTTCTGTACCATTTACTTTGGTCATACTCTTTGATTTTAGTAAAATCTCTATATACAATTGTCCATTATTAAATGGACATTTTTTATCCTCTATTTAATGGAGTTTTTGTTATAAAAGATAAATGAAAACCATTTTCTGAATTATATGGATACAACAATTCTGATTAACATCAACATTCTCAGACTAAATAATTAACACTATTTTAATTTTTTATAGAACAAACAATACAAAAAAACGTGATGTTCAGTCCAAGCAACCATGGAAAAAAAAAAATTGTCAGTTTGAAAAGTGGGCTGATGAGCCAAAACCTTTTTAGTTGTTCAAAGTATTTGAAACAAATCTAAGTTATGAGTTCTTGTAACGACCTCCCAGATGAGATCAAGTCCCAAGTAGGCATCTACGCAGATGACACTACAATATACTCCCGCTCCAATAAGAAACCTGTCGTGGCGGACAGACATAATCTTGCTGCTGACCTTGAGCGGGATCTACACTCTGTGGTGAACTGGGGCAAGAAGTGGCTTGTCAACTTCAATTCCTCTAAGACCAAGCTGTTGTCTGTCAACCATTACAGGCAACCTCTTCTGCCTCCCATAAGCATGGACCAGATGATTCTCCCGGAGAGTAATACACTACGCCTCCTCGGACTTACCCTGTCCTCAGACCTCAAATGGAAGCACTATATTGAATCCATAGCAAAATCTACTGCTAAGAAGATTGGGTCACTATGTCGATCCAGGATGTTTTTTCCACCTGAATCCATCCTGCATATATACAAGTCAACCATCCGTCCGTGCATGGAGTACTGCTGCCATTTATGGTCAGGTGCCCCTGCCGTTCTCCTCAGTGTTCTTGACAAGCTCCAAAGGAGAGTCTGTAATGTGATAGGTACTGATCTGGTGACTCGTCTGCAGCCACTTTCCCATCGTCGAAATGTGGCCTCCCTCTGTCTCTTCTATAAATACTTTCATGGCTTCTGCTCGGATGAGCTTAAGTCACTGATGCCTCCTCAACAGGTGTTTACCCGTGCAACCAGACTGGCAACTGGGTCCCACCCATTCACAGTCAGGTTAGCCAAACGCAGACGACAATTCTACTCCTGCAGCTTCCTCTCTTGCACTTCCCGCCTGTGGAACACACTCCCGTATTCTTGCTTTCCTGACGGCTACGACCTCCAGAAATTTAAAAGCAAAGTTAATACTCACCTACTAACCGCTGGACTCTAGCTCTCTCCCCTCCCCTGTATAAGCTTCACGTTCTCTCCGCCCATGTATCTGTCATTGCACCTGCTTTCTCAGCTTTCTATTGTTCCTTTCTAACTAGCTTGTACTCCTCACTCTTTTCTAATTAATCTTTCTACATTTATGTAACCCCCTGCACATCAGTGGCGTTTCTGCCTTGCTCGGGGTGAAATGATTAAAAAAAAAAAAAAAAAACTTCAACACACTCAAGATGTTCATAAAAACTTAAAATAGTCATTATGATCAAGATTTTGTAACTAAAGAGATTTGCAATCACATTACCATTAATAGTATTTTTCTGTTCTTTTCATCTCTATGGCAACAAGGTTATCTCAGTTGCAAATTCTGACTAATAACACAGCAGGTAACTCCTGCTGTGCGTGTGATCAGACTGCATGGACACTGGCTGTAATCAACAATAACAATGACTGTCATAGACTGAACTGCTTTTTTTTTTCTCTCGTTAGTCTTAGCAATTAATAGTCTCGTCTTTTGTTTCTCTGATGATGAAAATAACACAAGTTGACTAATTATCAGTTGTATATTAAAACTGTCCAGCAGATTATGAGTTTTTGATAATATATGCAGTGTCCGATTGTATTACATTGTACAAAATATATAATGTGTATGTAATATATTTTATCGTATTTTGTTAATCTATGTGGAATTTCTGTCATCTTTATTGTTACAATACAAATTACATATTCTCAACGCCATTATGCAGTTTATCCTTTACAATACTATTTTTTGCACTGCTATTTGGGGCAAGTGTTTCGTGTCCTGTGTAAAATATTTTTTCAAGCTGTGCTATATCAATTACTATGAAATAAAAACACTGTACAGTATTGCACTATAGATACTTATCACAGTTGCCTATTTTGAGATTATAGATTTAAGAATCTCTAACTTGTTTTCTACTTTTAATATCTTGTTACATTTACTGCAATGCTTTTACAATGGCTATCTATGGAGATATATATATATATATATTTTTATCATATCACCCCGAGCAAGGCGTTAACGCCACTGATGTGCAGGGGGCTACATAGGAGTGAAAAGATTGGAAAAGAGAAAACCGGAAACCACATCCTAAACAGGAAACAAGGGATGAGCCTCTTCACCTGTTCAATAGACGTGGGTGGAGTGTGAACCGGGCGATAGTTAAGTCTATCTACTCCAATTGAAAAAAAAAAAAAAAGATTGGAAGAGAAAACCGGAAACCGCATCCTAAACAGGAAACAAGGGATGAGCCTCTTCACCTGTTCAATAGACTAATATATATATATATATATATATATATATATATTCCATTTGTAAATGAGTTATTATGCAACCTAGGTTTCTACCATGAGTGGTGTTTTCAAAAAGTTATTGAAAATCGCCTGAAGACACCACTCAAGGTAGAAACCTAGGTCACGTAATAACTCGTTTACAAATGGAAAATATTCAAAAGTTCTACAATATTATTGTATTGAACACTTTTTAATACAAATGTGCACTGGTCTAATCTTATGACAGAAACTAAGTAATTAGACAATCAAAATATATATAATGTACAACAACCATATTTACTCTTTCCACTGCTGCTATATTTTTTCTATAAATACATAGAAATTTTTATTTGCTGTTTTGTAGGAAACTAATCTAGTATACAGATGTAACACAAAAGTTTACCATTCAAATGTGACACCAAGCCAAACTTGTCATATTTTGTAGTTTTTAACCCAAGGAAAAATCATGACAAAAGTTTCATGAGATGAAATATATTAATGAAATGTGTCTAACAGAAGCCATGGAAAGCCACAAGCTGGCTGTAAATGATGGCTGCTATCTGAATATTGAATCAGCTGCAACGAGAACAAAACTAATGTATAAATTGTATGAGGAGAAATTAATGATGGTGGTATTGGTTGTTGAATTGTCAAAATTAAAGATAATTTATTTGGTGTAATGAGGCATAGGTTCTTGTGATCAGGATATTATCAGCTGACTGGTGTAAGTATTAAATCCCAGAAGCAAAAAATTAAAACATAATGGTATTTTTTCTAAAATAGGCTGTCATAGGCCTTTATTTAATAACCTATAACATAAATATTACATTTAATCTTTGATATATTTCTGTTTGATAAAATGTGAAAAAATTCTTAATGCATTTCATCTTTTGATAACTATACTTAAGCATTTTTCATTTTGTCATTTAATTACCCACTATTAGTCTGATATATAAATTTGTATATCATATCTTCCATATTTCAGTTTATAACAATATATAACTGAATCACCCCTCTAAAATCATTCTCTAAAACCTGATCAAAGAATGCAGAGCTATGTAAAAGCTGGTAATAATTATATTTTTAAAAATCCGTATTATCGATATTCTGAAAAAAAATAAAAGCATAAAAAATAAAATTAAAAAAATGTTTCACATGATAATGTATCCAATGAAAATTAATATTCAGCTATGTTGCTGAAAATTGCAGTGAACAGTGTATTTTAATTATATATATATATATATATATATATATATATATATATATATATATGAGAGTAATGATAACTACTCATTCTATTCTGAACAAGAAATTGCACATTGCAACAGGGTAATTTATAATAAACCTTGTTAGGTATCTAAAATTATTCAGCTGTTCTTTTTATTTATTTCATTTAAAAAATTTTTTAAATCCTAAATTTTTTTTAATTAATCTTTATTCAATAAAATATTTTTCAAGACAAGTCATATTTGTTGATATAAAATTCTTTCATTATTGCTAAATTGTACTGAAAATTCCAGAGTTATTTCCCTTAGACTCAATATAACTATAATCGTCAATTACTTTCCTGTTACGGTGGGAATTTTATGAAAATTTTCTCTAAATATGTGTTGAAGCCTTTTTAAAGCAAATTTTTAATTCTGTAGAATTAAGATACAGTTCATTTTAATTTAAAATAATCAGCATTATCACTTGTAAACCATCATTTCGAACTTCAAGTTTTATATTAAAAAAATAATTTTCCAATGCTCAGTTATATCTGGTCCACTCTGGTAGCCTAATGTTTGTCCAAATGCCGTACACTACTTGTGCTTGTATCTAATCACTGTAATACTGTAAATATATTATAAATACAGACTACAAAGAATAAATTGTCTAAATGACACAAAACTGAAAATAAAACCGACATATCATTTTCAGATATATCTATCAAAATTACACAAAAATATTGAAATACTAAAGAGTAAATTTATTCCAAAAAATTAGCTTCAACTACGGCCTCCAGACGCCTTCAGAATCTACTGTATCTTTTCTGGACAGTCTTCTTATTTAATTTGGTGTCAGTTAAGTGCCATACGTGATACACGCTTGGGCGATCATGTCTCAAAAGAGACATGACTGACTGGGCAGAAGATTATCCTGCATTAGGTTGTCATTGCTTTCTGCGGTAGACTGATTGCCGACCAAGGCTATAGAACCCAATCTGTCCTGTTATTTAACCTGTAACTGGAAGGAATAGATGGATTAATACCTTTCCCAAGGGTATTTGCGCATAAGGGAATGCAATGAATTCGGCTGGAATTCGAACTCGGCTCCCCGATTTCTCGTTTTGTGTCGACATCCAATGCACCACAATTTGGTGTATGTTGCCATAATCTTTGTCTTCGGTTCATCTTTGTTGTCACCCCACTCAACTGTACTCTTCACATAATAATCAAGGTGGTTGCGATCTGGGGAATTAGGTGGCCGGATGTAAGGAGTGATGTGCTTGCAGAAATTGTCTGACAGCCATCACAGAGTTCTGCTTGTGTGGCATGATGCAGCTTCATGTTACCGGACATGAGTTTTCCAACTGCCACCCTTTTGACCCAGGGTAGCACTACCTCCTCCAGGCACTTGATGAAGGCCTCTGTGTTGAGTCTCTGTGTTTCCTGTGGGAAGATGACTGGAAGCATAACATTGCCATCATGAGAGATCACTCCAAACACCTTCGTAATCACCATTAGATTCATCCAACTCTTTTTAAATCTTCTGCACTGTTCTCAGATAGACACCTAAACATTCTGAATTGTCTCTATTAGAGCTTCCTGCACAAATTCCAATCATTACAATACAATGTTTCCAAATTTTTAGCAAAGTGAAATTCGTCATGGTTCTCTTTTTCTCACAGGTGGTGCTTGGTTGACTCTACAATTGACAAAAACAAATGACACACATGCACAAAATTAAAAATATAAAATGATGACAATTCACCAATTGCACCCTGTATTATATTAAGAATAAATTGTGAATAAATCAAATACAAGTGAAAATAATTAATTTTCTAACATGTCCTTTTCTTTTGTCCTTTAATCCTGAGACTAGCTATATAGCTTGGCGTTGCACAAGGATTTTTAGTAGTTATGTTGAAATGGTAAGGTTAGATTCTCATTCAAAAAGCTTCAGTATGAAGTTGCTGTGACACATAGGTTAAAAAAGATACGAAATAAGTATTGGTTTTTTGTTTTATTTGTAAAACAGGATTCATGCTTGGTCAATTTTGCCAATAAATGGGAATGATATATGTGCAATTGGAAGAATGGGGGCAGGCATTACAGGAGCCTGTAATGTGATGCAATGACGTGATGCAGAAGAAGTGGATGCATTGTCCCTGTGGTGTCACAGGAGTTGGCATCTTGTAGAAAACATGAAATTGTTATAGCATATGATAAGATAGTTATAAAAATACCCTGTTTTTGTCAGAATACAGCCAAGTATTTTGGAGAAATAAACAAAAAAACTAAAAGCAACATTTTTCATTAATTTTTGCCACAACCTGTGTGTCAATTGAAATTTTTGTTTCTATATCATCAGACCTTGATCTACCAGTGACTCGATTTTGGTTGAGTGAAATGTCTTGAAGAAATGCATAAAAGTCTGCAAAAGATCACCAAAATTATGTTCGTCATTGATTTTTGAAGAACCCTGTACACTGATCTGAAAAATTTTTGTGTACATCAAAGGATTACACCTTGATTTACAAGTTACCTGATTTTGGTTGAATTCACATAGGTATCTCAGAGGAAAGGAGTTCATAAATTCTAAGAGTTTTAGTGATTTCTGCTGTACTCTGTAGATAGATTTGAAAAAATCTTTGCATGCATCAAAGGTTCATTTTGTTTGAAATTGGACCAAGTAGGGTTTATTAGAATGGAGACACAGACATAATCCATTATTTTATATATATATATATATATATATATATAATTGTGGTCATATTATCTTCATATATGAATCAATGGAATATCATTGTCCTGTTAACAATGTCAGACATTGTCATAAAATATGACCCAAGATTTTTCTAGGTACCTCCAAAAAAAGTGATACATAAGGTTTAAAATGCATTTTAAAAATGAAAAAAATCTTTCTTGAAATGAATATTACTTTTTAATTTAAAATATCACAGGAAAGCATTTTCTAACACAGGTGGGTGTTGACAACTCTTGATAAACTTATGTTTGAAAGTCTTTCTAAGTAGAATATGACTGTAACAATTAGTTTATGAATATATTATGAACACTTGTTTTTATATATATATATATATATATATATATATATATATATATATATATATATAAACTACTCAGTAATCTTTAAATATTCCCAGCAGTCTAATATTTTATTGAATTTTAGGTACTTTCATTTTCGTTTAAGTCTAACTTAAGTCACTTGTTTAGGAAATGTTAGAAAATTGCCAATAAATTTTAACTTACTGTAGTTACTACTCTTATTTTCTGATAATGTTGCAATTGAAAATATGTATTTACAAAAATCGAAATGTTTATACATGCATAAAATAAATTCAAAACTCTTTTTATAATATTGTTGGTCATCAAATTGTAGAAATTGAGCAAATCATGATTGCATCAGGCTGAAAATAAGTTTATTTTTGTTTTGTTTGTTTTTTCTTTGTGTTTTTTTTTTTTTTTTTTTTTATAAAGTAAACACGAAATCATTTTATGAAACAAAATATACATTTTTACAAGAATATTCTACTACAGACCTGCTTGATTAGTCATGGATTTCATTGTGGCTGTTGAAAAATAGCATTATTCTCTTTTTTTAATCAGAATCTTTGAATAACTTAGTATGAACTGAATTAAGGGAAAGAGAACTTTGTCTCTTTGCAATTCTTTGTGTCCTAAAATTTAGTGTCTACATCAAATTTGAATCTTCAATTTTGTGCAAATCTGAATGTTATATAAACATTTCTCTCAGTCCCTCAAACACTTATTTTTCACCAGCTGGTTTGCTTCACACCATCGTTTGATTCCCCCCATTTGCATCAGTGTGAACAAAGCTGAAAAAATCTTGATGTATCAACAACAAAAAAATGACAGCAAGATATCACATGAGGAGTCTTAAATATGTCCATCTTAAGATATTGGTAAGGAATGCAAGAAGTCTGTTGATTCCAATAAAAACGATTCTTTATTCATTGATCAGTTCATGTTGAATTGTATGGGACATCTTTGTTACTGCTTCTGTCTTCTCTCATGAAAGATCAGCTCTTTGGCCAGTAAAAACTCCATCTTCTTTCATCTCTTCTTACTCTGGGACTCAAATTCTTCTATCTAAAATTGACATAACTTATTATGCTCTCATTACGACTGAGCTCTCTAGAGAGGAAATTTTTAAAAAAAATAGTTACCACTTCTGTGATTTATGTATTACTCTTCAGCAAAGAATTCAGTTCTTTTGGTGATTGGCATGTGTATACACTGCTTATATATAACACACTAAAATTTCCCTCCTGATTCCATGTGCCTATGGCTTAAGGGATAGCGACACTGACACCAAATCGGTCAAGTTTCGACCCCAGCCAGAAGCAAGTGGATGTCTAGCTACACTGATGAGCTGTGATACAGCGAAACAGGCCTGCACATGGATGACATACACACACACACACACACACACACATATATATATATATATATATATATACACATACATACAAAAATCTTTTGTTAAATAAAGATGGAAGCTGATGATGGTTTGCCTGAAATAGGCCTACACTTCCAATTTTCCATGAAATAACATGTCTGCCTTAATTTTTCTTATATATATACTCATGATTGAGTTTTTATTTACATAATCTATTTCTTTTATTTATTTACATAATCTATTTCTTTTATTTATTTACATAATCTATTTCTTTTATTTATTTACATAATCGATTTCTTTTATTTATTTACATAATCGATTTCTTTTATTTATTTACATAATCGATTTCTTTTATTTATTTACATAATCGATTTCTTTTATTTATTTACATAATCGATTTCTTTTATTTATTTACATAATCTATTTCTTTTATTTATTTACATAATCGATTTCTTTTATTTATTTACATAATCGATTTCTTTTATTTATTTACATAATCGATTTCTTTTATTTATTTACATAATCGATTTCTTTTATTTATTTACATAATCGATTTCTTTTATTTATTTACATAATCGATTTCTTTTATTTATTTACATAATCGATTTCTTTTATTTATTTACATAATCGATTTCTTTTATTTATTTACATAATCGATTTCTTTTATTTATTTACATAATCGATTTCTTTTATTTATTTACATAATCGATTTCTTTTATTTATTTACATAATCGATTTCTTTTATTTATTTACATAATCGATTTCTTTTATTTATTTACATAATCGATTTCTTTTATTTATTTACATAATCGATTTCTTTTATTTATTTACATAATCGATTTCTTTTATTTATTTACATAATCGATTTCTTTTATTTATTTACATAATCGATTTCTTTTATTTATTTACATAATCGATTTCTTTTATTTATTTACATAATCGATTTCTTTTATTTATTTACATAATCGATTTCTTTTATTTATTTACATAATCGATTTCTTTTATTTATTTACATAATCGATTTCTTTTATTTATTTACATAATCGATTTCTTTTATTTATTTACATAATCGATTTCTTTTATTTATTTACATAATCGATTTCTTTTATTTATTTACATAATCGATTTCTTTTATTTATTTACATAATCGATTTCTTTTATTTATTTACATAATCGATTTCTTTTATTTATTTACATAATCGATTTCTTTTATTTATTTACATAATCGATTTCTTTTATTTATTTACATAATCGATTTCTTTTATTTATTTACATAATCGATTTCTTTTATTTATTTACATAATCGATTTCTTTTATTTATTTACATAATCGATTTCTTTTATTTATTTACATAATCGATTTCTTTTATTTATTTACATAATCGATTTCTTTTATTTATTTACATAATCGATTTCTTTTATTTATTTACATAATCGATTTCTTTTATTTATTTACATAATCGATTTCTTTTATTTATTTACATAATCGATTTCTTTTATTTATTTACATAATCGATTTCTTTTATTTATTTACATAATCGATTTCTTTTATTTATTTACATAATAATTTCGATTTCTAATTTTTTTCGTTTTTTTCTACTTACGTACAGCTGGTGGTAGCTTTGGGTCTCTCACATCTCAATTATACTGGCAATGCAATTGGTAGTCAATAACTACAAGTCATAAAATTCTGGTCACTCCAAACCAAAATAAAATATTTACAGTTCACTTGATGTCTTGAAGTCAAGTGACGATGCATTGTGCCACAATTCAACTTTATGAAAATTTGAATGTTAAGCTTCATGAAAAACCATGACTATAAAATGTACCTAGCTTAAACTCGGGGTTTTATGGAACTCATTTTCATTATTACTCTAACACGCTCAAACTAGTCATTTGCATTTTCCATATAATTATTGATATAAATATGCATCAATAATAATTATATTTTAAAAAAATAAAAACATTGTATTTTGTTTCATTTGAACTAATTTTCTCGTTTTGCAGCACACTGTACTTCACTTGGGTGTCAGTTTTTTTTTTGTTTTTTTTTTTTTGCAATGTTAACATTTCAAAACACAAGGTTTGATATTTGAAAACATATTTTCAAAGAACAGTGTCAAAAAAATCTGCAACAAACTTAAGTCACTGGTGCCTTTGCAACAGGTGTTTACTCATGCAACCAGACTGGCATCTGGGTCTCACCCATTCACAGTTAGATCAGCCAAATGTAGACGACAATTCTACTCCTTCAGCTTTTCTCGCCTGTGGAACTCGCTTCCTTATTCTTGCTTTCCTGACAGCTACAACCTCCAGGAATTTAAATGCATGGTCAATACTCATCTCTTAACTACATGACCCTAGTTCCTTCCACACCGCCCTGTATATCCTTTCCTTTCTCTCCACCTTTGCAACTGTCATCACACCTGTATTCTCATCCTTCTCTTGCTACTTTCTAACTGGTTCATCCTCCTCTTCAATCTCACCTAATCTTTTTCTCATATGTAGCCCCCTGCACATCAGTGGCGTTACCGCCTTGCTCGGGGTGATATGATTTTAAAAAAAAAAAAGCAGAAATTAATCTGAATTAAGTAAAATATAGTTACAAAATGTTGCTTCATAAGAATTTTTTGGTGATAGTCTTTTAAAATGATTGAAGCTTCTACTTAGCTATTTCAAGCTATAAATTAATTGATAGAACATTTCCTTCAACAAATTGATTTATAATATATTATTTAAAAGATTCTCCAACACAGATATGAACAATTACCACCTATTTCTACACTCTCTATTTTGGTTTTGAAATTTTCTTAAAAAATAAATATTTGTTAAATGTTATTTTCTTGCATTCTGCTAGCAAGTGATTACTTTCTTTTCCCAAATTTGTTATCAGACTGGAACATACATTGAGAACTTATTTTTTGTTATTTATATTTAAAATGCTTTCTCTCATTCTAATAAATATGTATCAGCTATTAGTACATTTATAGGAATCTTTAATTTGAAAGTCCAAAGTATGACGGTAAACTGTACCAAGCAGCAAGGCCTCTGAGTGGGAGTTTGTGAGGAGCATGGAATCGACTCTTAATTGCTGTTATTTTCAGGTCCAGCTATTGGCAAATAGTTAACCCCCAAACTGGGGTCAAAACACTATGAAAGTATAAAAATAAACTTCTGATGGAAATATATGTATACATAAAAAATACTTTTATAAAAAATATACATTTTTGAAGGAAGAATATTACCAACAATATATTTTTGAAGGAAAAAAAATTATTACCAGCAATACATTTTTGAATACAAAACTACAAGACAGCTTCAGTTTTCTAAAATAAAAAAAAGTTTTCATCAAAATCTGACTAAATCAACCTTTTCACTATAACCAAACATTAAAAAAAAACCTTAAAACCCCCATCTTTTTGGCATTAAATAACTTACAGAGGTTAATATGCCATTAAACAAAACTCAAAGTTGAAATATCTTCCAAACATGCTAGGCAAGGATTCAAATATTAACTAGTTTTAGTGTTAAGGTGTAATAAGAAACTTACTTATGCCATAATTTGTTAATTAGGGCAATAAACACGAACTGGACAGACTACCATCCAATAATTTGGCAGAGGCTTATTATTCAAGCTATCTATTCTTTATTTAAAACCAAATAGAATTTGGTCCTGGGCATGACTGTAAACTGCATTTGGTGGCAAGGCCTCTGATTGGGGAGGTTGTGAGGAGCATGGAACCACCTCTTAATTGCTGTTGTTCCCAGGTCCACCCTAACCCAGAGTGGTAGCACCTGTTAGGGTGCTACCAGCTATGGGCAAATAGTTAACCCCTCAAACTGGGGTCAAAATACTATGAAAGTATAAAAATATACATTTTTGAAGGAAAAAATATTACCAACAATACATTTTTGAAGAAAACATTATTACCATAACACATTTTTGAAGGAAAAAAAATTCTTAGCAAAACATGTTTTGAATACAAAACTAGAAGACATTTTCAGTTTTCTAAAATAAAAAGAATAAAAGCAAAAAATTTTCATTTAAATCTGACTAAATCAACCTTCTCACTATAACTGAACATTAAAAAATACTTTAAAACCCCACCTTTTTGGCATTAAATAACCCACAGAGGTTGATATGCTGTTAAACAAAACTCAAATAGAATTGGTGATTAAAATCTACTTGAAACAGCAATCTTTATACTAAGGAACTCTAATGCATCTGAAGGACAATTCACTAATGGATGGTATCAATATTCTTTCTATATTATTGACCTGCATCTATTAATGCTAAACCTTTCATTAATACTGGGCAGCATTAACAAATATAATTGAATTTAATATCACTGACTATATCCTTCCTGTCATATCCAACCTTCTCAAACATGTCTGAAATAAAATTTATTTTATGCTACTGTATACAGTCTCAATACATATTGTGGTACCGTGGATATTGGCTCAGAATAAGAAATCAGAAAGCCATGTTTGTATTCCAGTTGAACTCATTGCATTCACTTACACGCATATACCCTTGAGAAAAATATTAATCTGTTAATTCTTCCTCCAGCTATGAAATAAATAGCAGGACAGATTGGGTTCTATAGCCTTGGTTGGCAACCAGTCTACCACAAAAAGTAATGGCAACCTACTGTGAGAAAATTTTCTCTTCGGTCAGTCATGTCTTTTCCAAGACATGATCACACAAGTGCGTATCACGAATGGCACTTATAATACAATTTCTTATTTTTAAAAATCAATGATTAGTATAAACATCATTCATGCTAGATTTCAACATTTTCATTCTATTAAATAAAAATTACTTCCATGTCAAAAGAAATGCATTAAATATTTTAATTTGCATGAACATTTGGTTAAAGAATCACTTTTCAATGTGTTAATAAAAAATTTTTTTTCAAATCAAATGAACAAAAATACGCATGAATGTTTAGTCTCCCATGACTATAAATTCACCTAGAAACAAATTTTGATATATTTACTCAATTTAAACTGAAATGATAATCAATTTTAGTATATTAATATTAACAGAAAATTAGCAAAGTTTATCAGATACAGGATGAACATTTGGAGAAATAAAATGTTCAAGTATTACATATCAGAAATATATTAAGAACTTTTCATACATTCTTAATTTTGTCTTTTGGTATAAAAAATATAGTTTTTGTTGGGGGGCGCAATTTCATGTTTGTTTACTTAAGTATTTTGAAATTGACATCAAAGCTAATCAATGCCACAAAATCTTTACAAATAAAAAACACAATGGAATTACTTCCCTCTGGAAACAATTTTTTTTTTTTTAAATTTAACAGCAATTTTTGAAATTTTTTTCTCTTTATAATAATTTCTATATTCTGTGACACTCATCTATGGCCAGAGATTTGACAAATCTATTCAACATCAGATTCCATATTTATACAATTTTAGAATGAATGATATTTCTTTTAAATTTAAAATTCTTAACACGCTAAACTTTCATTACATTTAGAACCAGTTAAATTTTTTAATATAATTGTATATACATACTAACTTGTACATATATGTGAACAAATAGAAGTATTAATTTTTTATGTATAATTTTGTCATTGCAAATTTCTATGTATCATAATTTATAATATTCAAACTTATCGATCATTTATTTGCTATTTTTAAATTACTTATAGATTCAGTTTTATATTTTTGATTTTCAACAAATATCAAACATTACATTTAAATTTTGACTGTAAATTTGACTCTTATTAGTACAATTATTCGTATGGTTCTCTATGTGCCTTTATAGAATATTAAAATAAAGTGAACGTAAACTTAGTGTCTTATAAATATTTATAATAGAAACACTAAGTGAAAAATTGTACGTTTCTATTTTATTCTTGGAATTCATAAACTTTGTTTTATTTTTTGATGCAAATAGAACTCAGGTAAATGCGACAATATTAAGTGTATGCACACACGCACACAGATTCATGTATAAATGTGTATGCAATTATCTGTAAATGATTGTATAGATATGTTATAATTATATAAACATGGTGTGTGTGTATATGTTTATTGCTTTCTGATAATCCGTTTACAGTGTTTGCTTTTCTTTTAATTACACAAATTATATCATTTGATTTAATCAGATATTTTACTTTTGAGATGAGCTATCGGTTCAATTTGGGTATGTATTTTATTAAAGTGTGTATCTGAAAATTGGTATTTTATATTACAAGTGTTATTGGTACAAACAAAATAGTCATGCCTTTTTTATACTTTGCAATACAGGCCAACATGTTCATTTTGGTTGTTATACTCCCAACATTTCAGTCATTATCAGGGGTCTGTCTCTGTACTCTGTAGAATTTTAAACTAAACCCTTCACAAGGAATGAGAGTGATATACCCCAATGATTGTAATAAAGGGTACGGTTCAAAATTCTTAGCACCTGAAGAAAGCCAGAACGTACAATGGCCAAAACGTCGTAAACATGACAGCAAAGATGAGGACAATAGTCCAAATAATGTAAACAGTGTAAATACTACCTCATCTCAGAAATAGACATTTGTCAATTTATTGTAGAGACCTTTTGGTACTACCATGCCCAAGAATTGAACTCACAATCTTTTAACTAATATCTTAATCTATTAATCCCTCTCTTGGAAAATCTAATGTTGACATTCTGGAGCCTTAAATTTAATGTGGGTCTGTACAAGTGGTGCAACATAAACAGTAGGATTGTTGCTGTGTGTGCGTGTGTGTATATATATATATATATATATATTTTTCTAAGCATATACTGTTAAATATAAGAGACAATGAATATCTGTTATCACGCAGTGTGACGTCATAGAACCGCATTGCAAATTTGCGAACTGTGTTTGTTATAGTTAGTATCTATTGTCGTTGCCTAGCGGAGTTTTATGTCAACGCAAAATAAAATCGTCGGTGATGGTGGATGTTATTGTGTTACCGTCTTAATAACCTCTCTGAAGATGGCTCATGTGAGCCAAAAGCTTAGAACCAAATTAATAAAAAATTATACAAATGTTGGAGAATTTTTGTCTTTATTTTCAACTGAAATTAAAGCCAAAATACGACGTTTAGAATGGCTCATGATTAAACATAATAGACATTGTCTCTTATATTTAACAGTATATGTTTAGAAAATTATTTGCTGCCTCGATACACTAAATATATATAAACACCTTGTGTTAAATGATAGACAACTTAGTCTTGCAGATTTTCATTTGTATTTTCTCATATTTTCTGAGGCTTTTTATTTCCAAATTATATTTATGTAAAAATTGTCCATAGGTTAACTGAGTACTTTAAACATCATTGATCATCATCAGGGTCAAATTCACAGTTTAAACATCAAAAATTGCCTTGTAGCAGAATGTTTTATGTTTAAACTGTAAATTTGACGCTTTTTTTTTTTAAATACTATTAATCACTGCATGTGTTTTATAGTCGAGTGAAAATATTATCTACTGACAGGCTTCTTGTTTGTGAGAATCACATAAGAAACTTTATATCTTCATTTTTTATGTAAACCCAATGCTTGTTGCATTAGTTATTTGTTAGCCTTATTTGAAATACAAAAAAAAATTAGAGCTTGTTGTAACCTAAAAAGATGACTGAATAAGAAATAACCAAAACAAAGGTTAGAAAATGAAATTGTAATCTTTATAACATCAACAGAATGGAGGAATAGATAACCATTGCTAGTGGTGAACTGCTAGACTGCAATATAACCCACCCACCCACAATTACCAACGTATTTATGTGATTTACGACATGCCGATTTAATTTTCATGGGTACATTTATAATAGAGCTTCATTATTTTGATAAATATGAATCCTAAAATAAATTAGAGAATACATTAGATTTTTTAACTACAAAAATTATACTGATAGCTCTTAGAAAAGTGCTTTTAGTTGTGAATCATTTTTATTATACTCCCTTAAGGACTTAATGTTTGACTCCATTGTATGTCCTTTTAAGTCTTTATTTTTATCTACTTTGTTTCGATGCTTTTTATTTTTATTTGGCAAGTAATTTCTGTATATGCATATGTCATATATAAACCCATACACTACACAGATATTTATGGTTGTATGTACAGTTTCATTTTTATGGGCAATAGCATTGCAAACTACTTTGGTCGTATAATTGAGTAGATTTAAGAATCAAAAATTGTATGTTTTCCAGTTGTTGTTTTTCATTGCCATAATCAACAATATAAACATAAAAAAATGAACAACTCGGATATTTATCTCGTCTATAATAGCTTTACAAAATGTGTATGAAACTCACGCAAATCCCTTTACATGCAACTGATAGTGTCATAAACAGAATCTTTTGAAAATAACATTTACAATGTTCATGTTATGTAAAGATTACTTATAACACATACACATCAAACCAAAGCAATTTATTCTATTACAATTTGGATGTACGTTGGCCAGATAAGCAAATCAATCATAGAAGTTTTACTTTACTTTTTTTTTTCTTTTTTTTTTTTTTTTTAGTGAATTTATAATTTTCTTTAGAGGTCGATTTTTTTTTTTTTCTGTTCATTGTTTTCTGTTTTTCTTCATTATTATTCTTAGTTTTTCCTCATTCTTTTTCCATAACATGAATATAAATATCACTTGAGTCTCTCATTCCTGAAAAGTTTCTTTAAACTACTCATTATCAAAATTTATAAAATTGAACCCATCTAAAATAAACTATAACCTACTGGCAGGTTAACATTTTAAAAATAATTTATTAATATTTAATGAATGGTAAAAAGAAATAAGTGCTTCATGATTTTTTATCTTAGTCTTCTGGAAGATTATGTTCCATTATATTAAAAGACATTATCTTTTTACAGATTATTCTAATCTTCTGACACATTATCACTCATGAATTTATATCATTTTTGTAAAAAAAAATAAAAAATATAACACTGCCATAATATTCTGCAATTGTTGGCTTTTTTAACAACCACAAGTAGCATTTGTTTTATTTCAACCATAATGCTGTAAAGCATATGCCAATAGGATATATATATATATATATATAATTTTTTAAACGAGTTATTTCGCTACCTTGGTTTCTACCATGAGTGGTGTCTTCAGGTGATTTTTAATAAGTTATTAAAAAGTTATTAGTTATTAAAAATCGCCTGAAAACACCACTCATGGTAGAAACCAAGGTAGCGAAATAACTCGTTTAAGAATGAAAATTAGTCAAAAGCTCTACAATATAATTGTATAGAACACTTTTTAATACAAATGTGTACTGGTCTAACCCTATTAGGACCAAAAACTAAGTATTAAACAATCAAAATATATATATATATATATATATCGAGAGAGAGAGAGTATATTGTAAGATCAAATGGAAAAAGTTTACTTGTGATATGTTTCATCCATTAGGATTTCCTCAAACTGGATTTGTTGACGTGGTTATGACCACATATGCACATGAACAAAAGTTTCAACATTTTGAAAGAGTTATTACTGTCTTAAAATATACTCAATACTGTCTCTTGAAATATAAAAAATATATATATTATTTAGTTTCATATCATCAACATGAAAAAGAAAAATGACTGCAAATAATTCTTTAAAAATTTTGAAACTATTTGCATCTCTCATTCATTTGCATGTGTAGTCATATCAACGTCAACAAATCCAGTCTGATGAATTCTAATGGATGAAATGTATTAAGTAAACTTTTCTATTTTGCCTTAAAAATATATTCAATTCTGTCTCTTGAAAAATACCTATAGTTATTTCATATATATATATATATATATATATATATATATATATTAAGGAGAAATGGAAAATAAATTCTGACAATGTGAGATAAAAAATACTTAAACAACAAAATATGGATTTACTGTAGGGTAGCCAACATTATAATTTTAGAAATGTGGCATTTCTGAATTTATTCGCAGGCAGCCATAACACCCAAAAACTTCACACTAATAATAATAATAATAATAATAATATAAGCCCTGATGATGGTTATAGCAACAGAGACATTATAATGTTAGCTACCCTACAATAAATTCATATTTTGTTGTTTCACAAGTATTTTATATATAAAGTGAAAAGTGTGTGTGTGTGTGTATATATATATATATATATATACACACACACACACACACACAATATGATAGGCGCTAAAAAGACTGCCTTCTTCCACTGAACGCCCCGTGGCCCAGGGGTAGAGTCACCAACTGACACCAAATCGGTCGGGTTTCGAGCTTGGGTTGTGTAGCAATTAGTCTAACCAAACTGATGAGCTGTGATACAGTGAAACAGATCTCTGTGGATGACGAGATATATATATATATATATATATATATATGCAATTTGTTATATATATTATATTATTTATATCTTTCTTTGCACGCATCAATGGGTGTACAAATGTGTATATATGTCTGCATCTGTCACAACGGCATATTTTCGTCCCACTTCCACAAAAATACACCAATATACGCAGCCGTACATATAGCCAATTTTTTTTTTTAAATGAATCTGTTTATCTGACAATCGCAAGAGTGTGAAACCCAGGCTCACAAACTCACACATATCAGTATATATATATATACTTTTGAAAATCACTCAAACTTTTAGAATTTTATAGATTTTCTTCTAATTATACTCATATGGTTATGTCAGATGCAAATTGTTAAGGGGATGAATTTTCCCATATAAAACTGAAGATGGTCTGACCCTTCTATGAAAACTGAATACATAAGTTAAAAAAAAAACAGGAAAATATATGGTACTTTAGTATATCACTAAAGAAAAGCAAGCAGCTTATTTCTTGCAGTGTCCTGTTCTAAAATTTTTTTTCTCCAGCAAAAAACTCAATCTTCTTTTATGTGCCATGTCCTTTCAGGATGTAGGCAATCATGGCCTTCCACTTCTCTCTGTCCCTGGTGGCTCTTAGCACGCTTTCTCCTGTTGTGCCATGCAACCCTCGTTCCATCATCCACATGATCAGGTTCTTCAAATATGTTATCTGTTGCTTTTTTTCCTCTATCTGGCCTGTTAGTAACAGGTTCTCCAAGCCCTCCTTCCTCATTGCATATCCCAGGAACTTTAATTGTCTCTTCCTGATGCTCAGTATTAATTTCCTTTTCGTTTTCATCCTTTCTAAAACCTTGTCATTTCTCACATGTTTGGTCCATGATATCTGCAACATCCTTCTGTAGAACCACATTACAGCTGCTTCAAGTTTTTCCTTCATTCTTGATGATAACATCCAGCATTCACTGCCATATTGAAAAACCAACATCACATAGCAATCCAGTACTCTCCTCTTTGTTTCTAGTGAAATTGTCTTGTTTCTTAATACTTTACTCAACTTCTGAAATGGTTCTTTCGCCATGTCAATTCGCCTTCGGATCTCAGTGTCGCACTTTCCATCTTCTGTTAGAAAGAAAACTCAATACTGAGATTAATTAATGACAATTTTAATCGTGTGAAGATTGAAATGTCTCTAAAGTGACTAGACCCGTCTATAATTTTCAGCACCTCAGAGTGAATGTTTGTTGTGCATGATCAAAAACATCAGATTATTGGTAAAAAAAAAAAAAAAATTTTCTACTGCAAGCTTCAATCCTTTTTCAACATATTTTGATAGTCATTCTGCGTTGGCACTTAGTGAGTAAGCAGGTCTTTGAATATGACTAAAATACTTGATCTTCATGGATCTGGTGGCCAGTTTGTGAATGCACAGTGTTATCAGAAAAGCAAATATATTTTGTTTAATTAGATTTTGTACGATTATTGATAACAGTGACACAAATATTTTTTTGTGTGTTGAGATGCTCATTCAGTCAGTTAAGTGCCATACGTGATACACGCTTTGGGTGATCATGTCTCGGAAGAGACATGACTGACTGGGCAGAAGATTATCCCACACTAGTTTGCCTTTGCTTTCTGCAGTAGACTGGTTGCCAGCCAAGGGGATAGAACCCAATCTGTCCTATTATTTAACCCATAACTGGAGGAAAGAGATGGACTAATCCCTTTCCCAGGGGTATTTGTGTGTAAGTGAATGCAAGGAATTCAACTGGAATTCGAACTCAGCTCCCCAATTTGTTGTTCCAAGCCAATATCCATTGCACCACAACGCACATCCAAGATGATCATTACAGAATTTAAAATGGATACTTTTATCAGGCTACTGGAATGTCATCCTTGACCCTAAAATAATTTGTGGACATGCTAAATTAAATATTCGCACCTTAAAGGTTACCACATTTCAATAATTCATTACAAGGTTGAGCCTGCTGGATATCATTTTATAATGAATATCTAAAGGAAAGAAAGAATTGCACTGCATATAAAAAAAAAAACTCTGGTTATATGTAAATTTAGTTAAGTGACCACATTTGTATATTCTAATTGCAGGAGTTTCTACAGATTTCTTACTGGACAAGTGATGCTAACTGACTCAGCTCAAGAAAATATACTTAACCCTCGAGGGCCATTCGTATCATATTTGATACAGTATGAAAACAAGCCTTGAAAGAAATATTTTCCTGAAAAATTTTTTAAGAGAAATATTTTATAAATTTCAAATGAAAGCAGTACTGACTGCTCAGTCAATGAATACCAAATGTTTCCTTATAGGGAAATACCAAATCAAATATGATACGAATGGCCCTAGAGGGTTAAGGCCATGGCTGGAGAGGGTACAGTAAGCAATAGCATACTCACCAAATATAGCAAATGACTCAATCTAGTTATTCAATATATGTAAATGTTCTCAATACTTTTTTGGAGAAACTAGATTTAATACATTTTTTTTTCACTGGAACTTTTGCATATAACTAATAGTTCAGTAGGGCAAACAACATTAGTAAGTTCATGAAAAGGTCATGGTATACGTTGTTGACAGGGCAGAATTTATCTTATCAAGAAAGACCAGAATCTGGTAGTTAGTTTAAAAAGAATGAAAGATTTATTTGATAATTTTTTTTGTGTGTGTGTGAAAGCAATATATAGGTGCAATGGATAAATATCATAATTTTATTCTTAATTTTACGCATATGTGCTGTTTGTTTTTGACTTTAACTGTACTGTGTAATAGGGTGAGATGGGCACCATCTGTGAGAAAAAGAGCACCGTGATGCAATTCACTCTGCCAGTAATTTGGAAACCGAATGCTGTACTGCTTGGCATTCATGCTAAATTCACTAATACAATCATTTCAGTGTGTTTGGGTGTCAATCAGAGGACAGCGCAGAGGATTCAGAAAAGGCTGCTGAAAGATCCTATGTCTAGCAACTTTACTCTGCACCATGCCACACAATCAGGAGGACCCAGTCATAGCTGTCAGACAATTTCTGCAATGACATTACCCCTTACATCTGGCCATATATCTCCCCTGACTGCCAGTCTTTTGATTATGTGTGAAGTGCAGTTGAATGAGAGACCAAAAAAACTCCTTTAATACCAAAGATGAATTGAGGGCAAGGGTTGTGGCAGCATTCTTCAGCTTAAACAAGGCACCCATTGAGAAGAGTTGCAGGAGATTCCAAAGTCGTCTTGAGACCAGTTGAAGCCAATAGTGATTTTTTTTTTTTTTTTTTTTTTTTTTTTTTTTTTTTTTAATAAATTTGCTCTTTAGTATTTCAAGATATTTTTGTAATTTTGGTCAATATATCTATTAAAATGAGATGTCAATATCATTTTAATTTTTGTGTAATCTAGACAATTCATCTATTGTACCCTGTATGGTGGGGCTCATTAAGGGGGCTGTCAAAAAAGCAACTGAATGACTGAATTTGTTAGCAAAGGATTGTTTTGTGTAACTGGTTATTGGAACTAAAATACTTTGACAGTAACATCAAAAAAGTGCAGCTACTGATAGTTTCATTCACTACAACACTGAACAGGTATTATAGAAATTTTTAAGGAATACAGACTGTATATTTTCTAGATAGATCTTTACCTTGGGTGCCACTTCCTTGTGCAGCAATGTCACAAAATCATTGGATAACAGGAAACATTGTTTCATTTTCTGGCTGTAGTGTGTAATGAATTGAATAATAGAATGAAACAGACAACACAAGGACAAATATTTTTTTACAATCAGCTGATTGCCTACTTAATAGAAAAAAGATTGTCTTTAATAGAATTCAATGAAATAATCTCCTGCACTTTTGTCATGTAGAAAAGGTTATTGCTAAGTTTGAGAGAGCATCAATAGTTAACGATTTTGTTTCCAAAATGAGAATCATTGGTCAAGTCTAAAGAGGAAAGTAGAATAGTCTGAAAATGTTTCTGAACATACATACAAAGTCTAGTATACCAGTCTTCTTCGCAAGTTGAAAAGTTATGGTGTCTCTTGACAATTTTAACTAATTCAGTTTTTTTTTATCTAATTGCAAAATAAAAGTTGTCCCGGACGCCCGCTCTGCGAGGTCCCGAAGTTGTCCCGGACGCCCGCTCTGCGAGGTCCCGAAGTTGTCCCGGACGCCCGCTCGGCGAGGTCCCGAAGTTGTCCCGGACGCCCGCTCGGCGAGGTCCCGAAGTTGTCCCGGACGCCCGCTCGGCGAGGTCCCGAAGTTGTCCCGGACGCCCGCTCGGCGAGGTCCCGAAGTCCCGTCCCGGACGGCCCGCCCTCCCGGCGAGTCCCGAAGGGTTGTCCCGGACGCCCGCTCGGCGAGGTCCCGAAGTTGTCCCGGACGCCCGCTCGGCGAGGTCCCGAAGTTGTCCCAGACGCCCGCTCGGCGAGGTCCCTCTTATTAATGCACAGGTTCTCTAGGGCTTTGTCTTTGGTCCTGCTTTATTTTTAATTTTCATTAATGACCTTCCTGATTGCATCATCTCTCAACTTTGCATTTGTGCTGATGATATACTATATACCTGTCTCAATCAGACTTACTCTGATCAGATGGATATGGTGAAATTGGCAGCTGATGTCAAAAATGACCTACAGTATTGTTAACTAGGGGTAAAAATGCCTTCAAAACAAAACTACTCTCTTAATCATTTGAGGTGCCTCCCACCTTTCTGTCTACCATCAGCATGGCTGATGCTGACTGCCAAGAGAGAGACTTGTATTTAGAATGTTGCTGCCACATAAGGTTTGGTGTTCCTGCTAATTATCCAGAGATAGTTGATAAAATCAAACAAATTAGCAATATAAATATCTACCAGTATCAGTAACTCCATTAACAAAACATGATCCATGTGTACTCTGCTCCAAGGTTGGGACTCTTAAGTGTTTTGTCTGTGTTTTTGTCTGTCTGAATTTTCTTCTTTTAATGCATGTTTTACACCTTTTACATATTCTTCTATTCTAGAATAGCTTGGTCATCATGCTGTAACCTTCAAACACTATTAGCATTAAGGCCCATCTTACAATTCTGGGTGATGATACCTGAGGAAGTTTCTTAGGATTAAATAGGAATTCTAAAGGTCTCTGGTTGAACCTTAGTAGGAATTGCTTTTTGCTAAAAAAAAAAACTGACAAGTTCTATTTGTCATTTATATTATGGTCAATACTTCTTAATATTTGAGTTTGATTTGAATTTTTAATAAGCTTTTTTTTTTTTTTTTTTTTTTTTTTTAAATGAAAAGACGTCCATGCTCCACAATCTCTACATTTCTGTTTTTGGATTTACACAACCATTTAAAAGTATTCATTTTGAAACTTCATTTATTATATAACAGACAGTTATACTTTTCTCTTTGATGTTTATAACCACACCAAGTGCACATTGTCTTTTTTCTTTCATTGTATATATTCATTTCCTCTACCAAATCTGTAACTTTTAAATTAAATTTTTTAATGAACTGTTGTTGCTGAACAAATTCAACACAAGTTCTAGTGAAAACTTTCCCTATTGTAACTGCATTAATGTCATTTGTCAATACTCCTCATTTTGAAAATTGTTCACCAATTCCTATTGAATCAAATCCTCTTCAATTGACTGGTTTTCCAATTTTAGTTTCTCAATCTCACAATATTTGGCAGCCTGTTTCAAACAAAGATTATATTCACTGACTGGTTCATTCATTTTTTCGAGAAATGTTGAACTTAGATCTCTGCATTCACTAGGTTTGTTTTTAGGTGCTATGATTTTTGCTATTAGCTGGCTTATATCATCAAATGTCATTTCCTCCAACTGTCTTGGGTATACGATTGCTGATACATTTAATATAGCCCCTTCACCCCCACCTGGAGTTGCAAAGAAGAGATCAGTTACTTGGTTTTCTCCTCCAGCTGATTTCAAATCCATCAGCTTTCTTGCTCTAGCTTTAGCTGCTAGACTTCTAAGCCATGCTTAATTATCAAGTGATAATTCTTCATTCACTTCTTTAGATACTAGTGACACCTTTGTTGTATAGTATTACTTACTCACAGGAAGTGGTATGCAGTCAACTGTCTCATGAGTAATAGCTATAGCTATTTATACTTTTGGTGATTTACTATGTAAATGAATCACCTCAATACCTTTAAAAAACTTGTATACCTGTTTATCAAAAAGATGGAAAGAAAATCAATATTTGAAAGTTAAAAAAAATAATTACTCTTTGCTACATACTATAATCCATTTCCACCCACGTCTATTGAACAGGTGAAGAGGCTCATCTCTTGTTTGCTGCTTAGGATGTGGTTTCCAGCTTTCTCTTTTCCAATCTTTTCACTCTTTTTATTTTTTCAATTGGCGTAGACTAAACTATCGCCTGGTTCACACTCCACCCACATCTATTAAACAGGTGAAGAGGCTCGTCCCTTATTTCCTGGTTAGGATGTGGTTTCCAGCTTTCTCTTTTCCAATCTTTTTGCTCTTATGTAGCCCCCTGTGCATCAGTGGCATTATTGCCTTGCCTGGGGTGATATGATTAAAAAAAAAAAAAAATATCTCAACTTAGGATAAAAAAAATTATTAGTTGGAATAAGAATCATTAGAATATGTATCATTGCTAACAATAAACAAGTATTTATTCTGGCAGTATAGAACTCTTCAAAGGTCTTTTAAGTTGCTATTTCATTCTTGCAGAGAATTGTTGATATGCTTGAAAAGTAGTAATCAAAGATAGATGTGGGAAGTAAATTTTTTAGCTCAATTCTTACAGATGTGCATTGCGGTGCAGTGGATATCGGCTCGAAATGACAATTTGGGGAGTAGAGTTCAAATTCCAGTTGAATTTCTTGCATTCACTTATGCACAAATACTTTGGGAAAGGTACTAATTCATCTCTTCCCTCTAGTTATGGGTTAAATAACAGGACAGATTGGGTTCTACAGCCTTAGCTGGCAACCAGTCTACTGCAGAAAGCAATGGCAACCTACAGCAGGATAATCTTTTGCCCAGTCAGTCATGTCTTTTTCGAGACATGATCACCCAAGCATGTATCACATATGGTACTTAACTGATTTACAGTTAACATAATCCCAAGCCATTGAACTGGAAGTGCGACATGGTCCAAATTTTATCTTCGTGGATGATGATGGCACTAATCCTTCATTTGCATTATTATTGAATATCTCTAAGAGACTGATGTCTTACATGTAGTAACCAGCTATGCAAATGAAGCTCAACCCAATATAACACACTTTTATGCTCAGGATTCTCTGTCACATGATCCTCAAGAACTGTGTGATGCTATGGATTAGTAGTGTAATGCTATACTGCAAAAGAATATCCTGCAACTAGTAAGGAGTATGAGGTAGTGATGGCTCTTAATGGTGGAAGTACCCATTCCTGACATTTTGGAATTTTTCTTTGTCTTGAAAACAGCAAAAGTATTAGTCCTCAAAACTTGTAATCCAACACTGTGCCTCATTTTTTTGTGTGCAAAATAAACAATCGTATTACACACATTTAGTTTTTGTATCAAGCTAAAAGTAAACAGAAAAAGTATCCGTGTAATAATCCCAATATCCCTAACCTATTGTGAGCATTATATTGATAATTAAGATATTAATTTTTTTCATATTACTGAGAATTATTCCTTTATTAAATATGGCCGGAGTGTTTAGGAGGATTGCAGTATCGGATAGATAGTTCACTTGCCTGTTTTTTTTTATTTCCCATGGTAAGGAGGGTGTAGCTTGCAAAGCTGTGAATAAAGTTAACAGCAGTGAGGAGTGGATTTATTCTTTGCACATTTTGTCCTTCCTTCTATTTTGACAGCTGTGCAACAAGAACTGATTTAATTCTTCATTATAAAATGGCTGCTAGTTTCTACTGTTTATTGGAGCCATTTTAATTACAGCTGATATATTGATTAAACCAATAATAAAAATACTTGAAAGACTTCTTTTTTTTTTTTTTTTTTTTTTTTTTTTGCCTATAGAAATTCTACATTAATTTTTAGTTAGGACATTGAAGAATATTATTATATTGTATATCTGGAAAAGCTGTAACATTTTGAAAATTTAACACTGTGTGTGTGTATATATATATATATATATATATATATATATAAAATGTGTGTGTGTGTGCGCGCGCTTGTGTATATATATGTGTGTGTGTATATATATATATATATACACACACACACACACACACATGTATGTATATGTACATGCTTTTACAATGCATATTTGCAAAAACTGTTCATATTCTTTTATTATATATATATGGCTATAAGTGTAGCTATCTTTTTACAACATGAAGTGGATTTCTGCTTGTGCATGTATATGTTTATGATGACTGGTTTAGTAAAGTTCATACAGTGCATAAACAAGGCTTGACTAATGTAGTAGCCAAATAATAGTTTATTCATTTTTCTTCTCTCCTTATCGGGCATGCAAGTTGCATCCCCTCTGAGCCAGCAGTTGGTCTATGGCAAACAGATAAACTATGTCTACTGCTTTACTCCCAACAGACAATTTCTATCCACTGCTCCACCATTGTTGCACCAGATTTGTTTTCAAGATTTTGCTCCAGACCAATTAAACTTTCCTTTCTATATTAACAGATTTATCTTCTTTTTTCTGTTTCTTAGTCTTAATTTCTTCATTGATCCTACATGGGTTTTTTGTCTTACTTTTTCTCTTGACCTTTTTTTTTTCCTTTTCTTATTTTTCTCACATTCTTAACCTTCTAATTTCTCCCTTTCATTCTCTTTCCCCTTAACTCTGTTTCTCTCTCCTCCCTCTTTTTCTCTTTCGAATCTTTTTCAAGTTTTTTTTTCTTTCTATCATTGAATAAAACAAAATATTAAATAAACCTCATATTTTACAGTTACCTCATGAATCTCCACTTTGTCATTTTATATAGAAACTTTGGATTTACCCTGCAGCAACCATTGAATACCTTTATATATATATATATATATATATATATATATATATATACACACACACTACCGGCCATAATTATTAGGTCACTGCAGTGTTTTAAAATATGTATTTCATACTATTTTTTAGTATCCATTGCCAAGTGAATAATTGTAAATGAAAATAGAATTGTTCTTTTGTTAATATTGCACATTAATATGTGCATTAAATGAATTTATAAATATTTAATAATTACCTATATTGCATGAAAGAATGAAGAAAATTTAGGGTGATTTAGATGAGTTCGTCTTTGCTTCCTTGCCTTTTAAAATTTTTCAAAGTAATAACAAAAGAACCATTCTATTTTCATTTGGCAATAAGTACTAAAATAGTATGGAATACATCATTTCTTAAAAAAAAAAAAAAACTAGGGTGGCCTAATAATTATGGCCAGTAGTGTGTGTGTGTGTGTGTATATATATATATATATATATATATATATATAAGCTGAAAACTTTGAACCAGCATAAGAAAAAATATCCAAATATTGGACAATTTTTTTTCTTTATTTTCACCTGAAATTAAAGCCAAAATAGGATGTTTGGACTGGCTTATGACTAGACATTCATTGTCTGTTATATTTAATTACATATATTTAGAAAATATATAATTTGTGTTCCTTTACATAACACACACAAACATTTTAAGCCATTCAACATCATTGAATTATAAATTTTAGAATTTTGTTAAATAGGCAAACAACTTAGCTTCAAATTTACAGCTGGTATACTTAAGTTACACATTGATCAGCTGGTAACATCAAGCATATTAATCAAAAGTTAGATTCAGAAAAAAGCTCACATGAATTTTAAACATAATTTTCATAACTGCACTCAGTGCATTCATAAGTTTTGATATCTCTAATATTGTATAAATCAAAATTGATATGAATATTACATCATTAGTAAGATATATATTTACCCTATTCCCTTGTCTGAAGATAAATATTTGAATCTTTTGTAATCTTGTGATTTATAAAATCTCATACCAACATACCATCTTTGTCTTGTCTTTACTGCAATAATACTCATTGTTAGTGAAAAGATCAAGCCGGTGTCATTCTATAGCGACGCGGCCATGCATACATTCTTCAATTCACTGTTAGATATATGTCAGTGGTTCTTTTATATTGGCAATATTTGTAAACTGCAAATTTCTACACCAGATTCTGGGCGCTCACATAATATAGGCCATTTGGTTGCTGCATTGTCATGTCAACAATGGCAGACCACTATGGTGTCCACAGTACAGATCATAGTAGATATACATGTCAACCCAGAACATTTGGAATTACTTACCTACAGCAGGATTATTGGCAAGTTTTTTTTCTCACCAGCCTTTCATTTATGCTGCAATAACATCATTTATATTTCTTGTCGTACAGGTATATCTCACCTTACGTTGGTAATTCATTCCAGGAGAGACAACATAAGTCAAAAAATGGCTAAGTTGAATTTACTTGTATCCAAGCTAAACCACAAATAATCATTCCCAGTTCTGTATTTTATTTATAAATGCATTTTTATGGTCAATAAAAATCAAACTTACAAACAAATAGATAATAGTTTTTAATATAGTACAGAAAAAAGTAATCTAAATTTACAAATATATGTACATACATACTTGTAAATGTAGATATTTACAATTTGGCAATCTTTATAGTACATTGCAGACTCTTTATTTGTGAATGTGGTTTGCTCTAAGATATAAAATAAAATGATTTTGTAAGGTTAAATAACAAATACAGTTATTAGAATTTGTGATAGAAAGTAAACTAATTAATATTATTTATTTTAATGTGATTTTAATGTTTTTCTAGTGATATTGCAACTTCATCCTTTGTGGCGGACAGATGTAAAGACAAAATAATTTAATTTGATTTCTATTTTTCAATTTTCTTCTTTTTTTTTTTTTTTTTTTTAATAAACAACGTATAATCAACAATGACTTGAAACATACCTGTATTGCAAGAGGTTCACCTGGGGGGGGGGGTCAAATGGAGCTAAATAATCAGTGATGGGAGCAGTTTCTAGTTTCATGTAAGTGATAATTATTTGCATCTGCATCTTTAAACCTGAGGAGCAGTATATTCCAGAGTGTACTCCCCCATAATGCACAATACCAGCTCCTTAGACATCTTGGTGTAGTTGTGGTGTAACACCCCAGTGGAGGTCTGAACAATTTCTCCAGTGGCCGTTCTCCACACTGTGATGTTGCCGGGGGTTTGTTGAAAAAGTCGAAGTCTCAAGCTGGGGGTACAAGATAAACTATAAGGAACAAACTTCCACAACTTGGATGAGTTAAATCGATGCTTTATTTTGTTCAGAGTTAGTCTTGCAGTTGGGGCAGGCGATGTGACACTCAGCTCTAACACTAATGGAGATCAAATGCCGAACTGACTCGGACGAATGGAGTTTCCCTATTTCAAGCACACGCCCGGCTGAACTGAACTCTTGGCTAAAAACTAACTCCGAAAAATCACTTGTATTTATATTGAAATAATCGAAGTTCCTAGACCACCGGGCGATAAGCATTGGCGACTGTAAGTCCAAAATTTCAAGGTACTTAAATTTTCCTTCTTTTGAGTCAGCACTTAGCCTTAGTATTTTCCAGGATAGTTTTATCTTAATAAAGACCTGACACTTTACCCGTAACCAGGTGTTTTTTTATTGCCTAGAGAAAGGGAAAATTCTATTATCTTTTCTTTATTTTCTTAATGTGTGGTCAAGATACAGTAAAGACAGTTTTTGACCTGGTCACTCAAAAATCTATTTCCTAAACTTTATCTTTTATCACATCAAATCACTTAGTCAAATATTTTAAATTTACTTATAAAAGAAAAAGTGTTTATTTTTTTTCTTTTCTTTTTCACTTTTGTAAAACGAAACACGTTTTTAAACTATTTTTTATTCTTAACCATTTTCTATTCTTAATCTATTATAATAAAATACATATTTTACAAATCCAACTTAATATATGCCTAGTTATCGTGTCACAGTGGGTTAAATTACAATTCTAGTCTGTTTTTTTTTAATTTGTGGAAGAAATATTTACTAGTGTCATGCACATGAAAATGTTCTGCTGCCATTACTGCACTAAGTAGATAATGTCTTGTTCCAGTAGGATAATGCCTGCCTCCATGATAGCAGTGTACCTTAACATTTTTTGTAAGATGTTTAACAATTTACTTAGTCAACATGATTGCCTGACTTGTCTCCCCCTTGAATATATATGAATGTTATATGCTTCATTCAGTTATTCCACCAATAAATCTTGCTTTGTTGCACCAACAGGTGAACAGGTTGGGTTGGAGTTTCACAATTAAATCTAAAGATAGAAAAAATAACATTTAGTTGTGAAGAAATATTCACAAATCTCTGTCATTCATTATCATAAGACATTTTCATTTACAGTATCCATTATATCTATTAAATGATTAATGTGCTTTGCTGTTCAGTATAGCTTAATTGTTCATCAGGTTGACATTAAAACT
Organism: Ascarosepion bandense; assembly: GCA_037127315.1. Lineage (NCBI taxonomy): Eukaryota > Metazoa > Mollusca > Cephalopoda > Sepiida > Sepiidae > Ascarosepion > Ascarosepion bandense. The sequence continues at coordinate 709,943 of JBBBDQ010001457.1, forward strand.
GTTTATTTAAATGCTTCAATTCTGTTCAGTATAGCTTAATTGTTCATCAGGTTGACATTAAAACTGTTTATTTAAATGCTTCAATTCTGTTAAGTATAGCTTAATTGTTCATCAGGTTGACATTAAAACTGTTTATTTAAATGCTTCAATTCTGTTCAGTATAGCTTAATTGTTCATCAGGTTGACATTAAAACTGTTTATTTAAATGCTTCAATTCTGTTAAGTATAGCTTAATTGTTCATCAGGTTGACATTAAAACTGTTTATTTAAATGCTTCAATTCTGTTAAGTATAGCTTAATTGTTCATCAGGTTGACATTAAAACTGTTTATTTAAATGCTTCAATTCTGTTCAGTATAGCTTAATTGTTCATCAGGTTGACATTAAAACTGTTTATTTAAATGCTTCAATTCTGTTCAGTATAGCTTAATTGTTCATCAGGTTGACATTAAAACTGTTTATTTAAATGCTTCAATTCTGTTCAGTATAGCTTAATTGTTCATCAGGTTGACATTAAAACTGTTTATTTAAATGCTTCAATTCTGTTCAGTATAGCTTAATTGTTCATCAGGTTGACATTAAAACTGTTTATTTAAATGCTTCAATTCTGTTCAGTATAGCTTAATTGTTCATCAGGTTGACATTAAAACTGTTTATTTAAATGCTTCAATTCTGTTCAGTATAGCTTAATTGTTCATCAGGTTGACATTAAAACTGTTTATTTAAATGCTTCAATTCTGTTCAGTATAGCTTAATTGTTCATCAGGTTGACATTAAAACTGTTTATTTAAATGCTTCAATTCTGTTCAGTATAGCTTAATTGTTCATCAGGTTGACATTAAAACTGTTTATTTAAATGCTTCAATTCTGTTCAGTATAGCTTAATTGTTCATCAGGTTGACATTAAAACTGTTTATTTAAATGCTTCAATTCTGTTCAGTATAGCTTAATTGTTCATCAGGTTGACATTAAAACTGTTTATTTAAATGCTTCAATTCTGTTAAGTATAGCTTAATTGTTCATCAGGTTGACATTAAAACTGTTTAAATGCTTCAATTGAACATGAACTGCAAATAAAACAACCAGGTTTTGCAATGAATGGTAAAAAGTAGTATATTCACTAAAATCATCATATAGCCAGAAACAAAGAGAATTAGAATATTGTATTGCATTCCTCTTTATCAATCAAGTTTTTATCCAACCACTTACTGACCCCTTTTATCTATACTAAGCATGTTAGAGATAAAAAGATTATTAATTGGGTTGATTATATTATAGCAATAAACTGTAGTTCTATACAAAGGCAATGTAATTAGAATGTAGTAATACCTTTGTCAGAATGTCATTTCAATAAATTAGAAAACTATCAAATTTTTCAATCTTTTGTTTATTTGATAAAATCATTTAACTTTTTCTTGGAAAAACAATTGTCTACACTCTCTTGCATGGGCTGCTGAAAAGGTTTTTCATATAAAAAATATGGTTTTCTTTTTAAAATATTTGAATATCAATTACCAAAATGAACTGAGAGATGATCTGCAGTGATAACATAAAAATTTAGAAAGTTTATGAACTTTGAACTGAGTTGCATTCATATGAATGTGTAGTCTTCATACAATGCATAACTCTGTATTGTTCTGGTGAATATAGAATGTTATGGAAAACTGCAGTTATAATTAATTCTGTTTTTTAGTGTAAACTGATTTCAAGTGTGTGTGTGTGTGTAATTTTGGAGTTTATAAAAATAATATATCAAAATATATTTATTAATTTTTATCCTTAAAACTTTTAAAGTGTTTTTTTTTTTATTTATTTATTTATTTCTAAAACAAAATGCCTCTCTTGTGAAAAGTCAGTGTGTATATATTTCACTATGAAAATTTATCTTGAAATTTTGTTAATATTTAAATACATCATTATTTTTAATCTAATGTGATATGTAGGTGTTTGTTAAAACTAAACTAACTAGAGATACATTGCTATTTCTCAACTCCCAGTTTTTGGTAAGATTATGAACATAGATAATAAAATTAAAGTGGGTTTGTTACGTACAGCACTTAAAATATTAGGTTATAGTAAGGAGAAAATAACTGATGACCAATTAGCAGTTTATAATATATATTCTATGATATCTAACATTTTGCCATACAATTTTGTATTTTATCTTATGTTAATATGTTGGAGCAAGAATGATTCAATGAAATATTTTAGCTAAATTCACCCATGAAAAATTATAGTAGGATAGTCTTAAATTTTTAATAATAAAAAATTATGTGGTACTTAATAGAATGATGAAAAGTCTACAACAGTAGATTTGGTATACTGAGCAATGTACCTGACAAATTACTATTGTAATAATATTAATAATAATACTAATTATTATGAATATGCTTCATAATAGGCTAGAGCAAATGGCTCCTGGTTATAAGATACTTGAACAATTTATAAAACCTGAACATACTAGATAATGTTTCAGTTCTCTTCATACATTGTCACAATTTTTTAACTTCCAGTGAAATATGTCTTTGTTTATATCTTCCTACTATTTCCTATCTAATTGTATGATGCTTCAATTATTTTTATCAAAAGTTCATTCTCATAACCCTTACAATGATTGACCTGATATACCTTGAAACAATTAAGTTTAGCTTATTTGTTTTGCATTTATTAACATTATACTTCTGTTGCAACCCTAAAAGGTTACTGTATGAGGAATCCCCAAAACGGAGGTCGGGAATAATAATCACAAATACAAAACTCACATGCTGCATGAAGTAGATACACTGCTAGTAACTGCTAGTCAGTATAATCACTCTACTCTCCTCCAATAGTGCCCACATATATAAGAGAATAGAAGCATCCCATTCCTGTATATAACAACTTCACTCATTACAAAATGAAAAACAAGAATGTAACTGATTTTCATATGACTATCTTTGAAAATTCCAAAATTATTTCCAATTAAAAAAAGAAAAGCTAGGTGAATGGAACAAATTGTGAATATGTCTTTAAAATCATTTTTTAAACAGCATTAAGTTTTTAAAATTATAAACATTAAAAAAGCAAAAAATATTGAAAAAATAAAAAATTTGCTAAATATGTCACAGAAGAAAGTCATTAAACAGGAAGCAACATTGTTTTAATTATGTGCAAAACAGTATGGAACAAACACCATTACTTTAAATTTCATTTCTTAAACAAGACTTAGTATTTTCCAAGTTTATTATAAAAGGTGAACTGATCAAATCAAAAATATACTTGAAAAATAGCCAAAAGATTTGATAATTCAAAATTTTGAAATTGTGTATGAATTCCTGCAATTCAAACATTCATTTTGCTGACCGAAAGTATTGTCTTTCATATTCACCAATATGTTGAAATGAGCAAAAAAATCTCTCAAAAATGGGTGTCTGCACATCGGTTTGTATGAATGTCCGTGTAAGATCTCAACACATGCCAATAAGTATGAATGCATATGTCGTTTGCAGCTAGTAATTTGAGGAGACTAGGATTGAGTTTGGCTCCAGATGCTGGTAGAATGACGGACTGCTGCTCCAGTATCCACTAGCAAGTTATAGCCGTTATTCTTGTCAACTATATAAAATAAGCGACTTTCTTTGTGTGTGCTGGTTGGGGTAGTTGTGTTCATTTTCCGGTTTGTTCGTTTCCTTAACGTCTGGTGTTATCACAACAAGGTTGGGTATATTTTCTTGCCACATCACTGAACGTATGCTAACACCAGCAAATGCCACTAGGGTATATGTTTGTTCTTTCACAGCTAAGACTGCTTCTACATGGTGTATAGTGGCATCTATGTGAGGTACTTCTGAATCTCCAGTGTTGCTGACTTAGCAACAATTGCATTTGTTTTTGTAAATCTGCAAATGCTTTATCAATGTGTGCATATTTAGCACTGCAGTTATCCTTTTTGGGAGTTTGTGTGTTTATTTTTTGGTCATATGTCACAAAAATGTTATTAGCAATATCTGCCATGGTGTCAAGTGGTGTGCCATTTGTTATGGGCATCAGTCTTTGTACTATGGTGGCTGGTAATTTATCTAACCATAGGCAACATAAAATTGACTCCATTTCCCCCCCCCCCCCCCCCCGAGGTGACTTTTTACATAACTGGAGAGTTGGGAAGGTGTTCTATCACTTCCATTTATATTGATACATAGTTTTCTCAGTATTTGTTCATCTGAGTAACCTGCCCCTTTTTAAGGATATAAGGGTCAGTGTCAGGAATGTCTTCTAATAGATTGGCAATTTCATTGACTACATCTGGAGATAAATCTTTGGACAACACTAGTAAATGTTTTTGTGATCCCATCCCTCTGGCAAGAAATGGCTTGAATATGGAGGAACAAATTCTTTGTGTTGGTGGCATTGTATGATGGTAATTAAAGGTGAGATGACTAATTTACATAAGAAGTCACTAAAAGTATAAATAGCTACAGCTATTACACATGAAGCAATTGAGATTACATGACAATGACATTACCAATATCTAAAGAAACAAATGAACACTTATCACTTACAAGTACCTACAAGCATGGCTTTGGAGTCTAGCAGCTAAAGCTAGAGCAAAATAGCTAAAGGATTTAAAATGTTAGAGGAGAAAACCTGATAACTGGTCTCTTCTTGCTAATTCTGGGTTGTGAGGCTATTATCAAAGTATCAGCAATTGTCTACTCAAGATGGTTGGTGGAAATGGCATTCAATTCAGCTAATAGCAAAAAAAAAAAACAGAGCGCCTAAGAAAAACCTTGTGAATGGACCAGTCATGAAATATGTTCCTTGTTTGAAACAGGCTGCCAATTATTGTGAGCTTAAGAAACTAGGATCAGGAAACTATTCAATTGAAGAGGAATTGATTCAAATGAAATTAGTAAAGTCTTCAAAATGAGGAGTATTGACAAATGACATTAATGCAGTTACAATTGGGAAAGTTTTCACTAGAACTTGTGTTGAATTTGTTCAGCAACAAGAATTGATTCGAAAATTTAATTTAATAAAAGTTACAAATCTGGTAGAGGAAAGGATACATGCAATGAAAGTGAAAAAAGACAGAATAGTGTGTGATTAGTGTGGTTACTTCAAAGAGAAAAACAAAAATGTCCTGCATATAACAAAAAAATGTGAAAAATAAATCTTTTTTAACCTGTGTAAATCCAAAAACAGAAACATAGACATAATCCAGCAATATGAAGAGGAAATTACATAAAAAAAAAAACAAAGCAATAAAATGTTAATAAAAATCCAAAACAATAATCTTTTACTGGACATGCAACTAGATATGGGAAATGACATAACTTTGATAGCCATAAATTTTTGGAAGAAATTAGGAAAATCAACTTTAAAGAAAAGTCTTGTCAAATTCAATCATTCAACCCATGTTAATTGTCAAATTCAATCCATGATTTTAAATACAACTGTACCTTTTGATTACAGTAAATGGATATATACAAGGGTCATTCAATAAATAAGGTGAATTTTTTAGTATAAGGACTTTTAATACAGATAGAAACTTTTTTTTTTTTTTTTCAACGTAGTCTCTCAGCAGTGTCACACGTTTCCCATCTGTGCACAAGCTTCCGTATTTCCTCAGGGTAAAAATCTTTGAACTGATGTCCCAGCCAATCACTCACAGCACTTTTGACTTCATTGTCCCTTTCAAACTTTGTGCCTCTCCTGAACGCTTTCAAGGAATCAAACAGGTGAAAGTCATAAGGGGGATTAGGGAGCAGTTTCCAGCCCAGCTCGTTGATGGTCTGCACCATTTGGGCTGCTGTGTGAGGCCTTGCAGCTGACCTTCAAGTAGGCATGGTCATCTTGGACAATTTTGTGTGCTGTCTCAACAGATAGGCTCAAAGTCCTTGCAAAGTCATCCACTGTCACCCTTCTGTCAGACTGAATGAGGTCATTGACTGATTTGATCACCTCAGGAGACCTCACTTCTGTAGGTTTCCCAGGCCTGTCTTCATCCTCAACACTGCTCTGTCCTTCTTTAAACAATTTAGCCCACTTGTAGACATTTATTTGGCTGAAACATGTGGCACCATATACAGCTGACATTTTCCTATGAATTTCAACTGGTTTGCCCCCCTTCAGCAACCAAAAACTTGATAACTGACCTCTGTTCAATCCTGGTCAGCCATTTTTGTTAATCTATAAAGCTCTCAAATTTCTTAATTTTTTTTTGCAAATTAAAAAAAAAAAAGATGTCTCTTTGAAAAAGAAGTAAAGAAAAATATTTTAAAAATGTAAGCTTCTATCTGTATTAGAAGTCCTTTACCGAAAAATTCACCTTATATATTGAATGATCCTCGTAGTTTGGTCAATGGCATAGCCAGAGACAGCAGCAAATATGCTAATTTTATATTTCCTATATGATGTGACCGACCCCCCCTTCAGTTGCCTGATACAGTAATGTACCGTATATACTTGTGCATGTTTGCATCTGCAGACACATCAGTTTATTCTTTTGTGTGTTTTTCTTAGTTATGCTGTATCAGATTTTATTACATAAGTCAATGTTTTCAAAATAAAATTAGTATTAGCTGACAGATGTTTCTAAAATTTGGGGGATCTATTTCATATATTATAGAACCTACTGATTACAATATACTTATTAAAAATATTAATTTGTTTGGAGGTGAGTCAGGCTGTTTTATGCAAATCAAGTGCTTAATAAATTATTATTTAGAAATAAATCCAAAAGTTATCAAGTAAAGTAACACAATTTCTTATAGTCCTGAATATATTTTATTTTAAATATTAATATGGGTACTTTAACTTTTCTACACTTCTGATTTTAACATTATTTGCTGGAATTTTTGATACATTTTATTTTACAGATATTTGAATTAAATATTGCTTTCCATTCTAATATACATAATTTTAAAATTTTCTATTGGATTAAGAAAGATATTGGATTAAGAAAGATATTGGATTAAGAAAGATATTGGATTAAGAAAGATATTGGATTAAGAAAGATATTGGATTAAGAAAGATATTGGATTAAGAAAGATATTGGATTAAGAAAGACTGATGGCTATTTTATTAATTTAGTGGATAATAATCAACTTTGCAGAAAGTGAAGGAGCAATATCTTGTACAAATATATAATTCTTAACTTAAAACTTTTTAATTTTGACAAGTATTACTCAAATGAAAAAAGTAAAATTTATAATGTATAAAATTCAAGGATTTATCATTATGTATATCTATGGTACTTGGCCTTTTCTCAAAGAATAAACAACTTCATACTCCAGAGTTAGTGAACCAAGCAATCAACAATATATAAAACTTGATTGCAGTATATGATCACCACTATGATTCCTAACCTAACCACACCCAATACACACACACACAGTCCAAGGGGTAAATTGTCACCATTCTATATTTGTAATTTTGTGCATGCGCATTTTTTGCTTTTGTTGACTGCTCAATGTAGTAGGGTCAGTTGGGCACCATCTGTGAGAAAAAGAGCATCATAATGCAATTCACTCTGCCAGAAATTTGAAAACTGCAGCTGTACTGCTTGGCAATTATACTGGAAGCTCCAATACAAATATGTCAGTGTGTTTGGGTATTAATCTGAGGACAGTGCATCAATATTCGTAATTGAGTAGATATTGTTTTTAATTAAATAGTGTATATATATATATATATATATATATATATATATTTATATTTCTACCAGTCTGATTAATTTTGAGAAATTTTGTTAGGAAAATGTCTCATTTGGCAGGATTTGAACCTGTGGCCCCTAACAACATAGGGAAAGCCAATAATTGATCTGATGTGTCTTAAACCACTCGACCACAAAATATTTCACAGTCTAAACAAAGTCAAATCAAGTTTTATATATATACAGTTTTTGATTTCTCGTAAATTATCTTCTCTGCTCTGAAATGTATTGTAATGTAAACAATGTTACGGAGAGTTCTGGAGATTAACTAAGATGTACCCGATCAATTATTGGCTTCTCATATGTTGTTAGGGGTTGCAGTTTCACATCCTGCCAAATGACACATTTTCCTAACAAAATTTCTCAAATAATCAGGCCAGTAGAAATATATACTTAAATATACTTTTTGATTAAAACCAGAACATCTACCCAAATACAAGCATCAACTGAAAATAATGTTCAAACAAATAAATTAAATATATTGGTTGTTAATTCCATTTCATTTAATCTCTGGAACTTTGTGTTTATTTATATATATATATATATATATATATATATATATATGCTTTGCATCTGTGAAAAACTCAATCCCTTTCCAGCTAAGGGGAAAAAAGCCCAACAAAAAATAGACAAGTTGGCAATTGCTAGCACAAGTACTTTTCAAATGTGCAGTGTCTTAGACTCCTACAGTCAAGAAGATGGCTAGCATGGCTTCCCACAATCCTTTGCTGATCATCTGCCTCAACAATCAATAGCTTTACTTCTCAGTATTTTACCAGCCTATGGACAAGATAAATGGATCATGCTGTGAGCAGCAGATGCAGGCCAAATGTCAGATTTATTTAGAATCTAACTGTATTGTTAGATTTTCAAACTTCTTTTATAGTAGCAGGGAAAGGAAAATGTATTTTCCCTGGTTAGAAGACAAAAGAATATTTTGTGAAGAAGGATTTAAATATTTTGTCTCTTTCTCTATCTCTCTTTCTCTATCTCTCTCTTTCTCTATCTCTCTCTTTCTCTATCTCTCTCTTTCTCTATCTCTCTCTTTCTCTATCTCTCTCTCTATCTCTCTCTATCTCTATCTCTCTCTATCTCTATCTCTCTCTATCTCTATCTCTCTCTATCTCTATCTCTCTCTCTCTTCTCTCTCTCTCTCTCTCTCTCTCTCTCTCTCTATCTCTCTATCTCTCTATATCTCTCTATATCTATATCTCTCTTCTCTCTCTCTCTCTCTATATCTATCTCTCTCTCTATATCTATCTCTCTCTCTCTATATCTATCTCTCTCTCTCTATCTCTCTCTCTATATCTATCTCTCTATATCTATCTCTCTATATCTATCTCTCTATCTCTATATCTATCTCTCTATCTCTATATCTATCTCTCTATCTCTATATATATATCTATATATCTATATATCTATATCTCTATATATATATCTATATCTCTATATATATATCTATATCTCTCTATATCTCTCTCTATATATATCTATATCTCTCTATATCTCTCTCTCTATATATCTATATCTCTCTATATCTCTCTCTCTATATATATCTATATCTCTCTATATCTCTCTCTCTCTATATATATCTATATCTCTCTATATCTCTCTCTCTATATATATATCTATATCTCTATATCTCTCTCTATATATATATCTATATCTCTCTATATCTCTCTCTCTCTCTGTCTTCATTTCTCTGAGCCTGTTGTGCAAAACCATCAAAGGGCTGCTTAGCTATTTAGTGAATATTTCTCACAATTATACTTTCAAGATCATACAAACTTTCTGTATAGCTAAACTGGCTAGTATTCATTATTTACTAGGTATATTAATGAAAAAAAATTGGATTTTTAAGAATTGTTTTCCTAATACTTATCCTGAATGCACACATTTGTTTTAATTGAGAATTCATATGAAAATTTTTTTATGCATTTTGTTATGAATTAAATCTTGATAAGATCTTACTTTTTTTTTTTTTAATATCCTGTTTCTGCAGTTATGTATGAGGAGAATGTTTTGTAACAAGTCTTAGAAATTTAGATTTTTAAGCAAAGTGTTTTTTTTTATTTTCAAAATATAAAATTACTTTTGATTGCTTGAATAATTTGAAGAAATGCAAGGAATATACATAATGTCTAAATATTTATGTTAAGCTTGGATATTTTGTTTTAAATCTTGCATTAGAAATATGCAGAAAAAAAATAATTTTCCTTTTTAACTAAACTTCTAAATGTAATTTAGTAAAACCGAAATACTAGAAAAGGAAATCTATTACAAAAATAAAACAATGCCATGACTAAGTACATTATTAAATTTTCAATCAAGAATGGATGCCAATTACGTCGGAAGAAATTCTCAGCTTTTCTCCAAGGAACTAGTCAAAAAGAAGAGAAGGAAGTATTCATTTCTCTTGGGGTTCTATATAACTTTTGTTCTTTATCTGAAATGTTGTCTCTAAGGATTGTTTGTGCAAATATTGGTGTATGCTGTGCTAGTGGTTTATTTCCCTAGTGAGATCACAACCAATGTAAGGCTGTAATGTGTGCCACCATCAATAATTATTGTACTCATAATATATGCAACCAGAAAATGCAATATGTGTTCAAAAATATGGTCAGGTTTTGCTTTTCATTTATTTTATTCTTATATAACGATTTTTCTCCAATAATCTTTTACAACTTATGAAATTCCTGACTGATATTTCTGTTATTTGTTTCAATTGTTAAGAACAAATCTTCAGTTGCTTTGTTGACTATAACTGGAGATATAAGGTAAAAAAAATTATTGTAATCGTTTTGTTGTTTAATTTGGTTATGTGTGATTATGTAATAACAAAAGTCTCGTTGCTATAGTAACTTGTGACTACAATTCTTTGTTAAACTTTCTTAGTTTTGCCTGTCATCATGCATTTTAATCAAATATGGATACTAATTCTGACTAGATGTTAAATTTGCTACAATAATGTCTTTAAATTACTTTTAATTTCTTGATTTTGAAAAAAAAACGCACTTTGAACTGACGTTATTCAACCTTTATTCTTCTAGATAAAAACTAAGTTTAAAACATTTGACAATCATATAAAGGAACTTATCCCAAGAGCTGCAGTTTCAGTTACATTTTACTCAGAAAATCAGCCTATTTAAAGTTTTTCATGTCTTATTTATTCATTTTTTGAATGATGTAAAGTTTGTAAAATTTGAAGTTTAGAAGAGACTACTTCATTAATATAAAATGCTTATTCATAATAAATTTGAACAAATCTAAACATATTTATAAATGGAACTTTGTGTGTCCATTACCTATAGGCTCCGAAACAGCTGAACCGATTTTCTTGAAAATTTACACAGTTGTACTCTAAGCGTCTGCGAGTGTTCTTAGCTAGGTTTTATGTCGAGGTACCCCCCAATAAATATTGATAATCGAAAAAATCAGGTTATAGAAGGAGTGGTCCGATTTTAATCAAATTTGATACACTCGTAGACAAAGACATAAGAAACAATATCCAGAAGTTTCAAGGTTGCAGTTCTTACAATAGTGCAGAAAATCGATTTTATATATATATATATATATAAAAAGGCAAGATGTTTGTGTGTGTGTGTCTATTTATGTCTGTATGTCTTTTATAAAAAAAACATAATTTTTATTCGATTCTTACCAAACTTCACACAAATATTTTTAGTCTGAGCTCCAGGACCACGGATTAGTTTTAAAGCTTTCATTACACCTGAGCAATGCCGGGCTATACTGCTAGTAAAATAATAAAAACAAGCTCAACATCAACTGCTGAATATAGTTTCAATAATTTGAGGAGTTTGTATTCAGTCTGATTTTTCTAATAATAGAACTGATTTTGTAAAGTGTAATCTGTGAGAGAATGATTCTTTTTTTATCTTGTGTTAACTGGGTTGGTATGATCCTCTCCCCCCACCCATGCATTTTTTATTTATTTTTTATATCATTACATATTTTATGCGTTTTACTTTTATTTCAATTAGATTTTTTTTTTTAATATCTCTTATGTGTCTTCCGGATGTAAGCAATCATGGCTATCCACAATTTCTTGTCCTTTGTAGCTCTTAATAAATTTCGTTCTTTTGCTATCTCTCTTAAACCCTGTTCTGACATCAATTTACTCAACCTTGCTAAGTAGGTTATGTTTTGTTTTCTCTGTCACTCCTGTCTTCAATCTGTTTTGTATCAAATTTTCCAAGCCCTCTTTCCTAATTATATACCCCAGATATTTCAACATTCTTTTTCCTTATGAGTATAAGTTTCCTTTTTGTTTTATCATTTTCTCTAAATTTTCACCATTGCTTATGTTTTGAGGTATTCTCAGCTTCCTTCTATAGAACAGCATTTCTGTTGCTTTGCTTCAAGTTTCTTTATCTATGAAGAGATTCTCCAGAACTGATATTACATAACAGTTCACTATTCTTTTTATTTCTTTTTTCCCTCCTAACAAAATTTTATCATTTCTTAAATACTTTGCTTAGCTATTAGAAGCTAGCTTCTGCTATCCCAATCTGTCTTCAAATTTCAATGTCGCACTTTCTGTCCTCAAACTTTTCAGATATTTAAATCATTGTACGAGTTTGATTTTTAGTATCTCCAATTTGTAATTTGCTTGTTGAGTTGTTCCTTTTGCTAACAACTATGCATTCTATCTTCTTGCAATTGATGTTTAGTCCTTTCTTTTCCTAGTTTCTGTATCATCCTGGGCATGACGGTAAACTGCATCTGGCAGCATGGCCTCTGATTGGGAGGTTATGAGGAGCATGGAACCACCTCTTAATTGCTATTGTTCCCAGGTCCACCCTGACCCAAAGTGGTAGCATCTGTTAGGGTCCCAGCTATGGGCAAATAGTTAACCCCCAAACTGAGGTCAAAACATTATGAAAGTATAAAAATACATTTTATAGAAATATATACATAAAGACTTTTATAGAAAAATGTATATTTTCGAAAGAAAAAAATTACTACCGTTTTTTTTTTGTTTTTTTTTTTTTGTTTCTTTGTTTTTTGTTTTTTTTTAAATAAAAAAATAATTAAAAAAATTTTCATTAAAATCTGACTAAATCAACCTTTTCACTGCATCGTGGTGCAGTGGATATCAGCTCGGAACAAGAAATTGGGAAGCCGAGTTCAAATTCCAGTCATGTTCCTTACATTCACTTATGCGCAAATACTCTTAGGAAAGGTATTAATCCGTCTCTTCCCTCCAGTTATGGGTTAAATAATAGGACAGATTGGGTTCTGTAGCCTTGTTCGGCAACTCTTCTACCGCAGAAAGCAATGGCAACCTACTGCAGGATAATCTTCTGCCCAGTCAGTCATGTCTCTTTCAAGACATGATCGCCCAAGCGTGTATCACGTATGGCACTTAACTGACTGACCTTAAAACTCCACCTTTTTGGCATTAAATAACCCACAGATGTGTTGATATGCTGTTAAGCAAAACTCAAGAAAACTTAGTTTCTGTAGGAGTTTTTTTAATTTCCTTTGTGTCTGCTATCGAAACTGTATCATTTGCATAAGTTGTGTTAAGACTGTGGCCACAATTAATAAATCATGGTAGAACTTCTAATTCTCTCGGAACCACCTCACTGTATAAATTGAATAATTCTGGTTTGAAGACATATCCTTGTCTTACAGTCTTTTCTATTTTTGTATATTTGCTGAAGTCCATTTTCTATCCATATGCTGATAGTTTGCTGCCAATATAAGTTCTGGATTATTCTAATATCCTTAAGTTACCTAACAAGTCTTTATGGTATAATTTATCAAACACTATTGCATAAACTAAAATGTATAGGTACTTATCTTTCTGATAACATTCTGAGTATAAATATCGCGTTCCTTGTTCCTGTGTCTTTAATGAATTCACACTTTTCTTGTCCTATTTTGGAATATCTTGATGCTATTTTCAACTACTAAATCAATGAACAAATTTTAACTTTCACTCTCCTTGATTAGATGCTAAATTGTATAACAGGTTGTACATCTCTAATTTGGTGCACTGTGGTTCAACAAATAAGCACCTTTTCTGCTCCCTGTAGAAATGAAACTACCATGTTATCAAAACATCACTGCAAATACAACTTCTGTAACTTTGAGGAATTTTAATACCAAAAATTATTTGGACTAGTGAATACTTCGTCATTGTGAATGTTCTTTGATTTGAAAACATTATTTGATTATAAACAAGTCTGATTTACCTTTGCAAAAGTTATAGATTATGATCTTAAATTCTTATATATATAATTATAAATTATATTTTAGAACATGTACATAATTATTCTAAGAATAATTATGTACATGTTCTAAAATATAATTTATAATAAATATTCACAGCTCTATATATTATATATCGAGCACTATTTTAAATTAATGTTTTGGGTGTTGTAAGAATTCTTTCTTTGTTCTGTATTCACTCGGAGATATATATATATATATATATATATATATATAATTTTTTTTTTACATGTTTGTGTTGGCATTGATGTCTCAATTTAACAATTGATACTGTATGACCTATACAGATGTCTAAGCAATTCCTATATTTTTTGTTAATCATGTATGCAAGTATACATGATATGCCTGTCTAAACACACATTCTTTAATCATGTTCTCTAATAATGCAGAGCAATTATAAACTACTCAAAGAACTAATCACCTTTTATTATTTCTTCCTATCTTTGTTGCCAGTATTTCTTTGTAGTTTTCTTTGTTTGTTTCATTCAATTATTCTTCTTTTATCTTTTCTTTTTCTAATGTTGTCTTGTTTGAATTTCCCTGGAAGTTATTTTCAATATTCCCTTCAGAGAACGTACTGTAGTTTTCTGTATTATTGTTTGCTTGTGACTTTTTATCTTTTTTTTTTTCTTTTAGTTTCTTTTAGTTTTTTGGTTTTTGCATTTTCTGAGTTGACAAATTTCCAATTATTTCTGAAAATTATAGTTTATAGTTTTGCAAGCTGACAAGAAGTAGCATTCCAAGATGTCTACCTATATTAACCTCATTTGTTATTTGCAATTTCCCTTGAAAATTTAATATGAAAGAAGTGGAATTTTGCTTTTGTGAGTTATTTGTTTTTGTTATACACTTTTATTTTTCACTCATGTAAGTCAATATCAACTATGCATTAATGGGGAAAAGTTTGTGTCTAATTTTACCTGCACAATTCTTTATATGAAAAATTCATTTTGAATAAAAAATTTTTGCAATACATTTTCTATAGTTCATGTAATAAAATTCACTAGAATTTAATATTTATTTAATCCAAAATTTATGGATAGTGTGCACAATCCTTAGAATTAACCCAACAAATATTTTTTGTGACTGAATGAATATTCAAAATTATTTTATACCTTCTGTTTTATAGATTTATTAAAGCCCATTTTCAAATCCATAAATTTTTCCAAACATCTTTTCACAGCTATTTAAAAATAGCTTCCATTTTTTTTTTTTTTTCCATTTATTTTTTTAACCTTTCCTGTAACTCTTTTCAAATACATTTGCCAAACTCTCTAAATATTCAATGTTTGGTTGTTTTTTTTTGTTTTTGTTTTTTTTTTTTGCTATTTCTTTTAGTCTCTTTTACTGTCCATCTGTAATTGATATGAATTTACCCACTTTCTCCATCCTCCATATTCTACAACTCTCTTATTTCTATCAATTCTAAGCACAAGGCCTTTTGACATGGCTAACATTTAAAATCTTTGAGTTAAGAATTTATGATTGAAATGGGGATAAAATAACTGATTCAGGCTATTTTCATGGCATCTGGACAGTTTTTCTTAAATCCCCTTGGTAAAATTACCTGGGAAATCTAAGTACTCAAATCTTCCACCAACTCATGGCCAAGATAGGAGTGCTATGGTTAAGATTGCAATATGTCAGCTCCAGCAAGGGGTGGCCTCTATCATACACTCTGAGTAGGTTGCATGGAAGACAGCATGAAACTTAACACTCCTGTGGGAGCTGCTTTCCTCCTTCTGGTTGAAATATGATACATGTTTGAAGTGGTGCATGAATCAGATTTCATCTACAGCACATTGGGTGGGCACTTGATCTAATCCTTTGGGATACATTTAATGAAAAAAAATTATCTCCCTCTTTGCAAATACTTTTCTTTTAATTCTTTTTCCTTTTTCTTTTCTTATTACGATTTTCATTTTTAAATTTATGATTTCTTCTTTAATCTTTTTTATATTTTTCTTATTCTTTTGTTAATATGCACAAAATCTAAATAGAATTAATTTAACTGGGTATTTTTTTATTTGCATAATAGGCTATAAGGACATTTAACCAGCACAAAACAACTATCAAATCAGAAGTAGGAATATACAAAATTGATTGTAATAAAATCCTTTGAGGAAACATCTAGAAATTTGGATGAAGGATTATATGAACTTTTACAAAATAAATTAGTTTATATAATTTAAATAAATTCACAAAATCTCAATGAAAGATTAAAAAACTTTTACAAAACAAAGAATAAACTATATATATTGTTTAATTCTATCAATAAAACCATTGTTTGAGGAATTTTTATCTCAATGAAACTTAATCAGTATTTGCCTTCTGTAATGTATTTTCTTTACAAGTCAAACACTTCATGACTGCAGCACCTTGTAGCACTAGTTCAAGGTCAATCACTAAGCAATGTAAAGTCTGGTCAGTGCCTATGTGGGTAACCACTTTAGAATACCAGGTGCTAATGGATAATGGTTGACGGATTCCAATTCTAGTTGGGTTTCTTATATTCACTTATACTTGAGAAAGGTACCACTCTCTCTTCTTACCCATTCATGGGTTAAATAGTGTCACTTGTGTCAGTAATCTGGGGGAGGGGATGAAGCATAACCTTGTTTGAATTTGCAACACCATTAAGAATTTATATGTATGTTGGTACCCCAAAATAAATTCAGAAGTGTAAACCAGAGTTATAAGGAAAATTAGTTTGAAACCAGCAGCTTCAAAGGAAAACTGGACAAAAACAATAGTTTGCAAAAAAAAAAAGGAATTGTTATAAAACTGAATGTCATATCTCCTCTGATTTACAGTCATTTACTGAAAACACTCAGCATTTGCTTTGCACACATACAATTTTGACCTCAAAGTGGATTTTCATACTTTCTCAGAAACCGATTAAAACAGGCTCTGAGTTTCACTTGCTAAATACTGTTTGATCTGAACTTATATAATAGATGGAACTTTGTGTGTGTCTGTTACATATAGACTCTGAAACGGCTGAACTGATTTTCTTGAAAATTTACACAGTTGTACTATAAGTGTCTGCGAGTGTTCTTAGCTAGGTTTTGTGTCCAGGTACCCCCGATAAATATCGATAATCGAAAAAATCGGGTTATAGGAGTGGTCTGATTTGAATCAAATTTGATACACTCCTAGACAAAGGCATAAGAAACAATATTCAGAAGTTTCAAGGTTGCGGTTCTTATATATATAAATAAAAGGCAAGATGTTTGTGTGTGTGTTTATCTGCCTGTATATCTGTATTTATTTCAGTCCTTTTATTTTAGTTTTTGCTTCGGGTTTGGCTCTAAGTAGGTATAATTGTAGTTCTTAGTCTCACTCATGATACCATTTACTCAGAGGACTTATTTAGCCTTCAAAATTCAGTTTATGAAGAAAAAAGCATTTGATATCGATACCAGGAAAACAAAATTTGACTTGCATCCATTCATTTTTCTTTCAGTCTACAGTTTCGCTTTAACTGGAAACAACTATTGCTTTTTAGTCTTTCGTGCCAACACCCAAAGAGTCTGAGCTCCTGGACCATGGATTAGTTTTAAAGCTTTCATTACACCCGAGCAACGACGGGCT
The DNA here is from genome assembly GCA_037127315.1 of Ascarosepion bandense. Classification (NCBI taxonomy): domain Eukaryota; kingdom Metazoa; phylum Mollusca; class Cephalopoda; order Sepiida; family Sepiidae; genus Ascarosepion; species Ascarosepion bandense. The sequence continues at coordinate 727,487 of JBBBDQ010001457.1, forward strand.
ATACTGCTAGTTAGTCCATAAATGGAAGTGTTATGTTCTTGCCTAGTCCACACAGTCAGATCAGAAACTAACACAACAAATTTCTTCTTTCCTCATAAATTTATGTGAAAATATTTATCAGTGAATGAAAATCCTGAAAAACATACCCAGAGACACAACCTGAGAAATCTAACAAGCCAACATGAAATCTAATTTTGCTATAAAAATTGCTGAGGAAATTAAATTTGAAGGAGGGCTTACAGGCTACTATGACTCACTGTGGGCTTAACCCACTGGCTTGCTGGTCAGCAACACCTCTGTCTTACCTTACCCCTCTTCCTCACACATTGTCAGTAAGAAAAAAAAAAAAAAAAAGGAAAGAGATAACATCACAGAGCCACTAATCACCTACTCTATTTTTTGAGTGGCACACATTTGTTCACCTTCTTCTTCTATCAGCCTTCAGTCTCTTTCTCACTAAAGACAATCAGCTTTGAAAACCACACATATCCTTATGAACATTATATACAATTACTGCCAATCAGCCTAAAACAAATTCATACACATCTAGACACAAACCTGCTAAGAATTAAGAACAACAAAATTTGTTAACTACTCGTCTGTATTTTTTATTTAATGAGATGAATTTACACTGCTTTTGTCATTCTTACAATCATACACTTTTTTGTAACAATGATTTTCATTTGCTTACTACAGTAGTAACAGAAAAATTGAGCAAATACAGGTCACAGCTGGTTCTGGGTATGACAGTAAACTCCATCCTGCAGCAAGGCCTCTGAATGGGAGGTTGTGAGGAGAATGGAACCACCTCTTAATTGCTGTTGTTCCCAGGTCACCACTGACCTGGAGTGGTAACAGATGTTAGTCCCAGTTATGGGAAAATAGTTAACACCCAAATTGGGGTCAGAACTCTACCAAAGTTTAAAAATAGACTTCTATGGAAATATGCACATAAAAATAGACTTCTATGGAAATATGCACATAAAAATAGACTTCTATAGAAATATGCACATAAAAATAGACTTCTATAGAAATATGCACATAAAAATAGACTTCTATAGAAATATGCACATAAAAATAGACTTCTATAGAAATATGCACATAAAAATAGACTTCTATAGAAATATGCACATAAAAATAGACTTCTATAGAAATATGCACATAAAAATAGACTTCTATAGAAATATGCACATAAAAATAGACTTCTATAGAAATATGCACATAAAAATAGACTTCTATAGAAATATGCACATAAAAATAGACTTCTATAGAAATATGCACATAAAAATAGACTTCTATAGAAATATGCACATAAAAATAGACTTCTATAGAAATATGCACATAAAAATAGACTTCTATAGAAATATGCACATAAAAATAGACTTCTATAGAAATATGCACATAAAAATAGACTTCTATAGAAATATGCACATAAAAATAGACTTCTATAGAAATATGCACATAAAAATAGACTTCTATAGAAATATGCACATAAAAATAGACTTCTATAGAAATATGCACATAAAAATAGACTTCTATAGAAATATGCACATAAAAATAGACTTCTATAGAAATATGCACATAAAAATAGACTTCTATAGAAATATGCACATAAAAATAGACTTCTATAGAAATATGCACATAAAAATAGACTTCTATAGAAATATGCACATAAAAATAGACTTCTATAGAAATATGCACATAAAAATAGACTTCTATAGAAATATGCACATAAAAATGACTTCTATAGAAATATATGCCCCCCAAAAATAGACTTCTATAGAAATATATGCCCCCCCAAAAATAGACTTCTATAGAAATATATGCCCCCCAAAAATAGACTTCTATAGAAATATATGCCCCCCCAAAAATAGACTTCTATAGAAATATATGCCCCCCCAAAAATAGACTTCTATAGAAATATATGCCCCCCCCAAAAATAGACTTCTATAGAAATATATGCCCCCCCAAAAATAGACTTCTATAGAAATATATGCCCCCCCAAAAATAGACTTCTATAGAAATATATGCCCCCCCAAAAATAGACTTCTATAGAAATATATGCCCCCCCAAAAATAGACTTCTATAGAAATATATGCCCCCCAAAAATAGACTTCTATAGAAATATATGCCCCCCCCAAAAATAGACTTCTATAGAAATATATGCCCCCCCAAAAATAGACTTCTATAGAAATATATGCCCCCCAAAAATAGACTTCTATAGAAATATATGCCCCCCCAAAAATAGACTTCTATAGAAATATATGCCCCCCAAAAATAGACTTCTATAGAAATATATGCCCCCCAAAAATAGACTTCTATAGAAATATATGCCCCCCAAAAATAGACTTCTATAGAAATATATGCCCCCCAAAAATAGACTTCTATAGAAATATATGCCCCCCAAAAATAGACTTCTATAGAAATATATGCCCCCCAAAAATAGACTTCTATAGAAATATATGCCCCCCAAAAATAGACTTCTATAGAAATATATGCCCCCCAAAAATAGACTTCTATAGAAATATATGCCCCCCCAAAAATAGACTTCTATAGAAATATATGCCCCCCAAAAATAGACTTCTATAGAAATATATGCCCCCCAAAAATAGACTTCTATAGAAATATATGCCCCCCAAAAATAGACTTCTATAGAAATATATGCCCCCCAAAAATAGACTTCTATAGAAATATATGCCCCCCAAAAATAGACTTCTATAGAAATATATGCCCCCCAAAAATAGACTTCTATAGAAATATATGCCCCCCAAAAATAGACTTCTATAGAAATATATGCCCCCCAAAAATAGACTTCTATAGAAATATATGCCCCCCAAAAATAGACTTCTATAGAAATATATGCCCCCCAAAAATAGACTTCTATAGAAATATATGCCCCCCAAAAATAGACTTCTATAGAAATATATGCCCCCCCAAAAATAGACTTCTATAGAAATATATGCCCCCCAAAAATAGACTTCTATAGAAATATATGCCCCCCAAAAATAGACTTCTATAGAAATATATGCCCCAAAATAGACTTCTATAGAAATATATGCCCCCCAAAAATATTCTATAGAAATATATGCCCCCCAAAAATAGACTTCTATAGAAATATATGCCCCCCAAAAATAGACTTCTATAGAAATATATGCCCCCCAAAAATAGACTTCTATAGAAATATATGCCCCCCAAAAATAGACTTCTATAGAAATATATGCCCCCCAAAAATAGACTTCTATAGAAATATATGCCCCAAAAAATAGACTAAATCAACCTTCTCACTATAACCAAACATTAAAAAATAATACCTTAAAACCCCACCATTTTGGCATTAAATAACCCACAAAGGTTGATATGCTGTAAAACAAACTCAAACAGTTCACAGCATTCTTATATAAGGCTTGATATTTCTTATATAAGGCTTGATATTTCTTATATATGGCTTGATATTTCTTATATATGGCTTGATATTTTTTTTTATATTACAAAAAGATAAATATGTAAATATTATAAGCAAGATGATTTTGTTGAGTTATGTTTTGCTTCTTTCTTTTGCAGACCATCCTGATGACTTGGCCTGTGATATGGACCTGAGTGAGCCGAGTGGTTCAGTAACTCCATCTTCTTCCTGCTCTCTTGATAACGGTGGGCAGAGTCCAAGTGGCCAAAGTGAGTCACCAGCCTCTCCAGGAGTCGAAAATATTTCCCCAGATCAACTTCCCTTTAGTATTGGAGTGTGTGAAACAAATCCTTATGGCTGTCCTCATTGTGAGAAAGCATTTCCTCGCCATAGTTACCTAAAGCTACATGAACAGGTTAGTCACCTTAGCTACCAAGTGTCTTTCCTCTATTTCACAATCATTTGTTGTTAACATCATTTTATTGCATAGCTCTCTTATGAACATTTGCCTATTGGAGTGCAAGCTGTTAATATTTTAACAGCTTATGAGCATTTCTTTTGTTTTAATCTGTTCAAGAAGGTTCTGAAAATTTCACTACCTGGCCCACTTCTCAAAATCTGACAAATGAACAAATATCAGATTTTGTCTTGTTCAAATCAAGAATATATAAAGATCCCAATTGTATAGCAGTAAAGGCAATTAAATAGTAAAAATATATAAAAAAAATTTTCTAACTCTACAAAATTAGTACAACTAATCTGGGTCAGTTATGTAAACGAGAATTAGGTTCATGTTGATAAATTTTTAGATAAACTAGAAAGCTGCTATAACTGAAGTCTTTGAAAAGGCTTAAATTTAAAACATTAGGTTATTTTATTTCTAGAAAAAGTATACCTAATTTCATTTCATTTTAATAACTTTTAAACTTTGACAATCTGGCATTTACATTGATAAGATTAATGCAGTGAACTCACACAATAGAGCCAAGTGAACATTTGTGGTGTTTTGAGCCTCTGAATATTTTTCAATTCAACTATGAAACTGTATTAATGTTTTTTGTTCTTAAGAGGAAGATTAAAAAAAATAATTTATTTTCAATTTAAAAGTAGGATTTTACATCTAGAAACTATGACATAAAGTAAAGAGCCAAAATTCTTCCATCTCCAAAGTTTAAATTTTGCATTTAACCCATTTTGACATGAGTGAGGGATTTTTAGTCATTAAAAAGTACAGGAATAGCAGTTTAAGGCACAATTTCTGATGAATACAAGGAAAGTTATGTTGAATCCTGATATTTAGTGCCCAGCATATGGTTCCAAATGTGTCTAATAAGTAAATTAATGTACAAAAGGAACTGAGTACATTTTAAATATCTCCCTGAGAATATTTGTTTCCATTGTACAGATTTAAATTGTTTTATTATGAGAACTTAAACTAAAGAAGAAAAAAAAGTCTTGAGTATTTTTATTAGCATAATTTGAAGTTATAGGGAGCTCAATTATGCTTATTAAACTGACCTTGGCCAAACATAAGCGAACTTCCCACAAGTTATAATTATCATCAGCAGGTTGGAAAAGAAAAGTTTCATTTGTATGTTTAAAATGGAAATTTGTTTACATAACAGAGTAGCATCAATTTGTAGGAAGTGAAATTATTAACTGTGTAAATGTTCAAAGAGAAAGTGTAGTATGGAGTTAAATGAATCCAGAGTTCGTAGTTGTAGGGAAATGAGTGTATACAGACAAAGATTAACAGGGTAGTAATAAAGTCTGTGTTCATTTCTTTCTTTTAGCTATGAGAAAGTGAAAAGGAGGGAAAAGTAATAAAGAAAAATTGTACACATTAATTTTAGAAGTCAGTTGAAGTGTCTTATTGTTGCTGTTGTCTTCTTTGTTGATGGCGAGAATGGTGATGATGAAGAAGAGGAGATAAAGGAAAAAAGCATGTAAGAAGGAAAGGGAGAATGAATGTATGTTGACAAGGTTCTTTGGACTGAAATTTCTTTTGTCACATCATGGCAGTATCATATCTAATCACTGCTTCCATCTGACTGATTCCACTTTCTTGTGGGTGTATATATATATATATATATATATATATATATATAATTATATATGAAAAGACTTTTTCACAAAATCATGTTAACTTCTCTCAATTTTGTAAATCACTCCCTTTCATTTGTGAGAAAAAAATTAACACCAGATTACAAATTTTTTTCTTTCAGTAGGAACAGTCAGTCCTTTATCCTGTGGGTCAAAATTTGATTTCACACTGGATTTAGAAATTTGTAAACAGTGAAGAAAAGATAGTTACTTTTAATTAACCACAAAATATGATGGGGGTCAGAGACAAAATAGATGTTAAAATTGTTTCATTTTAACTGAATTTTGTATTGTAGGGCCCTGAAATCCACATGATATAAGTCTTTTTTTTAAAAAGCTTCAAGTTAAACCTGTCTGTCATTTATAACATTCATTTCAATAATATTCTAATGACTTCCCTTGCAAAAAGACAGAAAAAGCAACTATCCAAAACTGATCATCTGAAAACAACTGATTAAACATATGCAGGCTTTGATTAACTTCAAATGATCATCACTTGACAAATAGTTGGAGCAAAATTTAACTAGTTCTGAAATTTCAAGACTTTGTAATTTCATACAAGATATAGTACATATCACTTGGGAAAATTTACTAAAAATGCCAAGTGTTTGCTTACAAGCCTACTGTGTAATAATGGAAAACAACTTTTTAAAATTGCAAAAAAAATTTTATCGTTGTCAATAACTTGACACCTCAGGAGTTAGGAGTATGTAAGATGAGAATAAAAGTTTGCATTGAAGCTATCTTTTCTTTTTTTTTCTTTTTTCTTACTCTTAACTGTGTATATACATATTTTTATTATTGTGTCTTTGTCTTGAAAGAGACTACACTTTCTTTTAAAACTGAAAGCAAAATAAAGCCAATAGATTATTTTTCATATACCAATTTCTAGACTTAATCAATATCCATTGTCTTTTACTGCAATATGAAGTGAATGGTTTGTCTGCACTAAATTGTGGATATATTTACTAAATGATTATTAAACTCTTTATTTTATCATGGAAATTAGAAGTAAATTTATATTCACTTTTTTTTTTTTCTTATATTATATTTTTGGAAAAAAATCTGTTTAATTTATAGGTATTTAAACAATGATGGTATATTGTATAAATGGGCTCTGAAATCCTCAAATGGAATGCTTTTAGCACCTTCGAGAGAAATTTCATATCTAAAGAGGAATTTTTGCCAAGGGAGGAATTTCAGACATGAGGAACTCTAGAGAGAAGTAATGTGCTCATACACTTTGGGGATAAAATGAAATACCAATATACAAAACTAGAAATAAGTTTACAAAATGCTTCAGATTTAACCGAATTTAGGACTATTCAATTATTTGTCTTAAAAGCTTGATTTAGTTTTTGCAAGCTTAATTATTATTGTAAAAGTATAATAATGAAACTTCAAAATTCACTAGTGGGGGTGAGAAAATTAAAAAAAAAAAAGTGATTGGAATCACAAGAGGAAGATTGTGATAAAGAACTTTGAAAAGCACTATTCTAAACAACTTCTGACCAAATCATTTTTTTAATTTAATTTTTTCTCCAGTAAATATTTTTGAATTCCTTTTGACATTAAGAAAGGTACGATGAATAATTGAATTTAAAAATGAGATTGTTATAAAAGATGAATAAAAATACTGGTTTGTAAATAACATTTATTCTCAAGTATAACAATTTGTATTAACATTTATTTTCTCAAACAGAATGTCATTTTCAAACAAACCTTGCTTAGAGAAAAAAAGTAGCAAAACAAGTTAAACAAAAATATTTATGAATAAACAGTAAGAATAGAATAGTGTTATAATGGTGGCAATAATAATGCAATTTTATTGATTGAAATTTTTGTATGATGTAAAAATGGTTAAAAAAAAAAGCATATATTGAATCTATGGAGATTGTACTTTTATCAAATATGATTGCTACCTTGGATAAATTTGAAGTCAGCACAGGATGATGAAAAACGTGATACATTTTCTGTTTCAATTATGATATTGATTCAGTTTTGTACATACGTATTTTTATGTAAATGTCAGATATATCAGTCCTGGGTAGGACTGTAAACTGCATCTGGCAGCAAAGCCTCTAATTGAGAGGCTGTGAGGAGCATGGAACCACCTCTTAATTGCTGTTGTTCCCAGGTCCACCCTGACCTGGAGTGGTAGCACCTGTTAGGGTCCCAGCTATGGGCAAATAGTTAACCCCCAAACTGGTGTCAAAACACTATGAAAATATAAAAATAGACTTTTATAGAAAAATATACATTTTTGAATGAAAAATATTACCTACAATAGTTTTGAAAAAAAAAAAATATATATATATATATATACATATATATATATATATATTACCATAACACATTTTTGAAGGAAAAACAATTATTCTCAGCCAAAAATTTTTTTAATACAAAACTAGAAAACATTTTCATTTTTCTAAAATAAAAACATTTCATCAAAATCTGAATCGACCTTCGCACTATAACTGAACATTAAAAAAATGCCTTAAAACCCCACCCTTTTGGCATTAAATAACCTACAGAGGCTGATATGCTCTTAAACAAAACTGACTCATAGATATATATCATTACTCTTTCAGAATTGTGTTAAAGAATTGATAAATATATAGGGACTATATTAAATATGAAAACAGATACTACACATTGATCCTGGTTGATATTAAATTTTTGCTTGTCAACTGATAATTAGGAAAAGGTCAATAAAGTGATTCAAGTCATTGGTCCAACAAACCACCTAAACAATATACAATAGGCTAATCTTAAAAGCTATTTTAGTCCAGAGGAGTTTTATCACTGATAATAGAAAGGTGATGTGTGTTGTGGTGTAATGGATATTGGCTCAGAATGAGAAATCAGAGTTCAAATTCCAGTTGAATTTGTTTCATTCACTTATACACAAATACCCTTGGGAAAGGTATTAATCCATCTCTTCTCTCTCCAGCTATGAGTTAAATAACAGGACAGATTGGATTCTATAGCCTTGGCTGGCAACCAGTCTACTGCAGAAAGAAACTGCAGGAAAATCTTCTGCCTAGTCAGTCATGGACCAAGAGACATGATCACCCAAGTGTGTGTCATGTATGGCACTTTATTAACTAATAAAAAGCAAGCAAACTGAAATGTTGAATGTCTGCTGTAAGGTAATACTTATTAAAGCCATCTTCTTGAGCTTGCAGTGTGTCCAAAAATATTTGTTGAAATGGGATTACTGTTATCTAAGAAAGGCCCTCAGGGACCACAAAAATTTTTTAAAAAATTCAGTGCCTCTTCAAAAATGAAACTACATATTGGTTATGCTTATTTTCTAAATAATATCTGGCTTGTATTTTATAGCATTTTCTTACACTTTGGCACATTGTTCTTTTGTGTTGCTGTATAGGTGAGGCACAGTAATGTAACTTGTTGCTCATGCACACAAAATAATTATTCTGCTTCAAGCACTAACACAAATTATCACAGAGTTGTAATATTCCTATCAAACCGCACAATGAAGGTTGTATTGAACGGACATGCTTCCAGATCCTATCATACAAATGTGAATGTCCTTCAAGGCTCTATCCTAGGTCCTATACTTTTTTTGATCTTCATCAACAATCTTCTTGTTGTAATCAGATCCTAAGTAGGCATCAATGTTGACAGCACCATTTACTCCCGCCTCAATAAGAAATCTATGAAGGCTGTCGAAGCAAACCTCACTGCTGATCTTGAAATGAACCTCCAATCTGTGGTGGACTGTGAGATAAAAAGTGGTTTATAAATTTTAATGCTTCCAAAATGAGGCTGCTATCCTTTAACCACCATAGTCTCTTATACCTCCCATCAGCATATATCATGCTAGTCTTCCAGAAAGTAATACACTGCACCTCCTTGGTGTCACTCTCTCAGCCAGCTTCAAGTGGAATGACTACATTGAATCAATGTCTAAATCTACTGCTAGGAAGGTCAGGTCACTGTCGAGCCAGGCAGTTTTTCTCATCAGAATCCATCTTGCACATATACAAAGCTATCATCATCTACAAATATTTCCACAGTTTCTGCTCCAACAAGCTTAGCTCCCTGGTGCCCCCCTCTACATGACTTCACTTGAGCTACTAGACTGGCAACTAGGCCTCATCATTGTACAGTCAAAATGGTTATATGTAGCCATCACTTCTACTCTTGTAGCTTCTTTTCTCATACTTCTAACCTGTGGAACTCCCTCCTGTAAACTTGCTTCCATGATAGCTACAATCTCCAAGAGTTTAGGTGCAATGTCAATTGCCATCTCTTAACTCCTTGACTTCTTTTTCTTATCCTTTTTCCAACAACCCCTGTATCTTGTTCTTATCCCTTTTCACTACTCTCATGTAACTCTCCTTACACCAGTGCTCATCCTTCTCTTATCCATTCTCTGACACCCTTATAACATGTTCCTCTTTGTTTTTGCTCTTCTCTTATGTAACCCCCTGCACACCAGTGGCAGTACTGCCTTGCAGGGGGTGAAATGATTATTTTTAAAAAAATAGATTTATGACATTTCTCTAGCTGATTTGGCTTTTTTCCCCCCATTTTTGTTTATTTTCTTTCATATTTTTTATTTCTCATATCTACATCATCATCACCCTAGTTCTATTATTATCATCATCATCATCACCCTAGTTCTATTATCATCATCATCATCACCCTAGTTCTGTTATCATCATCATCATCACCCTAGTTCTATTATTATCATCATCATCATCACCCTAGTTCTATTATTATCATCATCATCATCACCCTAGTTCTATTATTATCATCATCATCATCACCCTAGTTCTGTTATTATCATCATCATCATCACCCTAGTTCTGTTATTGTCATCATCATCATCACCCTAGTTCTATTATTATCATCATCATCACTAGTTCTATTATTATCATCATCATCACCCTAGTTCTATTATTATCATCATCCTCATCACCTTTCATTCTATTATTATCATCATCATCATCACCCTAGTTTCTATTATTATCATCATCATCATCACCCTGAATTTCTATTATTATCATCATCATCATCACTAGTTCTATTATTGTCATCATCATCATCACCACAGTTCTATCCTTGGCAACCCTCGTTCTATCCATCATCATCATCATAGCCCTAGTTCTATCATCATCATCATCGCCCTAGTTCTATCATCATCATCATCATCGCCCTAGTTCTATCATCATCATCATCATCGCCTAGTTCTTTGTCATCATCATCATCATCACCCTAGTTCCTCATCATCATCGTCGTCGCCCTAGTTCTATCATCATCATCATCATCGCCCTAGTTCTATCATCATGGTCATCATCATTCTATTATTATCATCATCATCATCACCCTAGTTCTATTATTATCCTTCATCACCCTAGTTCTATTATTATCATCATCATCATCACCCTAGTTCTATTATTATCATCATCATCATCACCCTAGTTCTATTATTATCATCATCATCATCACCCTAGTTCTGTTATCATCATCATCATCACCCTAGTTCTGTTATTATCATCATCATCATCACCCTGAACTGTTATTATCATCATCATCATCACCCTAGTTCTGTGTATCATCATCATCATCACCTAGTTCTATTATTATCATCATCATCACCGCTACCCCTAGTTCTATCATCATCGCCTAGTTCATCATCATCATCATCGCCTCGTTTCTATCATCATCATCGCTAGTTCTATCATCATCATCGCCTAGTTCTGTCATCAGCTAGTCTCCATCATCGCCTAGTTCTGTCATCACAAATAATCGCATCGCTAGTTCTGTCATCATCGTCATCATCGCCTAGTTCTCTCATCAGCCATTCATCATCATCGCCTAGTTCTATCGTCATCATCCCTTACGCCTAGTTCTACCATTCATCATCCATCGCCTAGTTCTATCATCATCATCATCACTATTGTGTCATCATCATCACTTCTAGTTCTATCATCATCATCATCGCCTTCTAGTTCTGTCATCATCATCATCGCTAGTTCTGTCATCATCGCACAAAGTTCTGTCATCATGCGCCTGGTTCTATCATCATCGCCTAATTTCTATCATCATCGCCTAGTTCTATCATCATCGCCCTAGTTCCTCATCATCATCGCTAGTTCTGTCATCATCATCGCCCTAGTTCTGTCATCATCACTGCTTTGAATTTCTATCATCATCATCACTTCTAGTTCTATCCCATCATCATCGCCTGGTTTCTCATCATCGCCCTAGTTCTATCATCATCCTTGGCCCTAGTTCTGTCATCATCATCGCCCTGGTTCTATCATCATCATCGCCCTAGTTCTATCATCATCATCGCCCCCTGGTTCTATCATCATCATCGCCCTGATTCTATGTCATCATCGCCCTGGTTCTGTCATCATCATCGCCCTGGTTCTGTCATCATCATCGCCCTAGTTCTATCATCATCATCGCCTAGTTCTATCATCATCATCGCCCCACCATTCTATCATCATCATCGCCCTGGTTCTGTCATCATCATCGCCCTGGTTCCCCATCATCATCATCGCCCTAGTTCTATCATCATCATCGCCCTAGTTCTCTCATCATATTGGATTCTATCATCTCATCATCGCCCTAGTTCTATCATCATCTCCTTACCCTGATTCTATCATCATCATCGCCCTGATTCTATCATCATCATCGCCCTAGTTCTATCATCATCATCGCCCTAATTCTATCATCATCATCGCCCTAGTTCTATCATCATCATCGCCCTAATTTCATCATCATCATCATCGCCTAGTTCTGTCATCATCATCATCGCCCTGATTCTATCATCATCATCATCGCCCTAATTCTATCATCATCATCATCGCCCTGATTCCTCATCATCATCATCGCCCTAGTTCTCATCATCATCGCCCTAGTTCTGTCATCATCTCCTATCGCCTAGTTCTGTGTCATCATCATGGCCAGTTCTATCATCATCATCATCACTAGTTCTATCATCATCACTCGCCCTAGTTCTATCATCATCATCATCGCCCTAGTTCTATCATCATCATCATTGTCTAGTTCTATCATCATCATCATCGCCCTAGTTCTATCATCATCATCATCGCCTAGTTCTATCATCATCAACACTTTAATTCTGTCTATCATCATCAGTGCCAATTATTCTTTTTCTTCCATATTTCTTCCTTTACTGCATGTTATAGGAACATGGAGAACTGATGCCATTCCGCTGTAGCTATTGCAGCCGCCTGTTTCGACACAAACGTAGCCGAGACAGACACATCAAGTTACACACAGGGGACAAAAAGTATAAGTGTTCACAGTGTGATGCTGCATTTGCAAGGTGAGGACTCTGCATTTTTTTCTTTCTTTCTCCTACGTGCCTTCTTCCTGTTTTCTTGTCTTTAAATATCTTCTTCCTTTCTGGAATTCTTTTACTCTCTTCTGATCCTTATTTGCACACACCGTCTGCTATAAATCACTTTTCATTTACCCATGAATTGTGCATGTCTACACAAATAAGCTTTGCTTTTTCCTTTCTAGATTTACTTCTCATCTATCTTGAACAGGGATATTTTTTCTCTCTATATCTTTAAATATGTAACGTATTTACATGTTTTTCTTGTTTTATCATAAGTTACTTGCATTTTTTTTTTTTTTTTTTTTTAAATTGCACACATTAAGTTAAATTTTGCATTCTGTCTTTACACTGTGGTCAATGTTAATCTTCAGCCATTATTACTTTTCTCTACTTTTTCTTCTTTCTCTACACTTTTCCATTTTAACTTTCTCTTTCTTTATATTTAAAAATTAATTTTATAAATGAATTGACTAAACACTTTTGACTATTTTATTTTAAAAACGTTTCAGTAATGTTGCCTAAAATGCTTATTTCTTTTTTTTAATTTGCAATATGATCTTATTTATACAGTTTCATGATTAAATAATGAAATATTAAAAGGACCTGTAATAGTATTAATTAAGTTTATAAATTTTTGTTTGAAAATACTTAGTTATTTTGAAGATTTGGCAATATTTTATTTTAGTTATATGCTTAAATGTTTGGTATTAATTTTACTGGATCTGTTTTTAGAAAACTAGTCCATAAATACATTTTTGGTGCTTAAAGGAGCTCTTCAGTTTATAATAAAAACAAATTTTCATTAAAATCTTACTAAATCAACCTTCTCGCTATAACCGAACATTAAAAAAATACCTTAAAACCCCACCATTAAATAATCCACAAAGGTTGATATGCCGTTAAACAAAAGTCAATTTCTTTAACTGTTCTGTTAGATATGAATTAGACAAAATGAAACTTTTCCAAAAATGTCATATTAAGCCAAGTTCAAATACAACAAATATTATTCATGCAATTACCTTTTACAAGTTACAATATTACAATTAATAATAATAGTTTTAGAAAATATTTTAAATTTTGGCTTTGAAATTTTTTAATTAAATTTTATGTTTTATTTTGTAGGAGTGATCATTTGAAAAGCCACTTGCGCACACACGATACTGGGAAGCCCTTCAAGTGTACGGTGTGTAACCGAGGTTACACAACAGCGGCTGCATTATCATCACACATGTACTCACATAGAAAGCCTAACAGTTCTGGACAGATGGAATACAAATGTTACCAGTGTGATGAGGTATTTTCTCAGCCAAAGGATCTGCAGAATCACTACAATGATTGCCATGCTCCGGCACCACTCCGTGAAAAGACTCTGCAATGTGGGCAGTGTAGTGAAATGTTTGTAAGCCAGGATATTCTTGACATGCATGTTGAGCAGGAGCATAGCGTAGAGAAGAAACCCAAATTTGCTGCTATGGAGCATATATCTGATATAGAGCTTTTTCAAAAGAGTGTAAAATCACAAGAGGATAATGGTGGCATCAAACATAACAATGCGACCGATATTTCTATTACAGAAAATGGACAAGAACTGGAAATGATGGAAACATCATCTATATCAGACACACAAAACCGGGAGAATGCACTTGTGTGTCCTTACTGTCTGCAAGATAACTTTGAGACACTCGAGCTTCTCGAGATTCATATGCAATGTGTGCATTCTGTGAAGGCAACAGAAGTGTACACATGCAATTATTGCAATGCTCCATATCCTAACTTGTATGCCTTGCATGATCACATGAAAGTTGTCCACCAAAATTTGTCGTGTTTGGACATTAAGTATCCGTGCAGCTTGTGCTCAAGGCACTTTACGAGTATTGATGCCCTGGCCGAACATAAGAAGCACACCCACAGTCAAGCCAGTTCCTCAAATCACTCTCTTTATTGTGCAGAGTGTGCTCTTCTTTTCCAAAACCCTATGGAGTTTCAGGAACATTTGCAATGCTCTCATAACTGCTTACCAGAAAACCCCCTTCCCAAAGCTCCAAAAGCCATCAAGTCCAAAAAGAGTAGCGGCGATTCGAAAAAGGATATAAAACGCCTTCATCTACAAGGAATATTCAGCAACAGTAAAGAGTCAAGTCCGGTCCCCATTGAACGAATAATGGACGAGAAAATGACATGTGACCAATGTAATGCTACTTTCCATGATGTAAAAAGTTTCCAGGCTCATCTGAAAATTCACTTGGACTCTGTACTTTCTCAATACATGTGTCCGCAATGCCAAAAGCAATTCACAAATGAAGACCAGCTGGAGAGTCATTTGTCACTGCACTACCTCTGTCTTAGCACTGAATATGGCTGTACCAGCTGCATAAAGACATTCTCCAAGCCTGATGAGCTGCAGAAGCACCTGATGGACATTCACGCCCACCACCTCTACCGCTGTTCACTCTGCAAGGAGATCTTTGACTCAAAGGTCAACATCCAGGTCCATTTTGCAATCAAACACAGCAATGAATGCAAGATCTACAAGTGCACGAAATGTAACTCTGTATTCATCTCAGAAGTGGACTGGCAGCTGCATGTGCGTTCTGCTCATCTCCAAATGCCCAAGCCACATAAATGCCTGTTCTGCAAGGAAGGGTTCAGCACTGAAGTTGAACTTCAGTGCCACTTGACAATGCATGGCAAGCCATTTAAATGTCCAATGTGTAGTGAAGCATTCCATGTAGAATATCTACTTGACAAGCACTTACAAAATGAACATGACCCTGAAAAGAACCCTCATCACATAGGCAGTACCTCAGCAGCAGACATTAAGGTCGAGAAAGATGTAGTTGGTCCTGTTGTATCAAGTGCTTGCACAGCCATGGAAGTGTCTAACTCAATTCCAACCTCTGGAACTGGAATATGGAAAAGCACTGATCCCCTACACACTTGTAACATTTGTGACATGAAGTTCAGTAACTTGTCGTCTCTGCAGCTACACAAGAAACAAGATCATCGTGTATCTGTTGCAATGACTACTAATCATACTCCACCAGTGCTATCAAACGTAGAAAGTATTGTATCCACTACAAAGCCAATTACAAACAATAGTGATAAGGTGACACTGTCATGCACTTACTGCAGTCAGTCATTCAAATCAAGAACTGAGTTGGAACGTCATATGAAGATTCATTTGAATTCCAGCAGCCAAAAGTGCAACATCTGTGATGAAGTGTTTCCATCACCAAACACTCTTGCTGAGCACAAGTTGCAGCATTGCAAAATTCCCCAAGGAAATATCTGTGTCGGTTGCAAAGTTCCACTTAAGTCTGAGGATCAATTTTACATCCATTCACAGGAGCACGGCTTCCAAGGGGCCATCATGCAATGCATCATATGCAGGCAGACACTTGCGTCAATGATGGAACTTCAGATGCATGGCAAACACCACTTCCAAACAAAGCCCAACTTCTTCACATGTTGCGTGTGTTTACGAGGATTCGACTCTAAGGAAAACCTAATTTCCAAGCTAAATAGCTCTGGTCGAACTTATTTCGTCTGTAAACCTTGCTACCATGGAGAAACCTCTGACTTTCACTGTGGAGAGTGTGGAGCCCGTTTCCCAACTAGTGAGCAACTGGAGAGTCATGTTGCAAAACACAGGAGGACATACCAGTGTATCAAATGCCAGCAGTCATTCAGTACAGAATATGAAATCCAGCTTCATGTTGCCACACATGTCCTACAGGAGGGTAATCTGCATGAGTGCAAACTCTGTTCTCAAGTTTTTGACTCACCTGCAAAGTTACAATGCCACTTAATCGAACACACCTATGGAAACTCTGAATACCAGTGCAGTGTCTGTTGTAAAGTGTTCAGTAATGCAGCTGATATACAAGCACATGCCTTTGAGCATGGCATCCATGCTCGCAAGTTTGGCTGCATTCAATGTAACCAGCGTTTCTTTTTCAGTTCTGAACTGGATAATCACATGTTGAGTCATGTGAAGCCAGAATCTGTGTCTGAACTTCAATGCAAAGATTGTCCGCAAACTTTCTCTAACATTGTCAGCTTCAATGCGCATCGACGTATGCATCAGCAAAGTGGAAGTAGCAACAGTGCCTGCAACAGCAACAGCAGCAGCAGCAGCTCTAACCAGCATGTCAAATGCTCCTTTTGCCATGAAAGTTTCACGGATTCAACTGAACTGCAAAAACATTTCTTGGTGTGTCATTCATCTGAACAAGAAATAGAAACAAATGCTAACAAACGCAGCTTTCACTGTTCTCAATGTAACAAAGAATACTCATCCCTTGCAAGTTTACAGAACCACATGAAAGCTCATAAAATAGGTAGGTACTGAAAAGATTTTGTCTGCTTCACTTGATTCAAATAAAAACTTACTAAACATAATTGTGTTCTTTAAAATGTCTCTCTTTTCATTGGCATGAAATTGTTTAACAGATTTTCATGTATAAACTTAACAAATTACAAAAATACTTACTTTTAATATAATATTTTAATAACTTCAACTCGATGGTATTTTTTCTTCTTTTTTCTGAGGAGATAAATGGGTATAAGAGAAAAGGTATTTGGAGTGTTGTTTTGTTTTTAAATAAAATAAGTGCCAAGACTGATTGGTTGAAATTTTATTTTCTAGCAAAAGCAAAAAGCATTTTATACTCCAACATTTTCCACTTCTCCCTGTTCTTTAACTCAGAGGAAATGTCATTTTTATTCATTCTTTATCATAAATGACAAAGAAATATAAAAATAGATAGTTTAAAGTTTCTCTCAGAGATAAATTACTGTCAATTTATTGTTCAAGAAATTCATTTTGCATTTTATGTTTCAAAATTGGAAACCAAATTATTTCTTAGTCATTTCTTGTATATCCCATGCTGTTAGTAGAGAATGTCCAAATTGCTCATGGGAATTACACTAGTTTCACTCACACTCATGGCTGTATCTGACTACCGGGCATACCGGGCATGGGTCCAGGCCAATCCGTGCAATTATAGTGAAAATCTGGGCAAGGAAAAATGTCTTCATCAGAAATCAAACTAAACAAGTCACGAAGAAAGAAAGAAAAACAAAAAAAACATCCGAATGAATGCAGTAAAAATCTGTTTATTTATTAATTTTGGGAGAAAAGACTGGTTATACTCATAAAGTCCGAACCCGATTTCATGCTTTTGTTCACGTTCTCTGCCTAATTTCCATTGGAATAGCCGAAAAAATCTGCAAAAATCATAGTTTCTGGAAACGGATGACACTGATAACGTCATTGTCAACTAATAAATCTGGGCAATTTTATCTATGCCCAGTGTTTTCTTTTTAGCATCAGCTACAGCCCTGCTCACACTCATCTGTAAGGGAACATGTTGCAGGATTTCCAATAGATGTCTGAAACTAGACAGTATCAAACCATATTAATATTGGGTTTTATCTTTTACATACAGAACTGGGATTAAGTTTAATTTATAAATTTAGCACAATAAGAGATTAAAAATAATAATTACTGATAGAACAATTATAACAACGCATTCTAATAAAAGTTGTGATGGCAATAAAAATCGTTCGTACTGTTAATCTTAGGTATTATTTTTCTTTCCTTTTCTCAAGAGCTTTCACTTTTTCATCTAAATGAATAACTTTATAGCGTCTCTTTGAAATATCAGAATTGACATCATCGTTACTTGCACTTTGGAATCATTAAGTAAAGTTTTTGAATTCTTTATTTCTGGTGCTGACTGAATAAATGAAATGAAAAGCAAAACTGCAGATAAAGAATATTGTTCACTCTGCTTTATTATAATTATTTTTAGTTGTGTGTGTGTGTGTGTGTGTGTTTTGCTTATGCAAAACTTATTCTGTTGAATAAAACTCTCTCTCTCTCTCTTTCATTATCATTTTTCATAATTTGGAGATGTAACATTTTTGGGATATATAGTTGGTTACTTAACTCTGACAGACAAAAACTAAAGTACAAATGACCGTAATTGCACTAATTCAAAAATGTTCTACCATACAGTACATCTAAAACTTAATAACATCAACTTCTTACACTTTTTCTTTTAACAATTATTCAACTTATCCTAAAAAAAGCAGCATATCCAGAACATTTTTCTAAAAGGCATGAAATGTCATTTGCACAAAGATAACTTTTCTAATGATAATTTTCTATAAGATTTTTTGAGTATTCAGTAAATGGTAACGGAAAGTTAAAAAAAAATATGTATGTAAATTTAATCGGTTAATGAGAATATGAATCCAAACGTTTAGGTACCTAATAAAATATACTTTATTCACAAAATGAAATTATCAGCAAATTTTCTTTATTTTAATATTTTATTTTATCTATTGGACCATATAGATAAAAAAAAATTCTTAACCATACCCACTTTCCAAAATATGACCAAACATGAAAGTCAGCAAACATCAGGATTTATTCTTTAATCCCTTCTTGATCAAGCCAAGGACTTTTCAGTTTCCCTCTTGTATATATTGGATCAGTCTCTCTCTTATACACACACATGCACACACATATATCTGCTCCTTTGATACTATTTATATTTTTCAATTAGAATTGATATAGTTTACATTGTGACATGGAAATTTCTGTTTCAAGATTTTTACCTCAACATCAGGCAATGTCCGTTCATTGCTGAGAAAATGATTTTCATTTGAATACAAGAAACAATACATTATTTATGGATGTGGGAAGACATACACTACTGGCCATAATTATTAGGCCACCCAAATTTTTTTAAAAGAAATGTATTTCATACTACTTGTAGTATTTATTTGCCAAATGAAAAGAGAATGGTTCTTTTATTATTAATTTGCAAAATTTTACAAGGCAAGGAAGCAAAGATGAACTCATCTGAATCAGCCTAAATTTTCTTCATTCTTTCATTGATGAAACTGCAATATAGATAATTATTAAATATTTCATTTGATGCACATGTTATTGTGCAATATTAACAAAAGAACCACTCTATTTTCATTTACAATTATTCACTTGGCAATAAATATTAAAAAATCGTATGAAATCTTTTTTTTTTTTTTTTAAAAACACTGGGGTGGCCTGATAATTATGGCCGGTAGTGTATAGACACACACACACACACACACACACACACACACACAGAGACATTCTAAAAATAACTCCTATATTTATAAATAGGTAAATAGGTGTTTTTTTTTTTTTTCTCTCTCTGGCTTTTCCTTAGGACAAGAACTTTTCAGTATCCCTCTATATATACACACACACACACACACACACAAATGTAATTTTTAAAAAGATTTATCCAACATATCTTATTACTATAAATGTTATTTTTAGTGGGTACACATGTCTGAGTTGCTATCAATTTTTTAATTATTTGTTGTTTTTTTTTTTATTAAACAGTGAAATTAAAAACAACTGACCTAAATTGAGAAGTCTTACTAAAGAAAAATTGTGCCTCTGACAGGAATTGAACCTGCATCCCCCGCCTTATTTTCCCATCAGGGAAATCACATTTTTGAGCCAAAGTGTGTTTCTATCATCTCAGCCTAACAGATCAAGGTTGGAATTTAAAGAAAGCACATTTTCTTATTGGGACTTCTGTGAATATAATTCTCTTTGATTTAAGCATAAAAATACATTCTACTGATGTAGACCTTTTACTTTAGAGCACTTTTAGTACCAGGATTCATTTCTCAGGTTTTAGCAGTTCACTTAAAAAGGAGAGTAAAAGCATTCCTGGTTTCTGTGATAATCACTTAAAGGAAAACAATATACACTAAACTCAAGAAATCCATTTGTCTGTTTTTTAATCCAAATATCTTGACCTTTTGATAGTTTTTTTTTTTTTAATCGTGTTGCCCCCAAACAAGGCATTTTACTGCTACTGTTGTGCAGGGGGTTACATAGGAGGAATGTTATGAGAAGAAGTAGAGAGATTACAGGGGATGTCAAGAATAGAGTAGGAGAAGGAAGAGAATACTGATGAGTGGGATGGACAGAGAAAAAAAAGCATGAGAGAGGGGATGTAAGTTAGGGAGACAGATGATTATTGACTTTACATTTAAATTCTTGGAGATTATAGCTGTCAGGAAAGCAAGTATGCGGAAGGGAATTCCACAGGCGGGAAGTGCGAGAAAAGAAGCTGCTGGAGTAGAATTTGCGTTTACAATTTATTGGCTTCACAGTAAAAGGGTGGGACCTAGTTGCTAATCTTGTAGCTCGAGGAAATTCATACATAGGGGGTACCAGTGAGCTAAGTTCATCAGAGCAGAATCCGTGAAAGTATTTGTAGAAGAGACACAGGGAAGCCACATTGCGCCGATGAGAAAGCAACTGTATCCTAGCTGCCAAGTCGGGATCGATCACATTGCAGATTCTCTGTTGGATTTGGTCAAGGACACCGAGGTGGATAGCAGGAGCACCCGACCAGATATGGCAACAATATTCAATGCACGGGTGGATGGTAGATTTGTATACGTGCAGGATTGTTTCGAATGGGGAAAAACTTCCTGGCTTTACACAGAATCTGGGGAAACTTATATTTACCCTGAGCATACATACACCACAGCACTTTTTAATGGAGTCCTAATGAAATCATAAAGCCTGGAAAGTGGTAACAATCCCCAAGAATCATGGATCTATTAAAGCATTCTCTGGAAATCTTCACAATTGATGTCATTTTAAACCTCACAAAATCAACAGTTGATGCCAAGGGTACTTTCAGAACCAAATATCCAGCCCAAGTTGTTTTTCATATTGGAAAAAGATGTTCCCATGACTCAAGATCAGCTATTTGGGGTTCAACTATGTGTGAATCCAGATTCTGCTGTCTGGCACATTTTGTGGCAGGTCACTAAGAAAACCTCTTACCTTAACATGAATACCTTGAAGGCTGGCATCAAACAATAGGCCAAGATGTCCAAAGACTTTATGGTTAAGAGCTGTATAGCTTTTCAAGTTCATGTTCAAGCTGTAACTGAAAATAATGTGAACCACATTAAATTTGTTCTAATATTATCCAAATACTATTAATACTTCTTTTGTTTTACTAAGCCTATAAAGAAATTTTAAACATATTGCAGGTTTTGCTTTCCCATTCTCTATAAGTATAAAAACAAGGAAATTAATTTAAATGAATAATAGTTTTTTTTTTTTTTTTTTTTGTTTTTTTGTTTTTATCATATCACCCCGAGCAAGGCGGTTATGCCACTGAAGCGCAGGGGCTACGTAGGAATGAAAAGATTTGAAAAGAGAAAGCCGGAGACCACATCCTGAACAAGGGATGAGCCTCTTCACCTGTTCAATAGACATGGGTGGAGTGTGAACCAGGCAATAGTTTAGTCAATCTACTCCAATTGAAAAAAAAAAGAAAAGAGTGAAGAGATTGGAAAAGAGAAAGCCAGAAACCACATCCTGAACAAGGGATGAGCCTCTTCACCAGTTCAAGATTAAGACAAAAATTTTAGAAATATAGTCAAATACTTGTTTAATCTAGACTGTCAAATTTCACTTGTAGTCGAAGATCTGTTGTACCAGGTTAAGGAGAAAAGATATTGTTGATAAACAGCCATTTCATAAATCTTAGTGGCAACCAAGACAGTTAAATTTAACATTACAGTTGATCATAAACATGTTTGAAAACTAGATACAAACAAGAAAGTTAGACTGATATTTGTCCCAGACCTAATCATTTCACATATAAAGTTCTCTTAGTAGGCAACCA
The DNA here is from genome assembly GCA_037127315.1 of Ascarosepion bandense. Classification (NCBI taxonomy): domain Eukaryota; kingdom Metazoa; phylum Mollusca; class Cephalopoda; order Sepiida; family Sepiidae; genus Ascarosepion; species Ascarosepion bandense. The sequence goes on from JBBBDQ010001457.1 coordinate 750,069, forward strand.
GAAAAAAAAATGTTAACCTTTTCACCTTTTATTAACTACTTTTTCGCCTTTAACCCTTGATTACTGTCATTTTAAATTTTAAATTTTCTTCCAAATAAGACATTTTGATATTTTTGTATATGTTATGTTCCCCTCAATTTTAAATGTGATTTTTTTTAAAAAAAATTCACAGTATTGACAAATGTCTCTCTCTCTCTCTCTCTAAACTTGGTAACCCTCTCTCTCCAGAAACTCAGCAACTCTCTGCTCCCCCCTCTACTGATGCTTCGAAGATTACTGCATTCTTTTATCCCCCAGACATTTACAACTCCTAGAAACACAATAATTTACCTTAGCATTGGAGCTTTGTTTCCTAAATTATTTTTATTCTAGTAAACTTAGAAAATCCGGTAATCCTGATTTCTACAATAGCTACGAATCAATGTAAATATTTTCAAAGAAATCCTATCATAAAAACTGTTTGAAATGAAGTTTTTGTTTTGATTAAGTTTGCTTTCTTTGAAGCTAGATTTAATTATATTTTGTTAGTTAAAATATAATTTACTTTGGCCAGATTGTAATCTTATTCAAAACAAATTAATTTTATATATATTTCTTGATTTAGAAACCTAGATAATATAAATAAACCTACTCTTCAAAAATCTTTTATTACACACACATATTTTTCTTTATATTAAGGCAAGTGACTTTTTTTTTCTTTTTTTTTTTTTTTTAAGTACATTTTTCATTTAAGAATTTGATACAAATTCCACTGCGATCCTTCAAAATTTCTCTTTATATATTTCCTTTTTCTTATTTAATCTATTGTATCGAGAGCTCATTCTAAACTAGCAGTATAACCCGGTGTTGCTTGGGTGTAATAAAAGCTTTAAAACTGATCCATGGTCCTGGAGCTCAGTCTCTTTGGACATTGCCATGAAAGACTAAAAGCAATAGTTGTTTCCAGTTAAAGCAAAAACGTAGACTGAAAGAAAAATCAATGGATGTAAGTCAAATTTTGATTTCCTTGTATCGATATCAAATTTTCTGCACTATTGTAAGAACTGCAACCTTGAAAATTGTGAATATCGTTTCTTATGTCATTGTCTATGAGTGTATCAAATTTGATCAAAATTGGACTACTCCTTCTATAATCTGATTTTTTCGATTATTGATTTTCGATATTTATCGGGAATACCTCAACACAAAACCTAGCTAAGAACACTCGCAGACGCTTATAGTACAACTGTGTAAATTTTTAAGAAAATTGGTTCAGCCGTTTCAGAGTCTCTAGGTAACAGAGATATATATATATATATACATACACACACCCACACAAACACAAAGTTCCATTTATGAATAAGTTTAGATTTAAATTAGATTAGATAGATTTAGATTAGATTTAGATATCAAATCATTGGTTGATTTGCCTTCCTTTACACAAACTCAGTAACAGGTTATATAGAATTCTGCAAAAGTATTGAATACAGTATTGGATATGCATTGTGGTGCAGTGGATATCGACTTGAAACGACAAATCTGGGAGCCGAGTTTGAATTCCAGTTGAATTCTTTGCATTCACTTACGCACAAATACTCTTGGGGAAGGTATTAATCCGTTTCTTCCCTCCATTTATGGGTTAAATAATAGGACAGATTGGGTTCTATAGCCTTGACTGACAACCAGTCTACCACAGAAAACAATGGCAACCTACTGCGAGATAATCTTCTGCCCAGTCAGTCATGTCTCGAAAGAGACATGATCACCTAAAGCGTGTATCATGTGTGGCATTTAACTGACTGATTGAATACAGGGTTTTTTTTTTTAAGAAAAGAATAATTTCTTTTATTACTACTAACCAAAACCCTGAGCCAAATGTAGTATGTACTTGGTATATACCATGTGTTATGGGGAAATACACCTATTCCTCAGATAATGGACTCTCCCTCCTATATTAATAAGTCAACAGGAAGTTAACGGGAGAAGTTCACAGGAGTTCTTTAGAGTTCTATTGGAGTTCAGTAGAACTATTAGGCAGTTGATATTAGTCAGCCGTTAGCTGAATACTAAGGAGTCAGCTTCCAGTGGAAGATTACCAAGTTCCTAACGTTTTGGGTGCGTTAAGTCGATTAGCAACTGACATAGCACAATTATAACCTTCAGTGCGAAAACTACTCCATGACACTATGTATAAGGAGAAATAAATAATTCTTGCTTACACAATTTTATTAATAAATACAACAGAAAAACATACCAAATTTTTTTTTACATATTCTAAAAAGTAGATGAAGCAGTTTAAAACTGATTGCTATTCAAACTATTAATTTTAAATTTCTACCAACCAAGCATTCTCAACAATGTACAACACTTATGTCCTTTTAGCAGTCATTAAAGATCCAGCAGACACGTGTAAAAAGTTATTACAATGGAAAAGACAAAGGAGTTAATAATTGACCACCATATTCATCCAAAAATTTCCAATTTGCAAATAGAAGTAACATGATTTGAATATCAGTTTGTCCTAATAAAGATATTAAGAAGCTAGATTCATTTCTTGGAAAATAAGGTACAAGCCATTCACAACATTGGGAGAACTTCAGAAAAATCTGTAGGTAAATGATGAGGTCACTTATTTTCTTTGTTTAGAGGCACTCTTTCATTTTAAAATTTATCAAAAGAAACACCAAAACTACAAGTTTCAAGGTGATTTGTCAAATGTATTGGAATAAAAATAGTGTTAATTTCTGTAAACTATTCCAAATGTCCAACAGCAGTCATGTTAAATAATGGATGCGCCATTTAATACTGTTTATTGATGTTTATTCGGAACTTTTACATATTACTTTATTTTCCCATGAATCTTTAGTTAAATAAATGTATGTAAATCATTTATTTCTCCCTATACATAGTATATTCTAAGTATTTGCAATATTCAGATTAAATAGCAGCAATAATGGAAATTTATTTTCATAAAAAATTGTCTAATACTTTTGTGCATTACTAATAATTCCTAAATGCATAATTAATTTTTTTTTTAAAGTATGAAGACATGTATATAATTACATTTGTAAAATGATATACTAATCTTTTCTTTCACCCAAGAATCACTGTTACACATTACAAGAGATTTAATCATGTACACTTTAGTGCATATGTACTGAATATTAAGTTTTTAAGTAATGTAAAAAAAAAAAAAATCAATAAAAAAAAAATAGTAACAAATAAGACATCAAAATGGCTTCCGAATTAATTTCTAAAGATTTCTTTAATTCTAATATTTACACATTTTTATAATAATTTTTTGATCTCAAAAATATTATTACCGAAGACTTTTAAAGAAACAACTCGTTTATCTGTAGTATTTTTTCCCCTTTTATCAATTGTTTATTACATTTTAAGTTAACAGTGAATTGCTTTAGGATTTAAACTGCATACCCTGCTTGATACTTTGTCTTGATAAAAATTGGGATACAATAAACAAAATTTACTGAATGTTTGGTTAAAAAAAAAAATCATACATAAAAATTGGGAACAAAACAAATGGCCATACTGAGTTATATTTAAATTTATTCCAATGAGTTTTCTCCATTTTTATCCCTTCTATTAGCAACTCATTCCTAAAATACACTCTTTATTGCATTTCTTTTCTCACATCTCACACCTTGTCCCAACAAAACTTGTTTATTTCCACCCTCCAGGTACAAAATATTCCTGCCCTGTCTGCAAAAAGACTTTTGCACTCTCCAAGAATCTCACGATCCATATTCGTTCTCACAGTGTCCAGAAACCATTTGAATGTCCAGTGTGTAAGAAAAAATTTACCAGTAAGTATAAAATATTGTTATATAGGCAATTAAAAAAATAAATGTGATAATGCAGATGAAGGTTGTAGTTAAATGGTTTGAAGAAGTTAAATTTTAGTCTTTAAAAAAAAAGAAATCTTACCTCACAGAAAATAACAATCTCTGTTCCATAATATTTGTAACACTTGTTGTTTGAATGTAACAACTATTATGGGGTAATACTTTTTAGATTGAGATTCACGATAATATTTGTTGTGAATAATAATTTTTAATAGTCCATTTTAAGTTACAGCAAAACCAAAGAAAACTAGTATCTGCTAAGTACTAAATTTTAAATAATAGAAAATCTATTGAATGTTTTCAAAAAGAAGTTATTTTTTTTAATGAAAACGTAAGTGTAGATATGAATACTATTATAATTGTTCTTTTACTTTGCTTATATTAGTTTAAATGCCATAATTTTTAATTGACTATATCTTGAATTACATTGAAACAGACATGCTTACCATGATGAAAGTTAGCATTTCAAACCTAAGCTCATTACTACTTTAGTCTACAACATATATAAGCTAAAGAATTGTGCAGTTACTGTCTAAAATGTCTACCTTTTCTCCAAGATCTCTCAACTGTTTTATTTCTAATTGTTTAACTGTATTAATATCCAGGTTATTTAAATATAAAAAGAAACATTGAATTGATAATAGTGTAATTAATATAAAAATTTTAAGTGTTTTGTGTTTTTGATCATTTTATTTTTTACAAAATTTCTTGGTCATAGAAAGTTATTCAGAACACGGATTGTTAGCTCACAGATTGATTAAGTCTATGATAATTGAAAAGAAGGGTGCATCAACATCTTCAAACCTAAATTGTCATAAATTGTATGTTTTGCATATTTAATATTTAAGTTTTTCTTTCTTAGATTTTATTATTAATTACCAAGATTTCAAACATTCTATTTAATTTTAATACAATATATATTTTAGTTAAGAATATGATTTCAATTTTGCTCGGGCGTAATAAAAGCTTTAAAACTAATCAATGGTCCTGGAGCTCAGACTCTTTGGACGTTAGCACAAAAGACTAACAAGCAATAGTTGTTTCCAGTTAAAGTGAAACCATAGACTGAAAGAAAAATGAATGGATGTAA